>LKNJ01000077.1:0-128100 GCA_002120245.1 Maccullochella peelii | reverse complement strand
GTTCACTTCACCGTTAATGCAAATGGCAGTTAGCAAGCCAGCAGCACACAAGTGTCACATAGCACATAATAGAGGCGTTGCAACTGAAAACCAAAACTGAGAGCAGACC
The DNA here is from genome assembly GCA_002120245.1 of Maccullochella peelii. Taxonomy (NCBI): domain Eukaryota; kingdom Metazoa; phylum Chordata; class Actinopteri; order Centrarchiformes; family Percichthyidae; genus Maccullochella; species Maccullochella peelii. The sequence goes on along the minus strand of LKNJ01000077.1, from coordinate 127,991 downwards.
GGGGTATTGACTACGTGCTCCCTTACACCTGCCAATCACCTCGATCACCTTGAGGTGAGGCTGACACACACAAACAAAAAAACGTATACACACAGGGGGTTAAAGTTAACTGAAACTGTTGGAAACTCAGCTTTTACTTTTTGTGAAAAAAATCACCCTCACAATTTTCTGGATTGGACGACTTCTCATTAGTTTATTCTTTTAAAAGTTTGATCTAAATCCTGTTGCTTTGAAAGTAATTTTTCAGGTAGAACTTGGCCCTTGGCCCTTGGTGCACAGCACATGCATGTAGCACTTTTAGAGGGCTGGGTCGGGGGGAGGTTAGACAGTTCCTCTTCATACCGATCCGATGGACCTTTAAATAAGAGAACATAAATAAAGAACTGTGAATTCTCTTCTTCTCACCATTACAGAGGAAACCATAAAACTGCAAACTATATGTCTTCACTGCAGTAAAGACATATAGTTATGCAGGTTGCAGCAACAATATATCCTCCATATAATGAGCTTCAGATGATGTGAGGTCTCATCTCCTTATTTAGGCCATTTATAGTTGATAAAGCCTATTGTTTCGTTTTTAATACTGAATGTATTGTGAGTACTGAAGGTTGAGTGTATTTACCTCTTAATATGTATGCCAAGGGTCTTAATGAAATGAGTGGATTTATTTGGTTGTGCTATTACAGGTAGCTACAGAGTGATAACCTTGAGGATGCTTTTAATCCTCCCCTCTGCATAATATGTGTTTTATCTAATGGAAATCTTTTCTTTTTTCATGTGGTTGTACACAGCAGATACCGGGTTTATACTGAGACTAAATCCCCTTTAACCCAATGCTGGAGGACCAGTTTCACAACTTCATATTAATCTTAAGTCACTGAGTGTTTTTTTTCTCATGAGAGAGATTAGTATAAACCTGTTTTCTACATATGGTCCTGCCTGACTTGAATTGAAAAATGCTGCTGTGTCTCATTTATGTAAAGTTGCTGTGTGTAACGCTTTTAAGCACGACTAGATCGAGTAAACTCTACTAAACTGGGAAGGAAAAGGAGACAATGATGAGTGGTGGACTCGCAGAGCTAAACATAAAGAGAGCTGAAAAGAACCTGAAATGTAAACACACACACACGCACACACACACGCACACACACATAAATGTATATATTATGACAGCAGGGGAAGGGGAAGAATGGCCAGCATAGAGAAGGGTTGGGGTGGGGGGCATCTGGATATGGCCCTTTGAACACATGATCAGCCATATTCAAACACTGCATTGTTCCAGGCCAAAGCCCTTTTAGGAGTGTCATTAATGCACCAAAGCAAACACAAACTCCTGCACAGCATTACGTCACTACTCCCACAAAGAAAACGTAGTGTCATAGCATGTACATTAATCCCACAATGCAATGCTCCGCCTTTGTTCCTGAAATAACAGACAATAACAGCAAATTACAGCTTTGTAACACAATAAAATGTCAGTGGTGACATAAAATGATACGTGAACCGTAATTTACTGGTCAGTATACAGTTAACTGTCAGGTGTTTATCATGTGATGAATATGAAAGAGCGAACAAGGAACACAAGATGCTGGTTGTTACACTTAAAATGTGTGTGTTTTCACTACAGTGCCACATATAATGAGACAAACTATATGTCGAATGTCAATCAGATTAAGCCTGCTTTTTATTTAGAGAATTAGATTACAAAAAACCCAAAAGCATAGAGGTCAGAGGTCACAGCAGGCTCACCACAACTAGTGAATTTTCTTTTTCTCTTTTTTGGTCTGCTGTACTGTTACGTAATGTGTTTGTAAAATGTGTGGGGTCCAGGCAGGACAATGACAGATATCTGTTTAATGTCTACGAGGAGGATATTCCAGGTGGGCTCACGTAAATGTGGCCTCAGTAAAAACGCAGTTTCTTCTATGTACAGAAGGAATTTTACTAAGTGGGGTCAGCCCATAACTCAATTTTACTGCACTGAAGTCTACACTCTGACTATTGAAGCTATTATCTGATTACCTTCATCACAGTAAGGTCATAAACAGAACTGGCAGAGCAGTTAACACAGCCAGGATTCTCCTTAATCTCTCCTCTATTTGAGGCACAAAACACTACAGTCAAATGTTCAAAAGATGCAGGTCAAAATCACGAGACACAGTAACAACCAAGGTTGATTTGCAAAACACACAACAAGGTGTACTGCAGTAGAGAGGAGAAGGGAGGGAGAGAGAGCTGCCATATTTGTTCTTTTTTGGATAATTATAGTGAGATTTATTTTATTCAAGATAACCAACTTACAGGTTTTGCTGTAAGGGAACTGAAATCCCATGAGACAAAATTAGACTGCAGACCTAGAAAAGAAATCAAAACACAGATGTGCAGTAGGTCTTCGTTTCCTTATATAGTGAGTACTGAAAGACTGAGCCAGATTCTGACTGTGATAATGACTGGGTGAGAAACCAGACATTAAAGTGACACCCCAGCTGATTTCTTAATCTGTCTGTTCTGCTTTACCACTAAATTAAAAAGAATCAGACTCGTGTAGTGACAAGCCCATGCTCTTATTTTTCTGTCTCTTTGTTGCTCAGGATTCTGTCACTTTCCAGAGATCATCTGTTAATCAAACAATGTGAGCAGAAACTGTGACGTCTCATTGTCCTTCATCTTATGTGGAAAGAGTTTTTATTTGTGCCTTTTCTTTGTCTGTTCAGTCATGTCGTCTATCACTGCTCATCACTAGATAATGAGTGTTAAGGACGAGGAATGCAAACAATTTCAACTAGTTATATGTCGATGCTTAAAACCTTGGCACATAATGTTAAAAGTAGCTGCTGGTTATGTGCTTTGCATTTCACGTTTTGGCATCAGAACCTCAGAATCAAACAGTGCATTTATGGAGGTAATTGAATAGAAAGGGCTGCTTTCTGGGAATGACATTTAGCACTGAGACTCTGTTGGTCATACAGTGAGAAATCTATTGTAGAATATACAGAAAGAAAAATATCTATACCCACAGTAATAGAAAACTGATTACAGCCATAAGACACCTAAGAAAGGCAAGTAAGCCAATAAACAAACTTCTGTTTCACAAAGATCTAACAGCATAAAAGGATCAGAGAGGATTTTCTTTACATCTACCAAAAAAAAAGGCTAAAGAAAGCTAGATACCAAATACCAAATTTATCTTCTTAATGTCTGCTGAACAGTTCAAATACAGTGGAAAATAGCCACCACTCTTTACTTTGTCAGAACAAAATTAAATGGCTTCCTTTTGCTTCTTGTATTAATTTGGAAAATACCTTAATCCAGTCAGTCGACAGAGCTGAATGCAGCGTGACAGAAACTGCAATGACATGTCTCCGTAAAGTGACATCTATGATGAATCCATCTTTGTCTCATCTGCTCTCCGCCCTGCCCTTCCCCATCCCCCGCATGCATGCAATTAACAGCAACAATGGACCTGTTCAACTGCAGATGCAGATGCACGGTGTTTTATTGACAGGCAGGATCAAGAAAGCGATAAGCAAGATACACAGGCAGTTTGCATAGCTGCTGAATAAAACTGCATGTTTTAATGTGTCAACTGTGGCACAACACCAAGTAGAAGTGATTCATAAATACTCTGAATCCATTTTTTCTTCAAGGTTCAATGTGGATTTGTTTTTCATAAATGTTTCCACGTCTAAAACACAGCATGTCCATGATCTACAAGATTAACTCTCTCCTGGTTTGTTAATGAACTTTCTCAGTTTGACTGAAGTTCTAAAATATATTTTGACTAATGTGTAAGTTTCCCTTTTATTTCCAGACACCACTAATTTCCTTATGCTGGAATACACCTCTGTAAAGTCAATGATGTGCCAGAAATTCAATGATCTTTGAGGACATGGTTTCTTTTTGGCTTTGCCAAAGGATTTTTATGTTCAGCTTCTGTCGGATATAATGTATCCCCTGCTGACATGGGAAAAAGGTGAAAACTAGTTGATGAAGACAGGACATGAAACCAGAATTAGCACTATCCCACGCTTACATGAACTCCATTCCTGCCTGCCACCGTCAGCTGCCATGGCTTGTAGATTTGGATAAGAATCAGAAATAGCAGCCAGCTTTCCCAGGCCCCTCGAGTGTCTGATGTATGTTGCTGTGAGCAATCTGTTCTAACCGCACTGCTAATGACTAGTATCACAGTGATGGATGCCCAAACTGGGTAGGGCAAAGTTGAACAGACCGAAGGAGGGGAAGTGGGTGTAACAGCAATTAAAGATCATAAACCAACGTGCTGAAAGAGAGCAACCAAAATAAAGCCCCTTTCACATATGCAGTCTGTCTCTGAAATGCTCAGGAGCATTTCCTGCATGGAGTGTGAATGGAAGCAGGGATCGATATTCAGGGAAATCTGTACCGCCAATTTCCCACCTCAAGACCCAGTAACATTTCAGTAACATTTTTTGGTACAGCTGTGTTGTGAATGAAAGCACTAACAATGAGGGGACAAGCATGTAAAGGGTTACGTCTGTCTGACGAAAGACTCATTCACGTTGAGCGAGTGAACCAATCTCAAGACTCCGCTGATGACGTAGATCTGTAAACTAGCCTTTCCCTCAAAATGGCCTAGATAATAATCTAATGAGCATTTGCGTGAAAGCTGAAGGTATTCAGCGTCAGTGCAGATGCCATGATAACATTTGCGTCTGAAGGCACAAAGATGGAGACAGAGATAGAAGGGATGAAAGTTCAGGGAAAGGTCTGTAACAGTGCTTGTACATATATGAACAGGGCGAAGACATGCAAGAGAGATTTAATCCAGCCAGGGAAGGCTAAAAGGCGGCATGATGCTACGCTGCTGCTCCCAAGTATGGAGCACCTTGCTGTGCAGAGGGGAAGACACCTGGTCGGGTGCTTGCGCCATCAATCAGAGTGATGGATGGGAAGGGCACTGAGTTCAATGGTTGACAACAGTGGCCTTAAAAACATATCTGGTACACGCAGCCCCATGTGGCTCATCAGAGACTGAGATGTTGTGACCTCCTCTACAAGGAGCGGCAGTCTTTAAATTCTGATCTGATACACTTGGCATCACAAAATCAAATCTCCAGTTAAAAGCAAGTTAAATGTGCCCTGGTGAGTTTTTTTGTGAACAAACAAAGTTAAGTTTACACTCAACTGTTTCTCAGCAAAATGCATTGTGTGTATTCTTCAGGCCTAATAAACTCAGAAAACATGTGCAGAGTTGACAACACAGTTTACATCCATGTTTGCATGTTTAAAACCTAGATGTAAAGAGTGTAGATGCTTGTTTACATCCTGTTTGTATACTGTTATACTGCAACTGGTTCTCAACTGTTACAGACCTGCCTCTGAACCTTTAGCTGACCTCCTATCTCTTGTTTTTTTCCTTTGTTGCTGCATTACTACGTTTCTTGACCTATTGTCAATCAGTGAAATAGGGTGAAACAATCTGCAGGACTGTGTATCATATCAAGCGCGTGCATGGGGCGTCCTCATGCATGTGCAAGAGATACAGTACTATCAGAATGGGGACCCACTCCTAAAAACACTGCTCTATAGTGCAACTAGTGGTCGAAAACTCCTAGGGGAACCTTCTGAAAACCGAAATTGATCTGTTTTAAATGAGCAAATTGCCATTTACCAGAGACAGTTGTCCCATTTCAGTCAAAGCTTGGAGGCAACAAAAAGGTGCAGCAAACAAAACTGTCTTGACACATTATAGTATTTACTCCACTTTACTCACACTGTGTCTTTTTCAGATAATAGACCTTTGTCACAGGAGACATTATGACTCGTTATAGCAGGTAAAGCATATGTAGTTAATACGATTAATGATAGCTCTATTCCATTTAAGCATACCAGTAAGTATTGTCAATGAGCGATGAGTCGATCTATTGTATGCAGCCTTTATCAATGTTATTAGTTACACATGTGGCTTTATTGCTATGACATGTCAAAATATATGCAGGTCTATTATCAGTTCATATTGGTGTGAAATGCAGGTTAAGAATCACTGTAGTGTGAACAGAGCCTGACAACTCAGACCTCCTGTCGTGCCCACACAATTAAAGAATTTCAGCTATTATCATGCAGACAGGGCAGCTAGCATGTTGTCACTGGTCAAATTGATTCTTTCCAAAATGAAAAGCTTTCAACACACGCTACCTTTTCAAAAGCATCTGAAGGCAACAGCACACATGCACTGCTTTTGCTCAAATGAATGCCTTCCACTGGGTTGTTGTATGAAAAGATGCCACTTTGTTTGTTGACATCTCCAACCATTCAGTGCAGATCGATTTATGTAATTATATGGAGACACAAGGCTACAGTACAGAGTTCCTTAAGAAAGGAAAGAAAGAGATAATCCAGCGCTCACATATTTGGTTTAGAAAGGAAGATGACAGAGATCAAAAAGTAAGGCTCACACACAACAGAGACGAGGACAATAAAGGATTTGTGCCTCAAAATGATAATTTCCTCATTCTATATGAAGGCTTCAACCCATTGAAGTCAGGAGGAAGCTTGAGGGAGTGGCCACACAAGTAATCAAGGAATGTGCCAAAATTAAATCAATGCCGTACAACACAAAAGCCAAAGAAAAAAACAGGACGAAAGAGCTAGCCTCAGCCTTTACGCAATCTTTGTTTACATTCCTGCTCCAACCCCCCTCTCCTCCTTCGTATTGAGCTCCTGCCAATTTCCAGAATCCCCATGGCTGTATAGTTTCTGACATCAGCTCCATGCTGCACGCCAGGCGCTGGACATGACTCTAATGCTCTGCAGTGCTTCACAGTCGAAATGAGCATGTACTACAACTCTACTTGGCAGTGGTTCAAAGCCCAACGCCAAGTGACTGACTTCTCCCCGCTCCCTGTCACACCTACTCTTTCTCCTCCCGTGCTGTTCCTCCTCCACTCAACAGGAAGACTTTCAGAGGTCTTCCCATGCTGCCTTGGCCTTTTGTTTTTAATGACACGAACAGGGCCCATTAAACTCTTGTTTTCTTTTTATTAAACACAGATCGCTGCACACTGAGGTTTCTCCAGGCACAACATAATAAATTAAATGAAAACTCCCTTGTGCTGATTAATTCAACCCCTGCAGACTCCAGTTAAGAAAAAAATGATTCCAGATGATGCACTTTACATAAGTTCAAATAGTTTGTCACTCTGGAGTTAATGTACTCTGAAATAATGAGTGAAATACAAGCAAATGGATTAGAGAATAGTAGTGCGTAGTACTGTGTAAAATGTTGCTCGAGTAATGACTGAGTTGTGCAAAGACAAAGCTTGTAATTCTTAAACATAGTTTGACATTAGTTATTCATTAACAGCAAAAAGGCCAGTGGTTTTGGAGATCTAAGAAGGACAACAAGCTGTTAATTAAATGGAATACAATTTATTCAATGCATGATGTTGTCAACCTATGAACACGAGTGTGTAGAGAGAGTGGGCACAGAAGGGGGGACATTTAGAAAGTTCATATATTTTAATTATAAAATTCAAGGCAGCTCTCAGCGCATCTCAGTTTAGCCTTTCCAGTGCTTATTAACTAAACAAATCCACAGCTGTGAAAATGCACAAGTTAACATAAACTGCAAAAACAACATGGTTCGGCCTATTCATACAACCCTACGGCAGATCAAAGGGCCGGGACAAAACTACAGAGGAATATAAACCCAACAAGCACTTATCAGACAGCTGTATCAGCAGAAACCTGACGGGTAATCCCAATAAGTGTCGCTCCCAATTGGCTCTCATTCGAGCTACACTTCCTGTAGTCACAACCATCCCCCTCCCCCCACTACCAGTGAATGTATGTGTGTGTGTGTGAGCAATTTAATGTTTAATGCCAACTCCCCTCCATTCGCCCTGATCATAGTGAGTGCCATGAATTTTTAAAGACATCCCTACTTTACTGTCCATCTGGGCTCCATCTGCCCAGCTGCTGGTGTTTAACGCAGACAGAGACACAGGAGAGGAGACTTCAAAGGCTCTGCGTGGCCTCTGGACGATTTCTGGCCTGAGGAGGATATTGTTTATAAAGGGGGCAGTGGAGTGGGGCAGTTATATGAATGTATACCATAGCATTGAGGAGCCTACACATTAATGAAACCAGATTGTAATGCTACAAATATTTTGTGGAAAAAAGTGAGTTGCTCTGGAGCCAAAGAACTACAGTGTTTCTGGAGAACAGATCAGCTAACTGACAAACATGAATGGCAAAAGAGGGGCAGAGGGAAGGCTTGGTGAGATTAAGTAAAAAATGTGAATAAAAATATAATTTCTCATGACTTTTCTCATTCCTTCATCTCTCATGTTCATAATGTTGGGAGGCCAGCGGCTAGCTGTATATAGATAATATAAATATAATGTATATAGAAAGGAGGTTAGGCTAACTAGCAACGCAGCTAACGTATCTTATTTAGCTAAGATAGCTTAGTTATAATGGTGGGATTTTTAATTCTTATCAAGATGAAGACAATACAAATGTTGATGCTTCTTAATACTGTTGAATTACTTTGTGTATTTAAAGCCTGTTCAGAATTGTGGCATTATTAATTGTATAATGCCCAAGGACTGCAGACGGACATTAGCTATTAGCTAAATATGGTACAACAATCTCCTTGTGTGAGATTAATGTTTTTTGTACATAGTCCTAACAAATAAATGTAACAAACTAAACTAATCAAAATTAAAAAGTACCAAAGCTACATATTTTTTTATAGCTAATTTCCATTTCACAAGTAGCTTCAAATTTTGACAGCTTCTGTAAAGAGTAATTTATACATGTAAATAATACATAGCCTACATATTTTTTTCTAATTACTGGTGGAAATCGAGCAATGCAGGTAGTTATAGTTTTGAGAGGTTTTAGGATATGCATCTCATTTCTGCTGCCCCAATAGAATGGAAGTTAATGGGTTTTATTTAAAGTGCTCAAAGCATTGAAAATTACATTAAAAAACTCAACGTTACCAAAACAATGTCCCCATTACTCTGGATAATCTACAGACCTCACTGTGTGTGAACAGTTTTCACTGTAACTTTCTACTAAGGAAACTGTCCCTATTAAAACATCAGAAGCTACAGTATCTGCAAGGCTAGATATCACTGAGAAAATATATTTCTCTATAATTTGGGTGAGCTTACCCTTTAATAAAGTGTCTTGGTGTTGTGTGAGGTTGATGTACTTTGTTAAACTTAAATATTAGACATACTGTCCCGCCATTGAAATTGTGAGCCTAGAGACACCCTGTTATTGGTTGGAAACTCTATATCAATCATATCAATGGTCTACCTTCTGGTCCCAATGTTTATTTCCAGCTGATCACAAAAACTACCACATCACATGTCACCTGAAAACCAGGAAAGTATTGAATCACCACTTTATACTTGTTCAGATCTATTCAACATTCAAATATTAACTGGGTGACTCAATAAACGTAGCCATACCTTTCCAGCATTTGACTGGTGGCTGATTGAAACAGATGCATGCAAGTGTATTGGCTGCAGGATAGCACTTGTACCATTAACTTTAAAAGGAGTGTGAAACTTCCCTGGAAATAAATACAGAGTGCAATGCAAAGAGTGACATTGATATGGATTTTCAAAGGGGGCAGATGTGTGAGGGGAGCTCAAGGTTTGGAGGAGGGCTGCATTGGTATCACTGAAATAACTCAGTTGAAATGGCACTCCAACAGCAAAGCAAATAAGTTTCAATTACAAAATAATCAAACGATGCTGGCATAATTTGATACCTGCATTAATCCTTGTCCTTAATGAATTCTGCAGCGATCTGCCACAGACAGATATGACGCAGCTGGCAAAGTACCCTGAATATTTTGATTAATTTACTTAAAAACCACAGTGTAATCAGACATCCAAACAGACAGCACCTCCTGGCTTGATTTAGTCTGACCTTTCAGCTGAGAGTCCGGAGAGAGTAAGGTGGCTGGGTGATCCACCAGGAATGCAGGTTGGGCTAATATATTGTAGCCACTAGCCACACTCAGCCTGGGGAAAACCTCACCTAAAAGTGGGGTTTGTGTGCATGATTCCTCACCTACATGGCACTCAGACCTAGATAAGTGTGAAGAACTTATTCAAGGACTTTCATTGAACCTATTTTAAAACCTTGTTTTATTGGAGAGACTTACTTAATGGTCTTCACTACATTCGTACTGGACCTGTGTTGTATTTCTACTAACTGTTACAACTTCCTGTTCACCTTTCTAATTGACATTTTCCCACCTATAATATCTATTGAATCCCCTGTCATGTGAGGAGGGGGATCTCTCTTTTGAATTTCCTCTCCTAAGGTTTCTCCAATTTTTTTCCTTATGCCCTAAGGTTTTTTATGGACAGGTTTACCTTGAACTAGGTCAGGAGGAATCCACTGATACATTATACGTGATATTGAGCTATACAAATGACGCAACTTGAGAAAAGGACAGTTCTCAGTTTGGAAGAGCTACAACTGCTGCAGACTGATAGAGGCGAGCCAGGTTTCTGCTGAGGATCTGGGGTTCCTAGTGGGCACATTATCACCCTCCCTCAGGCACATTCCAACAGCCTCCACCCACCTGCCCAAAATAAACTGTACAGACTTAACCCCTTCCTCCCCACCCAGTGCCTTCCAAATCACTCAACCTGCACACAAATGAACAGCAGAACACATAGAAGTGTAAGTTAAAGGGAAGTGAAAAAAATACGTAATCCATATTGTCTTCATGTAGACCAAACAAACAATACCATCATTACTGGTTAAGGGCACACTGCTGCCACTCTAGAGTAGCGTTTGTCCAGCGTACAAATCCCCTTGTTTACCTGGTTTTGCACAGTGATAACAAGAGCCATATCTTTGGCTAACTTTAGTCATAGCCTCTGAAGTCTGTTTTAGCCTGTGAGAGCTTGTCGGGTATTGCAATTAACTCTATAAAGCCCAATTATAGATGTGTGTGTGATCAGGTGACAGGGTTTTTGGGAAAACTTTTTCTAGCTTTGAAAGCTGCATCATACAGAATGTTTTTGGTGACGTTTCAGGCGGCTGCACAAATTCATAGTGGTGCATACGTTTGCATGCGCCCCAAGTAAGTTATGATATTTTGCTTCTGGCTTATACGACTGTACTGTGAACAGTCAAGTGTGCTCAGAGCGCCACTATTACAGATATTGGAATATAATTTCATCCTTCATTTTAACCTCCTGATCAAGCAAAGATAATGTGGAAGTTGGCACTGAAATGCATTAAAAACTGTGGTCTGTAGATTTAACTACTGTCTCCTTTTCACGTGACAAGAAAAAAACCACAAATGCCGGTTTCAGAAGAAAAAGAAGAAGCAGAAGAAAAATGGCATCCAGCACATATAAATTAAGGCTGAAATCACCAAGTTTGATTTGCATGGGGTTAGAATTATCAGGGGACAGACCGTCTTCACCATAACAGGTCAGTCATTTTAGCTTTACACACTGCAGACACAGCACATTCACAGAGGATTATAATCACAGGCGGCCAGAGCTGCAGTTATTGCTAATCACCGTAATCATCCAAGGCCAAAGTAAGTCCTGTGTGGATAATGTACAAGACTAAAATCCTGGATTTACAATATTATAATCTATCAGCAGTGAGGAGGTTGAGAGCCACGACTCCCTGCAAACAGATGTGACCACTGTTGCTCAATTCCCTATATCATGTTAAAATGCTAAAGGTTTTAAATGGCAGTATGCGGCTTGGTCTTCCCCTCTGAGTTTGAGGTTGTATAGGCGTGACATATGTTTTAATCAACAATGGACTGGGTATCACTATCTTAACAGCCAATATACTGGCTGTCTTGATTATGTAACCGTCTGTGACTGACTGACATACCATGAAAACCACCAACTGTTGAGAGTATCAATTCAAGTCATTTACACAAAGCTTTACAGAGGGGGGTGGTGGATTATTTAGAGAAGCCGAGTATAGGTTTTAGAGAAGTTATATTCCATACGCTCTGTAATTACAAGAAATAGACCTTAAATTACAGAATCTATGGTTAGGATTTAAAAATGAAGCATATGTAGGCTGGGTGAAATGTGCTGGAGTTAATTTACCTCCAACTTATCGAAGGCATCTATATAAATTACTGAAATCTTCTCCTAACAAATTCCCAAAGCAATTTTCTCTTCTAGAAGAGTTTAGTCATCTGTGGTCAGACAAAAGACACGCTGCTGCTCATACTGTCAAACATGTTTTATGGTACAGGCCATGAGAGTGTTTGCATTGCAATAGTGGCTTCCATTATGACATATAAGCTGCATAAAATGGTGGCTTGGTAGATGCCACACTTTAATCACAGTAAACCAGCCTTAGTTTTCATTTTTACACAGAAGAAAGTTTAAAAGGATTTCATGGATAAATACATTCAGTTAAGGACACTAAAAATGCTGCTTAATGTTCCTGCTTTACATTTGACAAAGACAAATTATTTCTATCTCTAAAATGTTGGAATTTTGAAAGTAAAGGGCATGAGGAAGCTACTAGTTTTACCAATAAATAAATAATTTTTTTCTTTCATGACGTAAATAACTTGGTCAGAAAAGGTCACTCTTCAGGCGTGTATCCAATTTCCCCAAGTTTTCATCTCATTTCATACTGTACTAATGGTGGGCAACAATCCAGTTTGTAGAAGTCTCCATGTACACTACGAGATGGCATCACTTTGTGTAGCAAATATGGCAGAAAATGCAAAGAAAATAAGTATTAAACAGCTTTTAAGATTTAACATTGTTCTTCAGTCTCTCAACAGCAGCCCTCCATCTAAACTTAGCTGTTGACAGACTTAAATCTCTTCACGTAAACAGCCTGTCTTATTCCACCGGGAACCTCCCTCATAATATCCAGCCCACTAGCATGTTTACAGTAAACGCCAGCATGGTAAAGCTGTTAAAATGCACCCCAGCACACCCTCTCCCCCTCCTACTGCCCCCAGCTTCTCTTACTTAGCTCGCAGTCCTATTCATGACAGGAAACTACCTTTTTTTTCCTCTTTTTACTCTTAGGCCAAATGTCAAATCTCAGTGGGCCCCCAGAAAAACTGATTGTTTAGACCAGAACCTTTAACAGATGTACCCTGCCAGAATGTCAGGTGGCAAAGACAAATTTAAAAGCCTTAGTTTAGGGTTTATCAATATTTGGCCGGTGGCTGGTGTTAAGTTCCCACCCTGGTCGGATTACTTCATGGTGCAGCTGAGAAAGTGACATGATGTGAGGGGTGGGAAGGCCTGATGTGGCTCACTGGTCAACAACCAACATTTTAGATTCATGTACATCCTCAGTGTGCTACAACAGCTGACTTCAGGATATTTTAGGGATTTAGCAGATATGGTTCTCCACAGTGACAACATGAGGGCAATGATCTCCAGCTTCTAATATAATAAACCAACAGTAAAGATTGCTCAAAGCTGCAGACTTTGACATGACTGAATCTCCAGCAGCAACGTTAATGTTAATGTAAATGTTATTTATTTAGTCGGCTGACTTCTACAATAAAACGAGTGCAACAGAAGAACACACGTCCTAGGACACACAAAGCAGAGGAGCAGGAGGTGTAGGAAGAAATACAGAGACATCCTACCTGTCTGAATTGCTCCTCATAGGTCCAGTCTCCATGGTCCTGCCCGCCCAGATGGCCGTGTGTGGCATGGGGAGGCAGGATGGCTACACGGGGTTCCTGGTCGACACTGGGACGGGCCTTGAGCAGCTGGGAGTGGGGGTGGAGTTGACGGTGGGGCAGCAGGAGAATGCCCTTTCCGGGAGCCACTGCATCATGGCCAGTCGGCAGACCCTCCTCCGCCAGGTCGTCATCAAAGTCTTCTTCCATCTCGCCTTCAAAGTCTTCCTCGTCCCATTTCTGTTTGCTGTATGTATTAAAAACAGAATATTGTTTAAAAGACGTGCACCAATGAAGACCACCACCGGCACAGATGATACGTTTTAGGGAAACTTGACCAAAGAAATTCAGAACTTACATCTGCTCCTCCTCATCTGACCCCATCATGTCCTTGTAATGCTCCTCCCCTTCATCATTGTCATCATCGTCACCGTCGTCCTCGCCGCCACTGCTGCGCTCTGACATGGGGCTGTCCGACACCCTCTGCAGCCCGGCCGCCACTGCACGCATGGCCGCCAGTGCTGCCATCTGGGCCTGCTCCGCCTCAGGAGCTGGGCTCCCCATCGGCTCATCCCCTCCTCCTCCACCTATGCGGATCTGAGTGTGTTGTGCGGCGGCTTGCTGCTGTAGCTGCTGCTCCATCAGCAGCTTGGCCCTCTGCTGCCTGTGCAGGTTCTCCATGACAGCCTGCAGCTTCATCTCCAGGGAGAGCGGCACGGTGTACAGCTGCCTTCCTTCCCCTCCCTCCCCCACTGAGGAGCACCAATAGGGGGCCGGTCGGGGGACAATGGTCGATCCTTCTGCCCAGGGAAAGCAGCTAGCAGCTGGCTGGAGGTTGGGAGTTTATGGTTATGTGGAAATGTGGGTCCTTGAGGAGAAGTGGAAGGAGGAGGAGGAAGAGGAGGGGGCGTCGGTCAGAGCTCTGAGACATGCAGTCAGAGGTCAGCTGCAGTTCTGGAGACAGAGGCCTCTCTCTTGTCTCAATGGTTTTTCCTGCAGTTGGGGGGGGAACCAAAGCCGGCAGCAGTGGCACAGCGTTCGATGAGGTACAAGTAGCGGATGCGAGGGTAGGAGTACAAAAGTATGCTGCCAGACTACAAAGACCTGAGGGAGAGAAAAAAGAGAGTGTCAGACTGCTACTTCCCCACTGTCTGTTAACATCAGTACCTTCAGCTTTTTGTTGAGGCAGCGCCAAAACTGTTTAACAACTTTCCCCAAAGCATCAGATCAGTCAAATATGTCTCTATTTTTAAAACTCAACTTTCCATTCGTTGACCTTTCACTAAAGTGGACATCTTTAACACTCTCTCCTCTGATTATATGCTGTTCTGATAAATCAAAAAACACAGTCTTATTTTGTTGTTGCAACTGCATTAGCTCTGTTTCCCTTTTTGTTTTGCAACCCCCCTATTATATAAAGCGTTAAAGAGATAAACAATGTTAATGGATGATACGGCAGGAAAAAGACCAACATATTATTTGAGGAACTTGATCAATCACTTTTAGACTCATGACTATCAAGTGCCTGGCTGAAGTTTTGTAAAACTTTTGTGAGTTGCAGAAGAGCAGAAAACTACAGAAATGACTACAGAGTCACCCAGTCAACTCAAATCACAAGTTCTGTGGCAGAGGAGAAAATGCAGTATTTCACACTCGCAAAAATGCCAATTTCACTCTGAATTCTATGTGAACCATAAACACGCGGGCCCTGAGTTCATGCCCCATGCGCAACATGTGCAGGATTACTCACACAAACAGACCAGACAAGCTGCTCACACAGGACACAATGTTTTACCCTCGAAACGAGAGGAAGTGAAATCACAGGAAGAACAGTCACTTTCTTCACCTGGTTGGCTTGAAGCCAAGATAAATTTCAGCCCACCAGCAAAAATGAGCGTCAGTCAACATTGTTTCAAGTTTGTTTGAACACATACAATTAATATTCAGCGGTATGCTTTTGCTCAGGTATGACTTGTGTGTTTTCCCCTCATTAAAATGTTTTATTGCAAGTAAGAGACGGTGGGTATAGTGGGGGAGTTTTTTCTGCAACTTCTGTGGGCGCCGTGGTAATGCTCTTCCTACATACCTGTTCCCAAAAGTGCTCAGGTATGCAAAGCAGTCTCTGTTATAAGCAATGAGCTTCAACATTCTGGTATCAATGTCTGTTCCCTGTTGTCAACTGTGATCCCACCTATACCCCAGAGTTATACTAGAGAAAGAGTAACAGTCTATCCTGCAAACTCTCCGTTTACTCAGAATGTGTTCAAAAAGTTAAACAGTGTTGGTTTGGGGAGGCTGTGGCTCCGATCAGTCAGGCAGAGATAAGCACATGGGGAAATGAATTTCAAGTGCAGGTGCTCGACATGCTGAAGTATCAGTCATGACAGGAGGCAGCAGTGACTGTACACCACAACTCATTCATATACGCTGAGTAATACATGACAGACCTCTGTAACCACCCTGATTTTGTTCTTTCAGAAACTTCAGGTTTTGCATTGCACTTTTAGACCGAGTACAGTCTGGATGAAAGCATGAGTGATGCTCTTGTACGAGTTACAGTTTAATTTGTATCACTATTACAAGCAACTCAACCACCCTGTGCTGATATTTTGGTTTTAGGTTGCTGAAAGACGACACTTTGCACCAATATTCAGTAATACCTAAATAGTGATATACTGTAAAAGTAGTATAAAGCCCTTTCTACCTTTGTTCCCCCATCACGTCTTTTATATGTGATTACTTCACAGAAACATTAGAGAATTTTTTATCTCATCTATGATCTGACCATTTTGTCTTTAACTCATGCAATGTTAGCTGATATTTTCAGCTGATGACATCCATACAAAAAACCCTATAAAAGTTAAAGGTATTTAGTGTTTCACCCACATTTTTATTAATGTCAAACCCTAAAACGTCCCTCCGATGGAACAAGGTTTCACAAATTATTTTTGAGTCGGCAGCTCCTCAAGGCAAAATGAAGATCACACCATGCAGACAAACTCTGGGACTACTATGTACATTCATGCATGTTAACCTGTTAACCCAATGTTAACATGTGGCCACCACAGAAATCCTTGCAGCTCATCATCACGCTGCACTGAAGATATAACCAGAAGGGATCATTGTTTCTGGGGAAAGAGGGTGTTTTTTCTCATGTGACTCACTGAAATTTCACAGAAAATCATACTAGCATTTCATGGGTATAGTAGTGTAATTACGGTGTAGACCCGCCCGTTCTGAAAAGAGAAGCATAAACAGTATATGCACGTATGCTCCAAGGCTGGGGAATGAAATTAAGTTGAAAGTAAGACTGTTTTCCATATCTTTTGTTTACATAATCATGAATACATGATGAGAAGAGAGACAACACCCACAAACATCTTGGTTATTACTGTAACTCTGGAAGCAGTTTCGTTTCAGCCAAGACATGTGTTTCTCAATCAGCCAGCGCAACAAACTAACAGCTTGTGTACATGGGTCTGATCTAATCTGGGATATCAGCTAATCTTTACACAATATCAGTAATCTCCAAATGCCTAAGGAAGTCACAAGTGACACGTCAGATGTGTTAATGCCCCTTTCCTCATGGAAGAAAATATTTGTTCCACAGCACTTGTTTCCAGGGGGCTATATTTACATGATACAGTTTTGCTCAGCTGTTTTCATTAAAGAAAACCTTAGTAACGTCTTAAACTGTGCAACAACTACCACAGTTTGTGTATCTGTGGTGAGGAAGAGTGGAGAGGGGTGACGTGGACTGGCTGAACCACAATAGCAAGTTTGAAGAAAAACAAGAACACAAATGTCCTCAGTCCCAAATAAACATCCAACCAGCAACAATCAGCATACAGTTTGACACCCTACAGCTAGATGATTGAGCCACAAAATGTACTTTGAAAGCACAAAGTTCTGCAACTACAGCAAAGAGTCTTAAAGGTGTTTAATAAAATGCAACACATCGACAAAATACACATTGCCAACCCCATCAAGCAACAGGAAAAAATATTTCAGTCACCCTATACTATGTGGCTATATGTTAGAGAAATGTTGCGCAAGGAAATAAGAGCTGTGAAACGTGTGTTTCTTCAGAGGGTGAAGGAAGTGACAACTGACGGGGCAGATGCAGAGAGGCAGCCGACAGATATTCAATATTGATTCATTACATTCTTTAAGGGCGATAGAGGCACAACTGAACGCCTGCAGTTGTCAGATGGAAAATAGCACCAGTATAAGCAGGATTAAAACATCTTACCTAACTGGTCTGACTGAGACAACTTGTCTCTGTAAGAGTCAGAAGAAAAACATGACAGTGGGCTCAAAGTAGAAAGACACCAAGAATTAGTGGTGGCACGTCTGGAGTATCCATTTCTTTAGCATTAAGGGACATAAATTCACTTCACAACAGCCCATACGTGCACTGTTTGTATGTGCACACAACATTATTTACAATACCTGTTACTTAAGTAGTCACACTTTGAACCTGTATACAAATAAGCACAAATTTCTGTTTGTGTTCACTCCATGTTTGAGCCAAACATCTCTCTCTCTCTCTGTGTGGGTAATATATGTAATTTCAAAGACAGAAGTGATTACAACAAAGCTATTCTGTTGACTCTTCCTAGGCAGAGGGAAGCAGAAGTGGTCGCAGAAGTGTTTTGTTACATACCACCGTTCATCACAAGCATGATAGGGCTGCAACTAACGATTATTTCCATGATAGATTAATCTGCCCATTATTTTCTCGATTAATCATTTTGGCTATAAAATGTTAGAAAATACTGAAAAATGCCCTGTGTGTAATTTCCCAGACCAACAGTCAAAAAATCCAAAGCTATTCAGTTTTCTATCATATATGACAAAGAAAAACATAAAACTCTCACATTTAAGGAGAATGAAACCAGCAAATGTTTGGCTTTTTTGCTTTAAAAAAAATTTGGTTATCAAAATAGTTGGCAATTAATTTTCTGTTGATCAACACTAATAAGTTCTACAAGCATCATGATTTCCTACATGCTAGATGTTGCAAATCAACTTGCGCCACTATACATGTTCTCCCTGCTTCCCCAAATGAGGTTCCCCAAACCTTTTATATATGGTTGTGTGATCACAAGAATATGTGGAAACACAGTACTAGATGTACTCGTTAGATGTTTTCTATATGTGTGCATGTATCTGCCAGAAAGGAAGGAAAATCAGCTGTGGGTGCTTGATCAGTAACAATAGCTCAGTAACTGATCCATTAGTCTAGTTGTTTACAGTCATGTAAACCACGAGACTGCAGGTTTAATTCCAACCAAACACTACAGCAGCTGATCTCGCCTCTCAACATACCTCCAACCGAACCCTCATGCTAGGCTTATGCTCAATAAAGACGAGCAACAGGTGAATGCTGGCATTCCACATCTGCGCTTTAGAAAGCTGGTAGAGCTACGCTAACCCTTTTTGGGTGCAACTCTGCTGTGCAAAATGGCTGGAGGTTGCCTTTGGTATATCATTCTCACACATTAGGAATAGCCGGACCTTGGCAAGAGTGATAAAGCATTTAATATCTAAACCATATCTCAGCGCAAAATCAAGCAGTTTCTGTGGACCGGGGCTGAATCCCCTTAAAACCCCCTGCTGGGTCCTTTCTATACTGTAGCCAGGGTGGGGAATCACCACTGTGCATTGGGTAATTTCTTGACATTATCAACCCCCTTGGGACAGTAACTATTATTCGGAAATCCTGCTTTGTTCAAAAACTGTTGCATGGCTGATGAATCCTGAGAGTAAGTTGCTACTGTGGCCAGGCAGCAAATAGGTTTCATGGCCTGTCCGTAGTCCTTTTTCTGCCAATCAAACTTCTGTGGAAATTAAATTACAGCAACCTATTTGCTTCATGACTCAGTAACATTTATCACATCTGAGTAGCTAGGGTAAAGGACATTTACCAAATAATTAGCAGCCTAATAGAGGATTTCCTCCACAATGTTATTGCCAGACCTTTCTAAATGCTTTCTAAATACAATTGTCTTGTGTTTACCAAAAACCAAAGGACAAATGTAAATCCTGCTGTGATGGCAGGATGCAAAAAGCAATGTTTGATTAAACGTGTCACCTATCTGATTGACGTTAACTGCTCCACCTCAACACTGCCTGCTTGTTTATTTGCTCGCTGACATTCATTTCCCCTCCTAAACACTTGAATTTACATTTTAAGGCTTACATTTGCATTTTATGTCTCTGGGGGCAGCAGAGCAGAAAGATGACTGGTAGAATCAGATTCAAGCATCCACCCTGCTTGCACCCCTGTCTTTGAGCGATACAGCCAGTATTCAGGACTTCAGGACCTCAGGACCTCTGACCTCATGGAGAGGGTGGGGGGGTGGGGACAAGAGCATAGACTATTTACCCTCAGGAGATAGAGAAATGATCACACATTGCAATAAAAAGCTTTGTACAATGTAAAAGGAAATCCCTCACAATGCACAGCTCACTATAAGACCCTCAACACCTTAATTGGCTAAAGGGAGACCGGCCTGCTGGGATAGGTGGCGGGTGACCCATGTGGGGGCAGGGAGGAGCCTCCGAGACAGAAACTTTAAGAGTTGGCTGAATGAAGGATAAAGTAGGAATGATGACAGCTAATGGGTTAATCCTCTTCTTTTTTTCTTTTTTTTTAAGAATGCAAGGTCTGAGCAAACACGACAGAGTGATAAGAACGAAAGCTAAGGGTCTAATTCCAACAAGATAAAGAGACCCACACCGCCTCACATACATCCACATTTATACGCACATATAGTATGTACATATAAGACTGGCTGCTTGCATAGACACCGTGTAAAAGGTACTCTAGAAAGAGCTTCAAAGCCCTCTAATACCACAATCCTTAGTACAGTCAATGTGAGGGAATTCATCTTTGTGGCCATTTTTCAAGAACACACTGACAGCTGCAATGCTGGTATAATTCACATACAGTGCTTCCAACATGTGTGCTATAAACTAGTTTTGATAGTGCAGTAAAAAGGTGCTGACGCTCTAACAAAGCAACACAGACACAAACACACCAAGGTTTTTCCTCAGTAGGTAGTTTGGTTTTCATGTGCCAACATCAGTGCAGATGCATATCTCGCATTTCAACATTTGGAATAAAAGTCTTCATTTCCTTTTATGAACTGAAAGAACAAACCATCTTTTTCCTGATGAAGCTGTGCGGTTTGAGATGAACTGGGTGAGGTCTTTGTGAGACTTCAAACCCGCTGTTAAAATTAACTTCTGTCGGTTCTGCGTGACTGGAAAATCAGAGAGAAACCAGATTCTTAAAAGTGGTAATCCACAAGATTTATGATTTTTCTTCTCCATCTCTGATGCTAAGCGCTGCCGTGTCTGCTCTTCACTTCCTAAAGATCACATGCAAATCATTGTGGGTGGTACTATGTCTTCCTTGGATTTTCTTCTGATGCACTTTGGGTATCTGTAGGTTTTACGTGCACTACTTTCTTTATCAAATTAGCTATTGTGTTCATGCTACACCTGTTTAGAATAAAAGACTCCAACCTGACTTGTAGTCTACAGATGATTTCTATTGTACCCAGCTTCAGTGAACAGTGTATGTGTGAAGTGTGTTGTCAGATTTTATCATATCACTCAGCACTTGTCATGCACTTTGTCAGTGCATACTATACTGCTACGTTATTAGTGAAACAGGCTTTGTACTGATGTTACAAACACAAACATTCTTGGACAAATATTATACTTCTCTTGTGTTTTCTGACCATAGTAGCTCCAGAAAGCTTTTTTACTTTTGAATGTAATCCAATCCTGACACCTGAATGTATCGGTTCGATACATCACAGTGCAGTTTGCAGCACAATACACTACTGAACAGCTGTAAAATGATCATACCTACAAACTTAATTGACCTTTCTCTGAAGTTTTACAAATACTGTGAGCAACAAACTATTAGTGTTTACTGCAGAGCAGCTTGACACACTGCACACAAAGAGGTTTTTTTTTTTTTAAAGATTGTCTTCTTTGTTTTGTACTTTACTCACAGCATGTTGAGTGATAACAGAAAAAAAGACCTCAGGGAAAAAGACACAACCACTCTCCTGCTTCAAACTCTTTATGTGTATAAGTCAATTGTGTTTACATAAATACCTTATTAAAAAGAAGTTAGCATGTTGTTATATCTTTAACAGAAAAACAGCCGGGTAGCAACTGACTTCTAGGTTGTTTGCTTCACACAAAGAAATAATTAGCTTCAATTCAAACAGCTTTGGGCTCTTTTGAGCTAGGGAGAGGAGTTTTTGTTGATTTTTTTCCAAGGAGCGGCTGCTAATAAATCTAAAAGGGGCATTTTTTAAACAGTACGAGAAGTAAATGTTATAAAAGAAATTGGTGCCATGCGTCCAACGCTGTGTCGTGCACCTAGCAAAAATATTCAATCCACATACAGTCAACATCTCACAGAAGGGCCTGGCCTATGATTGACAGGAAAAGACCTCTATCTAAAAACGAAATGCCTCTTAAACTTAAACAGTGGTGATTAGAAATGCACAGAACTGAATAAAAGCCTTCACAACAAATAATTAAAAGAATTATAGCTGCAAGAAGAAACATAGTAGTATTATGTTTCCTTTAAGATTTACTTCATAAATTGTGCGCTATATCGTATTTCAAGTTAAATTTCATGTAATTTCCATGCAACAATATCTTATGTTAAAGTCTATTTTATTTAGATAATTATTTAATGTTGATAGATTACTTTTATATAAAGTGTTACATTGTTATTCATTTTTAAATAGTCTTGTTTATAGCATTAGCTCTCTGTAAACACTGGTTAGCATTTAATATGACAGAAGTTAAAGAGTAACTGTGGTGGGAGTAGCCAAACAGCAGCCATTCATGAATCTTCCTACATAAAAAAAAAAGCAACAACAAAAAAATAAAAATACAAGAAGTCGGTCAGTGGTGCTGGTCTTGATTATGCGTCCCTCTCTCACATTCCTTGCAGTATTATCTCACAAGGCAATAACACAGGCTCCATTGAGCCCCATCGCACCAACAACAAGATCATTGAGGAAGTGTCGCACAGACTCGTAACACACTTTCCACTGACCTCTTCCAGCGAGCCGAATCTGATTAGCCCCAGCTATTCCATAAATTAAGTGGGCATATAGCAAAAATAATCCAGCGATCCACTTGTCAGCAGTGAAACCTGTGGCTATCTATCAAGCAACAGGAGTCAGCTGCGCAAGCGAGCGAGGCTCAAAGTGATTTGTAAGTGGCTGATGTTGCAGCATGTGTGATCTGAAGTTCGATCTAATAATTATAAAAAGGTCTGGATTCAAGCGTTCAAGGAAGGAAAAGGGCCTGTATCTATGCTGGTAAATTCACATTTCATCATGTATGTATTTGGCAATATTGCAGTATTAGAAAAAGCTCAATTTCTTCTAATAAATAGATTACTAGTAAGCAACGTTAATGTTCATCATTGAGGTACTGGAGATTCAGACAGCACTGTTGTTGGCCCATGATGATCAATGTGTTTAGGGCTTTTCCACTCTGAAAATAGGACAACACTGGAAGAAACGCTAAAATTTAATTTTGGATTTTGGCACAAGATATCAGCTATGAGAAAAACACAAAACACACTTCTAAAGCTTGTGAAAGGGGTCAAACACTAAGTGGAACAAAATATTCCTATGTGGGTTGAAAAGGTGATATATTTATATATGTTAGACAAGTGCCGTGTAAAGACAGAACTGCCCACAGGGAAAATGCACAGAAAACATTTTAACTTTGCTATATGGAAGGACTTCCTCTAACCACAGGAAAAGTCATCAGACGAATAGTTAAACTGAAAAAAAAAAGTCTCTGCTGATTCAGCTGAAATGTTTGCTGCCGTTTATGTCCGCCGCCTCACTGGTGGATATTGACCTCGCCATGTTACAGTGTCACGTGGAGACTATAGTATTATGAAAGCAAACATAAATCTCATGTGATGACGCCAGCTCTGGTGGAGAAACACAGGCCATTCTTGAGGAGGCCAACACTGAAGGGAAAACAATGACTCTCTCTACAACAGTTTTTCTTACTGTTGGTTGAAAAGTTAGTACAGCTCTTATTCCTTGCACTTCAACCACAACTTCAATCAACACTTTTCAGACACAATCTTGACAGAATTCAAACAACACAAAGCTTGATAACAATAGAGCTGAGTGCAGGGCTATTGTACTGGATTGCATTAGTTTTGTACAGTTCTTTCATTCCTTTCTTACTCTTTAATACTCTTCCTTTATTATAAAAAAATATCTTCAAAGCTGTGTTTTCTTGCTTCCTGTGATCTGCAGAAACAACCCACCATGTCAAATTCCTCATGTGTATTAACTGACTTTGCCATGAAAACTGAGATTCAGGAGCTGCATGTCACTGCTCGCAGAGTTCAATGCACTGCTAGACTGACGGTATGATGACAGTTCCTCTGGAGCGGGAGAGATGGGGTAGGGGGTTTGCATTTTCATTGAATGGCATAAATGTCCCAAACTGGATTAACGTGTTGGTTTATATGTTGACTGTGCAGTCACGTCATTGCATTGTGATCTTTAACAATCAAGTCTTTTGTCTGCAGAGAGGTGATGGACGAGTGGAAATCTTAGATAAAGAGCTCTGTGCATTGTACATGGAGACATCCAGAACAAAAATTGTCACTTCTGTGCCAAATGTGGATTATAGTTTCATGTGCCTGCACTCTGTCTAATAAAAACTGACAGCTATGTCTACTCACAAGGGATGTGTGTATCTTTTGGCATGGATGTGATTAAATTAGTTTTTGATTGCTTGGGCAGGCTGCCAGCGCTTAGCAGACGCAAATATAAAATACAAATGCTTCAGGTTTGATGGACAGTATGTTGCAGCTGTGTGCTGGTATCCAGGCAGACAAGTACCAGGATAGATCACGCGAACACTGAACCGAGTGTCAGCCACTGACTGAATACACAAAGCCTACAACTGTCCTAGAAGCTTGGTTCAGGAACTGCAGGGTATCCCAAAAGCTTAGACCCTTCCTTAGTCTGCTCTCTGCCTGCGTCACCGCCAGCCCTGCTGGGATTCCCCCATGGCTCCAGCCCAGGCAGTGAAGTAACTTGTGAGTTTTTTTCCAGCATTTTTTGGCAGGATAACAGGAGTTAAAGCTCCACGTGCCACACAGGCCCTTCAGAAATGTAGCTTTTGGCACAGAAACAGCTGAAAGCCAGCCAAGCCACACTGCTTCCAACTTCTTTAATGGCAGGAAAACGTGTGGTGTGCAGACAGCACTCACACTCACTGTGATACAATTCATGTGGACATTTACAGGTGGGTTCTTACTGAAACGTTCAAGTGAAACAATGTCGGCCTTGAAGCCCACGCCCTTGAAGGGTGATTTGAATACAGTGACAACATAAAAAGCAGCCTTTACAGCCCTGTAAAGGACTATAGTTTGATAATAAAAAAACAAACAGGCGTCAGACCTGTTTGTCTTGTCTGTGCATGTTTGTCTGTCATTAATTCGCAGCCACTAACCAGTTAAGTGGCCAACTGCCAGCGACTGCCGCTCACTCAGCCATGATGCTCAGAGACAAACTGGTTTGCATATTACACTCACTGCTTCCAAATATTTTTCAAATACCCTCGGGATGAGATCAGGCGTCTGACAGGAAGCCGTGTGGATTTCTGCTTGCAAACGTTTGAAGAACAACACGGCCCGCCTTGCATCTTGATATGTACATTGAACACACTAATTCACTGTGTGAATCTACAAACATCACCAACAAACAGAACTCTCAATACAGAGCACACAACAACATGATTGTTTAGATTAGTGAAGATGCCACAGGGACCAGTTTATATGTCAAGAGAAGTAAGGTACAGGAAATACACTCACAGGAACCAAGACCACACAACATCAACGCTATGTGAAGACATAGGCCGATGGCCAAGCAGCAATACGTGTGTCAGCTATGGTAAGACTTATATCAAGCTAATACTTTCATTGAAAGTGCACCTCTGATATGATGGGAGTTACTCACCTACTGGAAAAACATCCTGGAAAGCAACAAATGAGAATCTAAGTAGGGATGCAACTAACAGTTTTTTCATTACTGATTTATCTTTTGATTATTTTTTCAAATGATCCATTAATTGAGCTTCTAAACAGAAAATAAGCAAAGGACCCATAAATCTTTAAATTCCTTGTTCCATTTAACCAATCATCAAAAAGCCAAAGATATTCAATTAAGACTGAAATAAAACTGAGAAAAGCAGAAAATCCTCACAGTGGAGAAGCTGGAACCAGCGAGTGCTGGGCGTTTTTTTTCTTGATAAATTATTGATGATGATCAAATATTTAAATTGTTTTGCAATTTTCTGTTGACCAACTGTTTCAGCACTGTATTAAATCTCTGTAAATGTAATGTTTTTGCATGAATGAGTTGATTTTACTACAGCACTTCATTGTTCAGTTAAGGTTCCTTTGTAGTAATGTGTCAGCTGTTACAGAGGCTTTTCCTTCATGACAACAATGTTTTTCTTGAGGCAATACTTCTTTATTTTTGGTATCTTTACATATTGAGTATAGTAACAGCAGTCTAAAACAATTAATATTGACAGACATCTAAAATGTTTGCAAGCACTATTGGCTCTTGTAATAAGCAGACCAAGTGGGAAGTAGATTTCTATCAGCTGTAAGAGAGTAATAACTTTAGAAAACTGCATTGCATTACTGACACAGCTTTTAAGCCTGGAAAGACACAATAATCAACCTATATAATGATAGTTTAATAACCAAAATGCGACAATATGTGAAATCACAACATTGATATTATATTGATATATGGCCGGGTCAAGGTCTGCCACTTTTTCAACACCTCCTTGGACGGGAAATTACAGAGTTTCTACAAAAATAGAACACAGGTGTCGGTTCTTCAAATCAAGAGCAACTACAAGCATCTTTATGTTAACTCGGTTTCATAACAAGTAGTGTTGCTTATTAGGGCCAGCCTACTTCAAGCAAAAGAAAGGGGAGGCCTCATTAAACCCCCCCACCCCCCACCCACCCACTCACTGCAGCAGTATTTCTCTCCATTGGAAACACTGAGCTGGTGCAGTTGGCCGGTGCTGGCCACAGGATACCATATGCCAGACTGGACCAAACAGATTAGTACAGCAATTTCTGGGCAAGCCTCTAAGGTGATTGGAGTATGGTGGGGTGCAGGGTGCCATAAGGGCCTGGAAATCTCTCTTAAGAATTTCAATGTTTAATAATCACATTGGGAAGCTGCAGGTGCCAAGTTCCACACTTTCTTTTTGTTTAATAATGTACTTGGACATGGAAGATGCCAAACTTTAAATGGGATCACACCAACAAATGATGAATGGCTCCCTGCCAAAGAGGCTGGTAACGTAAGAAACCAAGTGCAGGAAAACCTGACCTGAAATAAATCCTCTTTTCAAATTCATTCACCATAAAAATCTAATTGTAAACTTCCAAAGGAAATGACTCTCCCAGCCTCCCTCTCCATCCTGTTCCTGTCGTTCAGATTTCTGGTGCAGGTTTCAAAATCTAATTTCTTCATTCATTTGTGACATCGCAGCCACAACTGAAAATATGTCAGAGTACTTATGTTAAAAAAACTTTCATAGTGTCAAGGACATTTCATAACTGTGTTCCTGTCATCTACGTTGCACAGCAGAATAAAATATGGGCCACTATCTTGTATTCTTGCGACAAAACTGCTGAGGTTGTATCTTTAAATCTGATCATTTTTACTCAACAACATGTTAATATTCTTCATTCAAGTTTATATCTTGACATGCTGGAAACGCCTCTGAAACCACATTTAGATCAGACCAGGACAACCAGGACAATGAAAATCTCCACTGAAACCAGACTTTCTAACAGTTTTCAGAACATATATGTTTAAGACCATTAAGACAAAGTGCTATATGAGGCTTTAAAACCAAACCGGCTTCCTGTGCCTAGACTCTCCCACCCCCACTACTTGGTGACAAACTATAACACCAACCACAAACCAAGTCAGTTTTGGTTGTGGCTGTGAGGTTTATCAGTTCCTATAATACAAAAAAAGACCTCTTTTGAATCCACTTGGGATGAGAAGTTTGCTGCCCCTTTTCATGTCCGCTGATGTCATACAGAGGAATACACTGCCTATTATATACAGTGGATTTTCCCACCACCCTGCTGTAGTAGTGAAGGCAGCTCATTGTGTCCATATCACTCCCCTGACATGTTGGACTTGACTTGATCTCAGCAGACTCTTTTGTAAAGCTACACCACCTTTGTTTTGCACTTCCAGAGAAATGCCAACAATTTAAGGGATTTCAAGTGTGAGAAACTGAAACTGCCCAAAGACTTTTGTGAAATCATATCGGTTGGATGTTAGATCTGCGCCTGTTTTATTTTTTTTTTACATCTTTATGTAAGCTGTTTATGCATTTTTAGCTGTTAAACAGGACTGAAATTTGCATAGTCCTGCCTTTGGACCAGGTCTGGACAATTACCAATATTAAACCAATATTACTACAATATTACAACATCATTACCACTCTGTTTCTGATATGATTAATGTGAGTAGCAAAAAGGCCTAGTAAGTAGCTTCAATTCATTCATGAAGCCACATTTAGCTCTGAATCACCCGAGTGTCTCTCTTTTGACCCCCAACATGACATTTTGTCAGATCAAACTTGCTGTAAAGGCAGTTGTTGACGCTGTCACATGCACTGACTTATATATACAACTTAAAGGGCAATAGGATGTACTGTAACGTTAGTGGATGTTTAATGGCGTTGTAAAATACACTAACTCAAAAATGGTGGTTTCAAATTGTACACTGTACGAATTTAAAAAATAATTTTAATTAGCAGTTCAAACACACGAGCAGTTGGTTTATCTGGCATTGGCCTCTTTAGCTAAAGCACGGGATAATACTGTAAATAATCAGCTTGAAATATTAGCTGAAGTAGCTAGCCAAGTTATGTTTTAACGTTTGTGGCAGTATTTTACTGAGAACGTGAAATCAAGTTAACGGTCGAAATCCGAACGTTAGGCGTTAATACAGTTTAAGTTAGTTTTGTAGCTGGTTGATAGTAAATACGACCACTGATAGCTTATAGCATACACACTTTTAATTTTTACTCTCTATATTCGGTTAAAACTCGGTGTAACCACCGAAAAACCTTGTACACAAATCAAACACCGGCTCTTCCGTTAGATTTTACTACAAGAAAAAGTGCCATTACATGTAGCTTAGGCTAGGTTAAATTACGTTCGTTGGGTTATATATAGCAGGTGAGTCCATCCGCTACCTTAGCAAAAGACTATTGATCAGGCGATTTGATAACGTCAAGGCTGCGTCCTGTAAATGACGAGTAAGTTCAAACAGAGGCAGCAGAAAAAGAAGGAAGCCACACACACGAAAATGATTTATGAGACAGTAGGCTATAGACATAAATTAGGCAAACGAAAAATATAGAGAAAATAAACTTACCACATCGGCTTCCGTTTCGTTTTTACACTCTTTGGAACCGGAAGAAACATTCCCGTTTTCCCCGTCTCTGAACGCCGTGTCCCCACGTCTCCCCCTTCGATTACACACAGAGAAAAAGGCACCAAAAAGAAGAGGAGGAGAGGTGGTTCGTGTATCTATCGGCTACAGTTAAAGTGGTTTCATGTGACTGCATGATATCCACGCATTCGGCTTTTGGGTGTAATTGTGTTTTCAGAGTTTGAGAGCCAGCAACGTTCAGACAGACAGACAGAGATAGAGAGGCGTGGAGAGACTCTCCGGCCTGCACAGTCAGATCATTGGTTGACAAACAGTAATCAGATGCAAATTCCTAACCTCTGAATCAGCAGGGGCCAGCACCTATACTCCCCCTCCACCCTCTAGAGCAGGGCATGTCGGTAAATGCATGGGTGTGAATTATAAAAGTGGGCTGGGAGTGGGACGAAAAGGTGGTGAGTGAGACCGAGAGGCTGTCCAAAGATGATGCATAAGCTCAAACAGACGTTTCCACTCTGTAGTCCCAGTTTCTCAGTTGTGAGGATTTGGTCAGATAAAAACAAGCAATTAGATCCTAATTTTTCACTATTGTCTGACATATTATAGACCAAAGCATTAATAAGTTAATCAAGAAAATTATCTGCAGAATAATCGATAATGAAACTAGCCGTTAATTGCAGCCCTACAAATTATGTTTATTTGTTTTCTGACTTTTCTCTGATTTATGTTTTGTTTTGTTTTTTTCTCAAGAAATACTTTCACCTCTTCGGGCCTCTAAACATCCTAAAAAGTTAAATTAGCTTAAAAGAATTCTGCAGTTAATGTTTTTTTTAAATAAATTTGTAGGCTACAATGTAAATTACAGTATTTGTCAAGGGACTTGGTGGTAAATTCGGTGTTGTGTTTACATTTCCTTTCAGTGTTGATTTTTGGTGACGCTCCCTTGGTGAAGAGCCCCCCCCCCCCCCGTTCAGCAGAGAGGCTGGATGGGAAAATTAATACTGTGTTTGGTGTGAAAACTGCATAAAACAACCTTAAAAGTGAAGCATAACTCTGCTCATTTGATTTAACCAGCTTTTAATATTACTGACTTATAGTGTTTATGCTTCATTTAGTTTTTATCTAAATAAGTGATACAGTGTCATTTAATTTCATAAAGCTTAATAACATTTATTTTGAAAATATGAAAGTGGTAAAGTGGTTTATTTAGTTCAAGGGAACTCACCTAAACTCACCTAAACCAACTGTTTATTTTAACTACTTACTTTTATTAATACTAAACACGGGATAGTAAACTGCTGGTAGAAAGTGCTCTTATTACACACAGAGGTGGAGATTTAACCTTAACAGAATGTCACAAAATGTCTCAATGCCACTGTCTGTTTGTGTTTTATCAAAATGAAACCATTACAACCTACATTCAATGCTGAAAAAAACTGCATTCAACACATTTTAATATATTATACGTAGAAAATTCAGAACTGTTTATGGATTCCCAGATACCTTACAGCAGGAATTACATGTTACATGAACGTCTGTAATCCAACATAACTCAAAACTATACAATTTAATGAGTCCTTTTACAGCTTAATCGAGGTAAAATTGTGTTTAGGTGTCACATATTGGAATAAAAGGACTATCTGTACATTTTAGAGTGGGAAAATGATAAACCACAATGTAAACAAAGGACTGGTCCATTCACATGTCATGCATTTCCAAATATGAAAAATAAGGCCTGTGATTGCTGACTTGTCGGTAGCTGGTTGCAGCTGTTTGCTAAAATAAAGAGCTTGAGATATTTAAAACAGAAAAATGATCCTTCCTCTGCCTCATCACATGTAACGGGATCCAGGAGAGAAGTGCGTTGATGGCGCTGACAAAGCTGGAAACAAAATTAAAATCAAATGAGGCTGAGACTCTCTGTGGTGATGACAACTGTACTTTCATACTTGATATCAAAATAATCAAACACTGACTGGTGCATTTCAGTTGGTCTTTGCCAGGGTGTGGTCAACAGAGGAAATGACTCGTTTTATGGCCACAATGATATGAGCATCAAAAAACAAGAAAGAAATATGTCAGAACAGTTTATGAGAACGCAACAAAACACAAACGAGCTTTTAGAAATAATCAAGCTAAAGATAAAGCTCACTTCAGGTTAATATTAACAGCATTTGTGCTACCTGATGTTCATTTCCCAAAGTGCAGAGCAGTAAAGATAGAAAACTTTCTGACTGCTGATATGAACAAGCGCGTTTTACTACAAGTATTCTGAGTATGACTTTGATATTCTCACTGCACATTACATAAACAGAAAACTCACACAACATGGCAGTTTGAGTATTCCTGTTTTCATGTAAATACTTGGTGTTTGACTAAGTGTTTGACATGCAAATATCATAAATAATAGGTTTGGACTGTACATTCAAAGTATTCAGCCTTTTCTAAGTGTTTTTCTCATCTCTGATACAGTTTCATGATTCATAAACTGATTAATTTGTTTGATTCGTTTGTGTTCCTAAAATATAATAATGAATAAATAAATGCAAATGCAGCCACTTGAATGTTTCAGTTTATGTTTCAATATGGAGCTGAATTCCTCTGAATATTTCTTTTGAATTTAAAACTACTTTTTAAGGCACAATACAGGTTGTAGAGAAAGTGAACACATCACAAGAAAAGTAAATAAAATACTTCAAGCAAAGCTGCAAAGGGGTTCATTCAACTGTTGTTAAAGCAAACAGTTCCAAGCTTTACAACTATAAACCATGTGTGCAAATGGCGTATATAGTGCATTAAATGATCATAAATAATAATACATTGTGAAATGCGTGGTCACTAATGGCCTGTTTCTTTGTATTAGTGCACCATCTAGTGGAAAGCCTACATACTATAAGTCTACAATTTTAGAAACTTTACAAAATATCAATTTTAAATGGTTTGACAGGATCGAATGTTAATATTCACTCAAAAACCTTTTCAGAATAACCAGGACTATTTAAAAATGAAGATTGATTTGAAGTGAATATTTGCAGTCGAGATTTATAATGGATTATAATGTAAGTAGAATTTAGGTTCGCTTTGACAAAATTGTTGCAAAATGCATTTTTATCAGACTTGTGAAGGTGTCAACCATGAGAGCTCATTACAGAACAGTAACACAATCAATCAGTGACATCTGTGAGGTGTTTGGTGAAGCTGACAGGAACTATGGGCTCATAACAGCCTCATAACCAATAAATAACACGGGCGAAAATGGATAAAGAACAACAAAGATTTGGTTTCTTCAGATTTAGTTAGTTTACTCAGGTTTTACTCAAATCAAACCGTCCCTGAACGTCTGACTTCATAGGAATCAAGAGTGAACAACCACAACAGAGGCAACTATTCAGTGAGTTTTTTACCCCATTAAGTAGAATGGGACACAACCAAATGTTGTCGATTGGACTGCCATAATAATGCATGAGGAGGGGTTACAAGCAAGCATGATAGCTCATTTTGCTTATAAAGACCAGGGCTATTTATATAGTGACTGACAGGGAGATAGACCAATCTGTTCGTTTGCAAACCTCCTTTAAACAGTGAGTGGGACACCAGCGTTCCACTAGGACTGATAGGGTTAACCCTAATAATAATATTTTGTATAGTGGTTATCACAAAACATGGTATTTTTTGGTTTGTTCTGCTAAGTTACATGTTTTAGAATTTAATATTGCAGATCAGCCTCATTGCAGCCACACAGAGAAGATCTGCAGTTGACCCCAAATAATATTTTAGGGTTTTCATCAACGCATAGTTGCATCATATTTTCAGATGTTCCATCAACATGTTTTCCAGATGGAGTCTGACAGTGACACTTACGTAGTTTCCCAGTTGGTAAAGACAGAGCCAGACAAGTCTCATGCACTCCTTCATAAGTGAAGTTGAAAAGGATGTGCAGTCTTCTTCTTTATAGCAGAGGATCATACTTCACATACATCGACGAACATACTGTGTTTAACATGAATGTGAAACCCACGCATCGTACCAAAGTGAATATGAGCAAAAGGAAATGTGGTCATATTCCGTATAACTTTTACTTTTGATACTTTTAGTACATTTTGTTGCTACGACTTCTGTACTTTGGACTTTTAACTTGTAATTAAATATTTTTTGAGTGGGGTATTGATACTTTTATACTTAAACGGAAGATCTGAATACTTCTTCCATCACTGATGACAGAATGGCAGATATTTATAAAATACATGTGTATGAAGTTAAATCAGACATGGCTTTTAGCATTTTCAAGTAAAAAGTACACAATGAAACGAGAAAAAAATATCTTAAATCCTTTAATAGTTGCAATGATAATTATAAATAGGTACTGTAGCACACACATATCATTATATACACAAAGATGTTTGAGTCTAGTGTATAAAGCTTTCAGACTATTATAGGCTTTTTCAATCCAAATGTTGGCACAAGTCAATTATCTGAGTTCATTATTTACAGCACAACTACTAATACATGTGTTTAAAAAGTTGGCAGCACCCCAAGGTGCTGGGGTGAATATGATGGAAACAAGGTCACCTTGAAGAAAGAATACAGTACACAGAAAATGACACCATGTGAGATCACTACATGACATTCAGAGTGAGAAGTTTAAAGCCTGAGAAATTGGATTTCCACGCGACAAACACACTAACTTTGGTTGTTGACAAAATTCACCAACAGGTCAAGTTTAGTTACACTGCCAACAACAGTATAAAAAGAAATCAGTGGATAGGATTTTTTTCTTTGTTTTAAATAACCTGTTTCCAAAATTAAGTCAAGTACAAATGTAGAAATATATGTACAGAAAAAACAGAAACTTGTATTCATAAGGCAGAAGTGCTTTTCCAGGGTTGTAAATGTTAATACTGAGATGAAACTTACCTCAGAGTCAAAACTCACCAGGGTTTTACCATCAAAACAACTTAAATGTGGTAAAATGTAACATGCATACAGTATATCTTTAAACCATATTACATGTGTATGTAAAAAAAGAGGCTTTAAACGCAAGAAATCCATGAATAAATATAAAACTACAGGGATGCTAGCAGTTTTTAACTATAGTATAGTTCCTTATCTTGCCTTTGATTATTGACCATGACTGAAGTAACATTTACACCTTGTCTACACCAGCGTGCAGTGAAGGCAGCACACTGCACGCAGCTGCAGTTGTCTGTAAGCGTCTACACTGGATCAGCCAGAGCGCTGCCTTACAAAAAATAGACTTAAAAGCCTAATACAATGTTTCAAGTCACAGTTGTTGTTACTCGATCGATAGAGACAGTTTGGTTGGTTAAAATGTCAACGTATCCTTCAGAAGATGATTGAAAAATGCAGCTGAAACACGGCCGGCGTAGACGAGGTGACAAGGCTAGACAAAGCTAGCAGAGAAAGATACAACCAAAACAAAACTCCCAAAAGTAGATCCTGAAGAATTTGTGCTTAACGAGGGAGTTTTCCTCTCATGATACATAATACAGAGACAATTAACAAAGAATGACTTTACATCCTTCAACGAAAGTTTGAAATTTGCTTCTTTACCTACAATGACGAGTGATGTGCGTTTGTGTGTATAATGTAGAGACTATCAATATTCATGCTTCATACCTCACTACGTACACAGATCCTACAGGCTAATCCTTTAGGCAGTGGTGCATTTCCTGATGTGTTAGAGCGGTTCCTCCATCTTAGCACCTTTACAAATTGCCATTCATTATTAGCAATACAGAGTAAATTAAAGTAAAGTAAATTTTCCATTACTTTCTAGGTTAATATTGTCATTTTTTACTGTTATGAATTTGTGTTTTGGTTGTTAAATTACGAAATTCTATCATCTGCACTATGATAAGGGACATTATGGATCAATTATTCATTAACCTGTTGCTTTAAGGATTTACAGCTCATAAATCAATTGTATCAAGTGTAATTTACTTGTATCGTGAATTTGTTGTATCGTGAATTTGTTGTATCGTGAATTTGTTGTATTGTGAATTCCACATCACAACCCAGGTCATGAGATTACTACATTCCCTTTCCAAAGTATACTTAAAACTTGGAAGAGGGAATTAATTTCATTCCCAATGCTGTATGGAAATAGTAGTTCATCGAGCCTCACAGCTCCATGATGCTGCACTCCTTATTATACACCAGAAAACAAAACTGTTGAATGAAAAACAGCTTTGATAACTCTACTATTTTCAGATCTTTACCAGCAGGGCAGAAAATGTAAAATTTGGCCTGAGGATGGTGCAAAAGAGGTCATGTCACCTAAATCAAACGGTTATTCTCTGCACAGTTGCAAAGCCTCAGGTGTGTGTCAACATCATGTACTTTGGCTTAGCTGTGCTTTGAGCTGAATGCTAACCGCAGCATGCTAACATGCCTACAGTAAACATGCTTACATTTCACATCAATGTATACCTCTATTAACATACAAGGAGTCGATTTGTTAATGGATAAAATTAATGGAAAATTTACTACAGAAACCAGAGACCAACCACAGAAAAAAGAAAGCAGGCATTTTTCAGCTTTGTTTTCTGACCTCGGCAGACATTACACAGACATTACATACAGACTGTGCACCTTATCTACATGCCTCGGAGCTCCTGCCTGCAGCAGAGCCGTGTGAAGGAATCTGGCCGTGGTCCTGATCTCAGCTCATCTGCTCCAGGTGGGCAGACAGCAGCAGTCTAGGAGGCAGAAACTCTTCTTGTTTGTTCACCACTTCAGTCTGACGTGACCCCTTGTTGTCTGTGCCTGAGGGTACAACACACAAACAGACTCTGATTACTTGCATGTGACTGAAAAACATTAAGCTGCCTTTGCAAGCCCAGCGTAAACAGGATTATGTAAACAGAGAAGTATCTATAATTATTTTTAAAAACATCTTGTTGAAAAGCTTTAATACAGCCGTTTATGTGCTGTTAAATCTATAAGCTAATGTTTTTTCTACTAATTTTACCCTTTAAATGCCAAAATGTTTGTGTTCATTGTTTTTCTTAGTATTTTGTTTTCATCAGTGTGGAGAAGCCGTGAAACAGTATACACCGATCAGTCATAACATTATGACCACTGACAGGTGAGTGAAGAACATTGATTATCTCGTTACAATGGCACCTGTCAGTGGGTGGGATATATTAGGCAGCAAGTGAACATTTTGTCCTCGAGGTTTATGTGTTTGAAGCAGGAAAAAATGGGCAAGCGTAAGGATGTGAGCGACTTTGACAAGGGCCAAATTGTGATGGCTAGACGACTGGGTCAGAGCATCTCAGTGGTCATAATGTTATGGCTGATCAGTGTGTATAACCCACCACTGATACTCAATGGTAGGGGAACATTACTGCCTTCAAATGGAGAGTTAATTCACTAAATGTGTCACTGAACAACAAATGTATTTAAGAGGACAATTTGCATTGCAGGCCTGTGATGAAAAGTTGGATGGCTGCACACAGATGGAAAAGGAGACTTTATAACATGGTTGTCAAATGTTCAAACAACATTCTCCATCATATTTAAGGTGGAAAAGCACCGACTAGTCTGATGTCTAATGTGTTTCTACTCACTTGTAGAGACGAGGGCCATATACTGGCAGACGGCATGAAGCAGCAGTCTCTCAAAGCTGATTCACAAACACAAACAACAGATAAATGACTCAGTCTCCTCTGACCACTTATAGAAACAATCAACTTGATCCATTATTTCAGGAGTGAACCAGTTTCCCAGCACAGATCAATAAAGTTAACCTGTGTGTGTTTAATGCCATTTTTTCACACTGTTTTTGTCTGTCTTCCTGCTGCTGCAACGACTCCACTTCTTTGTGTGGATCCTAGAGGTTTCATGTAATATAATATTTAAACTCATTTTCCAGGTGAGGAAACATAATTAGGATCCATCAGCCGGGGCTTTCAACCTGATAGTGAGTACGTGAACAGCCTCCATAATGTTACTGTTGGAATTAAGATATTTAGGGCTACTCAACAAAAAAAATCTATTGTCTGTGGATTGGAGGTGTCAGAACCTAGAACCTAAACAATTCACTTTACGTAAACTTCTAAAACATTTCAGCATTTTTTCAGACTTTAAAATTTCAAAGACTCTGTATATTTGTAGAAATTAATTATCTCTTTGTACTAGAAGCCTATAAATATACAGGGTTTCTTCAGGGTTCACCAAGTTAAATGTAAGACTTTTTAAGACCTTCTTAATACCACATAGAATGCAACTTAATAGTTTTCACTGTCATACCGGTCAACGTATAATAGAATATCACAAGGCCTAGAATTATTAGTTTAGTTTAGTGTGTAACGTCTCCAGACAGCCAGCAATAAGATACAAAAACATTTTATAACTAACATTTCTGCCTACATCAGGCAACAGAAAATATGTAAGACTTATGTGAATGAATTCTAAGACTTTTTAATACTTTGGCCTTTTATTTTTGTTGAGGTAACTGAATTTAAAGCTTTTCAAGACTTTAAGACCTGAATATAGAAAAAGGAATTCTACCTGCTGGCGAGGTTGGTTGTGTAAACTGAGTGAGGTTGATCGATGAAGAAGCTCAGAAGGCTTTCCTCAAGTACTTCCAGAGTTCCCTGTGAGGAGGAAAAAAATATAGTGGGTGGCAGACAGGAATCTCCAGAACAATTATATGTCCTCACACATGGATTGAGCTTGATAATTACTGAACTTCTGCAGGTGTCCTTGGTGAGTCATGATTCCTTTACTGCTCTCACAGCCCTGTATGTAGTCTTCCTGCATTAATAACTATTAGAAGCTACTGCATTTCCAAATTTTCTTACATTTTGAATAGACCTCAGTCAGATTACAGAAGGGTCAAGCTGATTTACCTCCAATTGTAAATCTTGCCCGAGGCCTTGGTCAATATAATGTTTTCCATAAAATATCTGGTGTTGTGGTCAAACCTGTTTGGCATTGGCAAAAATTTCAAAGAGCATGACATACAGGTCAACTTGGAGGAGTTAAAAAAAAGACAAAAAGCTGGTGTAGTCTCCTGGTTTGATGCACAGCAGGGACGAGTCAAAATGTGGCTAAAATTACTGAGTTTAACATGTCTTCCACCAGTTATCATATCACCACATTGACAGACAATTGACAACCAGTTGAGGCTTTGCGATCACACTTTAACTTCGAAACTACTGTACGTATGAGACTCCTACCATGAATATAAATCTTTACCCATGCAACTAACATGATCAGTGCCAAAACGTTTACTTTCCAAGCACAACAAGAAGAGGAGATGACACTCACCATGGGGATTTGTTTACGTCTCAGAGTCGCTCGCAGCCTGCGATCGATTCTCTGAAAGCAGTCCTGAGCAGTGAAGGCAAGATTTACTGTGAAGAGATGAGCACTGGTCAGCCCAACAGCCGCACTTAAAACAACCAGCCTACAAACAAGCATAAACTTGAGACGCTCACCATTCCTCTGGTCTTTGTTTTTTTTCTTGGCCCCCTCCTGCTCCAGCAGAGACAACAGCCTCTCCTGCTCCTCCCCGGAGCAATTCATGAAGTCATTCCACGGCTAAAAGAACAAGAGAACGAGGAAGACCAGTCAATTTTTAAACTAATACTTGTTTTATTGGGTGCTTTTAGATTTGATCATGCTTGGATCGCAGATGCAAGACAAATTCTAAGGCTTTTGTAGGGAGTTGAAAAGGTAATACTCAGCTGTCCTAAAACATATAGTCTTTAGTGCTGGGAAGAAAAACAGAAAAGCTAAAACCTAGATAGACCTAATGCCACTCCTGTAGCATGAATAAGCAAGGCAGCAAAGTTTAAGCACAGCTGAAGTCAACTTACCTCTATGTAGTTTCCGTTGGTGCAGGCCTCAGTGAAGATGGATGGGATGGCCGGGTTACTGCAAACTTCCAGATCATCTTTGGAGCACTCATCCCTCTCAAGAAGATTAGCAAGAAAGCGCGCTGGTTATAGAAGAAGAGAGAGATAGATGGACAGTGCGGTGATATAAGCAAAACCTCAATGACAGATTTATGAATTTAAGGAGTTACTTTTTGAGATGAAAACCATACTTTTGTAGTACTGGCATCTTTGTAGCAGTAGTGATTCAATGTAAACACTCTTTCCCACTGTTGAAAGCACTGTTTCAACACAAAATTCATGTGTGCACTGTTCATGTGCGCATCTTTTAAAAAGGTGGCACAAAGACTTAAAGGCTTGTCCGGCATATTTCAGCCTGCAGTGGATGATAACATCTTATAATCTGATCACATTAAATGAGAGCTTACTGTTCTCCTGTCGACGGAGGCTCTTCTTGCCTTTGGCTCGGGGGGTGAGGTCAGAGTTGCGGATGGCTTGGTTTATATAGAACTGCTTCTTTTTGGTGGGAGACACTCGCTTGGCGGGAGAGTTGGGCAGGGAGGTGCATTTACGCTCCTCTATCAGGCTGGGAAACCAGAGGATAAGATGCCAGTTTAGTCACACAAGTCCTGAAGGGGATGTACCAGCTCCTCAGATCTCATTAATTTGAATTATTTTATGTTGAAGGGATGTAGTTAACCTGTTGTAACTTTTTTGGTGTACCCACTTTCTCAAGCTGCTGCACATACTTCTTCAGTCTGATTATTTTACATTTCTAAACATGTCTTCAACAACAACTATTGAGAGTACAGGCATATACACAGTTACCTTTCTCAGTACATAAAATATGGAAAAAGAGTTTTGTGTGACCTAATTTCCATTCATTTTAATGGACAACCACTAGTCTTGAATGTGACATTGAAAAGGGCAGTGAAAGGTGCAGATGATCAACAAGCTGCTAAATCGGTTGTTAAGGGCTTTAGGGTGGATACTTCTCCTTTACTGTACTGTACTCTGCAGTATTTCTAAATGGATCAAAGTTAGGAAGAGCATCCTGCAGGAGCTGCAGATGTAGGTCAGTGGGTGGTTGTTGTGTGAGGAACACCTCTGCTGGGTTTATTTCTGCCTGTGAGTTGACAACTTGCTCTGCTGGTGCCATTTTTAGCCTGAGCCCTGCAGGCTGTCAGCAGCACTAGAGCAACATAACATGATATAATCTCTGCCTGGGTTAGTTGGGTTTGTCCACAACGAAGATATACCATATAATATCAGTTCGACATGTAAACCATAGCACACTTGAAGCTTAGCTAACCAGACAGTGGCCTTAAAACAGTTTCGACAACAATTAAAAAAAAAAAAAGCAATATGTTGTCTCTCTTCTGCAACTTGATCTTTACATGTTAACAAGAATTTCATTACATAATCTGAATAACATGTGTTGTAGGAAGTGCCAAGATCAAGTCTGATCAGCTAATTTGTTGGTAGAAACACCCTGACGTGATTTAACTGTGAATTTAAAGACTCCACGACAACCAACCTATCCAGCTCAGCTAGTTAGCTGCCAGCTGCTGAAATAGGCTAGTTAAAAGGCCTGTTAATATTAACGTCAACCAAGCTAGCAACTGGGAGTTTATCGAGTTTTGTTGATTGGCAAGAGAGCTGGTAGGATTTCAGCTAATCTAAACCCGCGTACAACTCCTAACGTAAACGGCTAGCTATTTAAATGCAGTTGTAATTCGGGCTAACGCTAACTATCATGCTAACGAAACATACTCGTAATTGTTACTCACATATAATCCTGTTCTTCATTGTTATTTGTCAAAACGACCATCTTATTCCAGCGAAACAAACGGAGAGAACCAACACTCTGGATCTTTGCGGAAAGTGTGAAAACGTAAATACACGTGGGACGGAAAACAGAAGTTAAAACAGCGAGTGTGTTTGGCAGGTTATCTTTGTGAGTAGCTACAGCTAACAGCTAGCTCCTTGGCTGCTAGCTCCTTGGCTGCTAGCTTGACAGTGGGCTGAACCACCAGAACAAATAGCTGTTGTTCTCCAACACAAACAAAGAGGGGCGAAAAAGTGGGAGGTCTCACTCTGTCTCTATGCAGTTACATCTGGTAAGGCTTTTAAACATGTAATCACTTCAACGCATCACTTTTACTTTGTTCATTTAACACATTAAAGAACATTTGTATTTTTTAAAATAAAGTTTTCCACCTTGGATCTTTATCTAAACATAGTTGGATTTAATGTGTTTTATTGTAACTATAACCACTAGAAAACATATTTTTGCACCACATCACACAAAGAACCAACTGTTCAACAATCTTGACATTTATAGTTTCAGTCATGCGTTGTTATGGCAACATAACATTGTTGTTGGAGCCATTTAATGGTGGCCTTTGGTTGGCGCTGTGGTTATCCATGATAGTCCATTTAAGAGTATGGCTAATTGATACAGGTGTGGTGCACAACGAGGTCGATGATGTTTTTGACTGTAAGGCAGGGTAAAGATGGTGTGTTTGTTATTTTGAGAAATGTTTTTGTTATAGTTGAAAATAAATGGATTGGTATATCCAAAGAGCCTGGATTTAAGCATGCCATCTCCACTGTAGCCACGTGTACAAAACTGACCAAAACAAATGGTGCGTCAACAATTGTGGTTGCCTGAGGTAGTAAAAAATGTTTTTAAAAAGCTTGTGTGTTAACTTTATGACACCAAAAATCCCAGTCATTTTTATTTATGAATTTAAAGCTGCTGTAATTGATATTTTTTTACACTTGAGGGGGGCAAAACAAGCTAAGTACTACAAGTTGGTATGGTGAACGTGTTAGCAAACAGTTGCAATTACACATGCAAACGACACAGAGCAACATTAGCATTCATTTAGAGTTGTATTTCTGTCCACCTGGTGAATGTAAGTCCAATATTCACTCTCTTCTATGTTTTTGGTCTCCACCTACTCCTGAGGGAAATATCTGGCTCTTTAGCCGCTAAATGCTCCACTATGTTCACCAGGTAGTTGCTAACTTTGTCCGTGTGTTCTTTAGTGCTGGACAGGTAGTGTACAGTGGGTCTATCAGAGTAAAAAAAAGACAAAAATCAGTAAAGTTGCAGACTGTAAAACCAATACAAACAAACAAAGATGCTAAAACACTGCAGAAACTGTAGAGTCAGGTGATAATACTCTGTGGGTTTGTCACAACAAGCCTTACACATTTTACACTCATTTAATTCTTTGTCAATATGAAAAATATTGATTAGTGCAGCTTTGTAATTAATTGTATTTGTGGACTTGTTGTTAGCCTACAAAAAAAGCTAAAAATCACCACATGGCTAATGTAATTACGTAATATAACATATGTAAATCCAACATATGGCTACAAATGTGCATGACTGTAGTGTGGCGCAGGTTTTTTTTTTCTTTTAACCCCTGAGTGATTCATCTTGTCAATAGACAATCTTTGGCACACCTCAAACAAATTCCTGTCATAAGCTGCTAAGTAAAGCCTCTGCCACCTTCATGGTCTTTATAATCCAGAGTGGTTTCAGTTCAAACATGATCCTTCCTTTGACATAATCTTAAATAACAATGACTTTTTTCCCACTCATTATGGGTTTGTGTGCATGTTACCATAACAGCCAGTTTCATAGGCCTGCCACAAAGCCGTGTAATTGTTTCTCAGTGCTGCTGGAGAGAAAAGGAGGTGTTCATTTTGATACGTCTGAGAGACAGAACACAAAACTTGGACATTCTTTGGACATTTTCTTAATCTTAATAAGCTTTTTTTGAGAGATGTTTGGACAATATCAGAGAGGATTCTCAAAGCTGTTTTTATACAAATTTTGGAATGTGGGAAGAGAAGAAGACAAGAGCAGTAAAACCAGAAAAACGTGAGCCAGACACTTGTCCGATAATCGTGGGTAGAATAAAGAAATCAATTCCCAGGATGAGAACTGTGACGGAAAAGGAGAAGATTAAAGTTACCACATCGAACAGCAAATGTCTCATTACTACATGTGAGACATCAGGGAATATAATGAGGCTTTGTGTCAACCTAATGCCTGTTTTGGCTTCAGCCAAGGAGCCTGTGGAGGAAGAGGAGGTGGAAGAAGAGGACAACAGCTGTACAAGTAAAAAAGAACCAGAAACCAGCAGCAAAAATGACCCATCTGTCAGTAAATCAGTGGAACAAACACTCAATCCAAGTGATTCTTATACAGGATTCAATTTGGCCACTGACACCAAAGGACCTCTAAGTTCTCAGTTTGTGTTGCCGCCTATAGCTCAACCTAAACCAGCTCCTGAGTATTGTGACCGTCAGAAGACCAAGAAGTGGCTCACACCTCTACCTCCCATCAGTGGATCTGAGCAAACTAGGACCAACTCTTCAAACTTTTCAATTCAAGGCTACGGAAGCGACGAGTTAGTTACAGGACGAGTACCAGACAGCAGGCCCTGGATAGACAATCCCCTGTTCTCTAGAAGTGTGAGTAAACTACAAAACCAGCTGGCTAATGTTCTGTGCCATTTTTTATCATCACTAAAGACTGATTATATCTGCTCCTTAAAATCCTGGGATGATAAAGAGAGTGCTGAAAAGTTTTGCTCATGTAAAAGTGGTTCATTTTGAGTTAAAAGGACATAAAGGAAGTTAGGCTTTACTGTTACTGGCAACCAGGAGGAAGTGCGTCATGATGAGCAGGTCTGAACAGATTACAGTGGCCTGTGATGGAGAGGAAATTATTAAGTCACAGTTTAATACAAGAGGAAGAATCAGAAGATTTTGGGCAATAAAAACCTTCCTGAGCAATGATTGAGTCACTGTATTGATCAGAAATGATACATCCACACATACAGTATGTTGTAATCATACAGTCCAACAGAACAGTATCAATCTTCTTTATTGCCCCTTTAATGTTAAAACAGATGCTAAGAGACATCAAACCTCTTTACTCCAGTTATTAATTTTAACATGTTTTACTCTTCAAATGTGAAAGATTTGATGGCTCATTATTTGCAAATTATTGCAAAGCCATTAAGTCCTTAAAGCTGGGTTTAAAATCAAATGTTTGAACGGTAAATACTTTAACAAGCACTTAGAAAAGGAAGCATAACTTCAAAATATCAGTTTAAAAATTAATTTAGTTTTCAAGATACTCAGTAAGTGGAAAGTAACTCAGTACATTTACTCAAGTAATGTACTTAAGTACAAATTAGAGGTACTTGTACTTTACTTGAGTATTTAA
Source organism: Maccullochella peelii (assembly GCA_002120245.1). Classification (NCBI taxonomy): domain Eukaryota; kingdom Metazoa; phylum Chordata; class Actinopteri; order Centrarchiformes; family Percichthyidae; genus Maccullochella; species Maccullochella peelii. The sequence goes on along the minus strand of LKNJ01000077.1, from coordinate 83,666 downwards.
ATTTTATGCTACTTTAAACTTCTACTCCTCTACATCCCAGCGGGAAATATACTTTTTACTTCACTACATTTATTTGACAGTTTTAGTTACTGGTTACTTTTGCAGAATAAGATTTCACATAAAAAACATATGATAAGCTTATAAAATATAATACATTATTAAGGATTAAGCAAGTGGTTCCCAACCTTTTTGACCTGTGACTGTGACAAAAGATCTAGTTGGGACACGTTATCGTGTTTCAGATGCCTATGAGTTGTTAGCAGCAGTTCCACCAAGGAGCCGATTCCCCTCTAAACTTCTCACATGGCTTCATTTAAATGACACTTTCAGGCCCAAAGAGATGAAACTCTTCAATATTTCACAAAAAATTTAAAGATTAGAGAAAAATCCAGAAAAGAAATACAAATTTGTGTATTTGTGTAGAACTGTTTTTTCTTTTTTCCTCTCTCATTAATCATCTCATGACCCCTCAGATTTATCTTGTGACCCTTTGGACTTGTACTGTAAATAAAGAAGTTATAACAAGCGCTCATGCGGAACGACTACTTTTAATTTTGATACTTGAAGTACATTTTGTTGTTAATACTTCTGTACTTTTACTCAAGTAGGATTTTGGATGCAGAACTTTTACTTGTAAGGAGTATTTCTACATTGTGTTATTGGTACTTTTACCTTTTGTACTTTTAATTTGTAAAGCTGTTTTAAAGAACTGAGTTTTGTTGTAAAATTTACTAGGGTATTTTCCCTATCATGTCATCACACAACAGATCTGACTGACTCTTCTCTCCTGTCCTCTATGCAGAGGTCTGCTGAGTTTTGTCTTCCTGATGTCTCCTTGTCCAGTCTGGATGCCCTGCTGCAAACAGTCACACAGAAACTGGGGAGGAAGAGGAGAGGTGGTGATGAAGGACCATGGAGACGTGTCCAGTCTGACTATCTCCTCACGGCTGTTAGTGAACAGCGTGTGAGAGAGAAGAGTGTCGGGCAGCAGGTCGACCGCTGCACAGATAACAGAAACCCGGCCAACATGTATGTTTGGTGGTTTTGAGTAAAATTTTTGTTTTAATGTTATTATTTATTGCACCGTAGTTATAGTACGAAAAGTGGAATATAGAAAGTACATTATCAGGGTTACATTAAGGTTACAACATTATCCATATTGAGGAACAGACTGAACAATCTGACAGGATTTTCTTCACACATTTTATTAGTTAAATTAAATTAATTATGTCTTCTTCCTAAATCACTGTAGGAAATGGACCCCTCGTATGTGTCCCTCGTATAAGTCCAGTGCGGGAATGGCGGACCCTGTCACTGACAATAAAAACTATTAGTAACTAATGACTGTAAACACATTTAATGGCTATAACAGAAAAAAAAATCCAGCCTTAAATAATGTCAAAAATTGGGTTTGATATGATGAAAATCTTAAGGATTATTATTACTTTAACTGAATGATTATTTTCTTCATTTATGAGCAGTAATGTAAAAAGAGTAGAGCAATTGTCACCAATTATAGGGTTCAAAACAAAGAAACAAACCACTGAAATCTTTATTTTTTTAGGCAATAAAATTGGTCAAATTTTAAGATATTTAATGTTTTAAATATTGATCATTATTGAACCCTTACTGGTCAAACCTAAGTGCCAAGATTTTTGCAGTAACTTAAAGTAAATTCAAGCACTTGCAAGGTACCTAAACCAAACATTTCCAGACTCTCAAAGCTTTTATCATCACATCCAAATTGTTACTATAAATACGATTGTAAAATATAAAGTTTACAGAATTCCTTCACACCCACAGTTTATTTTACCATCTGTTCATATTAACTTTGATTGTATGTTTTGATCATGATTGCTTAATGCTTGCTAATTTCCAGAGTAAGGGATCAACGGAGGACTTACCCTAGCTGTGAATGACGAGTGAACACAAAAAAAGAACCTTCCTTTTTAGATTATGTTGAAAATCAAGCATTTTCCTAACCTTGAAAATATAACGGTTAAAATGAAGCATTTTCCAAACTTTCAAGACTTTGTGCGAACCCTGTAAAGAAAACAGTCCAGTAAATGTGGTGTCTGTCTTTATCTTCTTTTATCAGTGAAGCAGCAGCACAAACATCAGCGGGTGGACACAGTGGAAACAGACAGAGGAGCCTTCCTCCACTCATCCTCACTATGACGAAGAAAAACCTCCTGACTTCCAACGCGCTGCAGTGATTCATCAAAAACAATAAACTGGACTCACAACATATACAGCCAATATTTTAAAAATGTTACAGGAAACCAGATAGTTTTATTTTCCTTCATGACATTCACAACAGACGTATACCCATTTTTTAATCTATTTTCAGTATATAATGTACATCTTATAGTAGATGCACAGATAAATTAATGTTCAAGTAGAACTTTTCAAGCATAATAAAAGTACATTCAGTAAGACAGACTTTCATTCCAAAATGAGACATTTTAATCCAGTTCAATGTCATTTTTCAATTTATTTCAATATATTTGACCTTTTTATATTTTAATGTAACAGTTTGCATTGTGGAATGAAACCCTTCTGATACTTTGTCTCATGCCTACAGTTACTATATTGTAACAGTCTTTTTAATATGCAACACTGCATTACAGTGCAGCAACAACCTGCTTTGGACATTCATTCAGCTGTATCATTTTTGTCTTTTTTTGTAGAAAGAAAAAGAAGAATTATAGTTTACTAAAAGAAGCTTAAAATAAATTTTAAAAAAAACAACCAAAGGCAATGTTGTCGCGTCTGGTGTTTGCAGCTCAGCTATTATAATTATTTTGGCTGAGTGTGGAGTGTTTGGCGTTGTTTAGAAGAATTTGTAACGAGGCTCTGCCGTTAAAACAGTGTTGAGTCTTGACTTGAAAGCTTTTTAAATAGTTTTATACTTTATATAATAATAATAATAATAATAAATAAATGGGGTTTCCAGATCTTTCAATAGCTGTGCAGGAAGCCTGGATGTCAGAGTCCTCTATAAGATGAAAAACAAACCATGACTTAATTATTAAATAACCAAAATGACAGTAAATACCAGGCAGAAGTAAAAATTGTTTTTCCTCATCATATGTAATACCCTCTGTTCGGACAGTGACACTGACAAATCACATGAAATAAAAAAACAAACATTTTTGACAGACAAAACACACAAAAAAATCTTGATTTACAAAACAATGACATTTACAAAGTTCATCATCAAACATTTAAGAGGTATTTAACATCTTATTCTCCATGTAAGAGATACTGTATAATGTTCTGAAACAACCCCTCAAATGCTTTCTGATATATAAAATGACCTTAATAATTACATGTAACACGTACTTCAGCGTTTCAGTGTTTGCAGCATTTTCTTTTTTAAAGTGCTTTCTGCAAAAAATAAAGACTGGGAGAGGTCTAATGATTGAGCCCTGAGGAACGCCACTCCTTGTTTTTACACCGAGCTTTGCATTATATTCTTTCAGGATAAATAAACCAGAACTTTGGAGTGATGAGACTTGATGCAGAAAGAGAAGACACAGTGTATGAACCCAAATAAAGGGTATAAAGCTACAGATATGTTAACAAGGTGAACAAAGCACCAAAGCCATATTAGGAAGCAATAACTTCTGGTTCTTTCTTCAGAGGACGCCAAGGGGATAAATTTACCTCTAATGACTCAACAGTAACACTTTCAAAGTCCATCTCTTTCCCTCTTTTACACTTACTCCGATGAGCGGTACTGTTCCATGTTGCATATTGAGGTCGCTGCCAACTTTGAGCAACATTCAAATAAACATACAGTGAGTAATAAAAAACTTTTGACTGTAGTTGGTTCTTGAATCCTTGTGTTGTTGCACCAGTCCACTTCACAGTTCGCTGTCCTGTGTGTTGTTGCCGACCATAAAGAGTGCACAAGGACTTTTACTGGAGCTCTCTGCTCTGTGTTTGGATTTAATGGATTCTCCCTGAACTCCACCGTTACTGCTGTTTGAGCCATTGCTGCCCCTCCGCCTCGTCTGATGTGTCTCCCCTGGCTGAGGTATTCTGGTCATTGCCGTACTGCTGCTCTTTTCTCCGTTAACTTTGCCTTCTTTAGATTTGACCTGGCCAGCTTTTGCCTTTTTTGATTTACCCTCTTTTGGATTGCTGTCAGATGATTTTCCATGCTGCTGTTGGGTCTTGCTTGGCTGAGGGGGTGTGACAGGCAGCTGTGGTTGGATGGTGGGAGGGTTAATCCTGGTGGGCAGTGCAGGCATGTTGGTCTGTACTGTTCTGTTGCCGATGACCACAGCTGTGAGGTTGTCGTCGTCAGTCTGCTCCTTGGCAAAGTTGACAAACACCTAGAAAAATGAACCGGCTTTAGTGTCACAACCTTTAAGTGATTTATATTAGCCAGGTCAGCTATCAAGCTAATGATAGTCAGCTATCCATCACGTTCTTGTTAACACCTCTTAGCATGCATGCTAACGAATGTATATGGTGAAGCATGGAGATATTAAAAGGTGGCTTGTAGCTTTTTCAGGTTAACTACACTAGTCTCAAAATACAACTCAAAGACTGTTCAACAACTGAGATGAGCTTTCTTTTATCACATATTGGAAGAAAACCTCTGCCCCAATCATTGTACAGTATATTTATACAGTATATTTAGGTAGGTTAGGGTGATGGGGTGGGATTATCAATACTGTTTGTTGCCTTTTTCTCCCCTCAGCTGATTTTGTTTTGAATGTCAAGGGGATACCTGTATAACACATACTTTGGGTTTATAATCGTTAAACTGAAAAACTACTAATTCACTGTTCACATCTGTACAAGAACCAATCTGCTCGATAAAAATATGTTTGAGAAAGAGTTGAGACTGGAGCTACAGGCAAGACAGTTTACTACAGTATGTCACAGTAACCTGCATTAGGAAACAAAACTATCTCATGGGACTACTGAGCGTGTTACTGAACAGATTCGCTTGCTCTTTTGTTTACCTGCTGGTGATTGTAAAGTAATACTTGTTTAACATTAAAGCTGCAGCGATTAGTCGACTCATCAGTCTAAGTAAGTCATCAGTGATAAGTCTACCAAAAGAAATTTAACTGCCAACTATTTTGATAATCGATTAATTGTTTCAGTCATTTTTCAAGCAATAATGTCAAACATTTGCCCATTCCAGCTTCTTAAATGTGAGGATTTGCTACTTTTCTTTGTCATTTATGACAGTAAATGAAGAGTCTTTTGGTTTGGGACTGTTGGTTGGACAAAAGAAGCAATTTGAAGACGTCACTTTGGGCTCTGGGAAATTGTGATGAGCATTTTTCACAATTTTTTGATATTTTACAGACTAAACGATTAATCATGAAAAGAATCGTTAGGTTCATCGATAATGAAGATAATCATTAGTTACAGCACTATTAAACATTCAAATTCATGTTTTTTTCCTTCTTCCCTTTAAAAACTAGCCAGAGATCAAAGCCACAATCCTCTGTGAGATGGACACATTGCCTCAATTAAGAATATTTGGGAAGCAGAGCTCTATTTAGTTCTATTTACAGAAGATCACGGATCAGGACCATTACACCACCCTTCTGCATAAATATAAATATGAGAGGTTTGCGTGCTTTCACCCTAGCTACATAATCGTCTTCACCTGGTCCAGGGTGGTCTGTGAAACAGAGAAGTCGATGATGCCCAGTTCCTCATAGTTGTTGGCCAGCACATCAAAGACACGAGCGAGACAGCAGCTGTGCGAGGGAAGCTGGAACTGCAGCACGTTCTGGTGGCGCTCCTTCAGCTCGATGCTGGGGAAACAGCTCTTCATATAGGTGCTGATGGGGCACGAGTCCGGGTTGGATTTAGTGTCCACCAGACGGAGGATGATGGTGTAGCCATCACCAAACCTGGAAGGTGAAGGACGAAAAGAAATAGCCAAGATTTTATATGTGCCATTACATCAATACAGTTGTGGGAATGTGATTCAGTGCAGCTCTAAAAATCAACAACGATAAAAAGTTAATCTTGCAAAGATCAAAAATGCAAGTTAAAAGCCAGTCAGCCTCATGATATGTGTTGTTGGGTTAATTCGAAGTACTTCCTCGCATTGAGGCAAAAATCTTATAAAAATACAATATTGCCATAAAACAGTCCTGCTCCTTCTTATTAAAGTGACATTATGAAATAAATGGTAAGAAAGGGAACAGTGGCCAACTTTCTATTGTCTCACAGTATTTATTATCTTGTTATCGAACCCTAAATAATCTTATATCTTTACTATTTAATATTACATGACTTTTACTTGGTTAAACTGTGAGCACAGACGCTAATAAAGATGAGAGACTGTTTTGCTTTGAACTGGGAAGAGCCGTCATTCTGTGTATTAATTATTATAGTTTCAATGGCATTAATGACGACTTGATGATGTGTAAATTGAGCCAAACTCTGCTGAGATAAACAGTGTATCTAATTCAGAACTTTTCAGACCGTGACCAGAGACTCATGACTGTAGACCTCATCAAGTGACTCAATCAACTGCTTTAGTGTGACAGTAAAATATCAACACAGAGAGGGTCCTTCACGGATCTCTTCACCTCCGTGGGTACAATAAACTTATCAAATCAGGAAGCAAACTTTGGTTTCAACGCCTCTAAAAAGCCCAGCGATAAATTTAGTAATTGATACAGCTGAGGAGGGAGGAAGATGGGCAGTGTGGGCACAAATCTCCAACATTCATTCACTGAATTATATATTGTGTATGGAGTTTAACTTGTATTGTTGAGGTTAGACAGAAGATGTAAAAAACAGGTAAGGTAGAGTGCATTTACCTGTTCTTCAGGTGTTGGACAGACCCGAGACACTGGAATCTGCCGTTGACCATGATGGCCATTCGGGTGCAGAGAGCCTCACATTCCTCCATACTGACCATACAGACACAAGATAAACATTAACATGTACACTATAAACACACTATAAGAAAACTCTTAGCTGACAGGCCGTTGTGGGTCATCCTGCTAGTGTGTCTTGGCTATTACATCCATGTCTCTGCTTTTAATGAGTATATATACACAGAATAATTTAGTGTACATGTCCCCCTACCTGTGGGAGGTGAGAACTACAGCTCTTCCCTCTTTGGTGACACTGAGGATGCAGTTCCACAGAAACCTTTTGGCTTTTGGGTCCATGCCAGTGGTGGGCTCATCCTAACAAGAATTAAAGAAATCAAAGCATCAAGGAAAAAAGTCAGAATACTCATACATTTTAGCAACATTACTGGACACACTTTAAGCAAGAATTAAAATAGATATTATTGTAGTGGCACCAAAAATTAAGTTATTAACTAACCACAGCATCTAGGGGAAAAAAGTTTAAAAGGAGTCTATATGTACATTTTGAGAATGGGTGCTGTTATGTTTTATATGCAATGTCTTTGCTGTTGCAACACGTGATATTGATACTGATGATTGTTTTCTACAGTGGAGGAAAATGTTGTACGAGGTGACAGTAAATGTTGCTGAATTCTAAAGTTCAGGTTCGATTCTCACCAGGAATATAACAGGTGGAGCGCCGATGAGGGAGATGGCAGTGGAGAGTTTTCTCTTGTTGCCTCCGCTGTAGCCTCCAGCCTCCCGCTCAGCGTACTGGGTCAGTCCCAGCTTCTGCACCCCCCACTGTGCCACCTACAGGACAGCGGAGAAAGTACATTAATCCTGCACAGTGCATCTAAATACACCTGTTAAATATACCTAAATATATTTTTAAAAAAAACAAACTTTTATCACCTTGTCTTAGTTTCATTTTTGAGGTGAACTGCTCCTTTACGTTACCTTGGCGACAGACTCCTCTGGCACTCCCCGCAGGCGGGCGAACAGCTCCAGATGTTCCCGACCCGTCAGCAGGTCGCTGATGGCGTCAAACTGTGGACAATAACCCATCAGCTGGTGGACTCGCTCCATCTCTGTCAGCACACTGAGAACCACAGAAACATACAGTTTCACATGACTACCAATAGTAATACTGCTGGTATTAGCACTACCACAACTGTCGCTGTTACTACTAGGACTACTGACAGTATGACTGCTGCTGCTACCACTACTTTACTTATTGTACTGGTACTACTACTATTACTAACCTTACTTCTACTACTGATGTTCCTTTCTTAACACTACCACCACTTTAGTACTAATACTACTATGCAAATGGTACACCTGCAATGGTGGCCTATTACTAGTACTTCAAAAACTACTGTCACTACTAGGACTTATGATTATTCTATTACCATGACCACCAGTATGACTACTACGACTATGACTACTACTACTTCTGCCATCATTATATCTGAAACTACTACTACTAATTTAACTACAACTGCTGCTACTGCTACAACAGTTATGACTACAACTACTGCTCTTGTAGCTCATTTCAAAAGTTTATGGATGTTGATGATATTTAACTGCCAAATAATTGAATACCGTACGCAAATTCAGTAATTAGTTACTGAAAAACGAATGTTTTTTATGCGTTTAATATGCTCACAAAGAAAAAACATGCAGTTTTACCACATTTTCCATAACTTATCAACTGGGTTAATTCAGCTTCACGTCCACATTCCTGTCCTCTTATATCCAGGATAGGCTCTCACCCAAAAATCTCAAAAGGGACACTTCATGTGTACTGTTTGATGTTGTTCACTTAGTAGAACAAGGCCTTTGTAAAAAGTTGAATAAGTGGCTGGTGGAGAAGGTTTGTACCTGTGGTGATTAAGGAAAGCCTCTCCATAGGTGATAGTCGTGTCTCCGGTCAGCATGCGAAAGGTAGAGGTCTTCCCTGCTCCGTTCACCCCCAGCAGGCCAAAACACTGGAGGACACATACACAACAACATCAAGTTACAAATATGTCAATACATGCAGCAGCTGCAGTCAGCAGCTGGCACCATTCCCTTGAGACTATGTGGAGTTATTTAGTCAAAACGTAACTAAAATATAATAGATGTTTCACTCTACAGTAGCAGCAGTAATAGTTGTGGTTGTAGCGGTAGAAGCAGCTGTGGCAGAAGTAGTGTAGCAGGAGTAAAATTTGTGGTAGCAGCAGCAGTATTTTTAGAAACAGCAGCACCAGTTGTGGAAGTATTATTAACGGTTACAGTAATAGCAGCAGGAGCAGCAACAGCTGTAGCAGCAATACTAACACTAGTAGCAGTTGTAGTAGTTTCAGCAGCAGCTGTGATAAAATAATGGCTGGGATATTATCAAGAAATGCCTCTTCTTGGGAGAAAACAGTGATTCATCAATGAAACTGCTGATTAGCAATGATTTCTGATAATGACTGTAGATATACATGGTAGTTTTCATAGTTTTCATTGTACTATGATGTAATGAGCTTTCAGTGTGTGCGTGTATCTCACCTCGCCACGGGGAATCCCTAGGCAGAGACGATCCACCGCTGGCTTCCTGCCTGCTTTATAAACCTGCAAAACAAAAAGTCCTTTATTATACCATCAACCAGGAATTCACAATGATGCAGCCATAGCAAGACGTCTGTCAGTGTGGGATCAGTGGGAGAGGTTTATCAAGGACTGGGCTCATCACTGTGACTAAACACGCTGACGGGATGTAGGTTTTTATGGTAGGTTTTCAGTTCTGATAAAAAAACGATGGCAGAGTGTAATTCTAACAAAATGCACAAATTCAGCTCTTATAAACAGGACTTGAATAAGTAGTTTGAATGTTTTGTACGGGTTATTTTTTTCATCAAAGCTTGATGTGAGCTGAATTCAATGATTTGCTGCCATTCAGCCACAAGAGTGTACAACAGTTTGAATTTTTAGGCTTGTATGCTGGTTGTACCTTGCTCAGGTCTATCATGGTGAGGATGTCGGATTGGGCTTTGCCACTTACGACCCTCTCTCTCTCCCTGGCGATGTCCTCATCCTCTGGACCAAGAGGAGGCATCTCAGGCTCAACCCACCATGGCCTAAATGGAGAGATACAAGATCACCCTGTATCATTTAGTTTTACTGCTATGGAAGTTATCAATCTCATGTTTCTAGACAGAAGGCATTCATTTGTTTCCCACTTTTATTCATTTTATCTTTTAGAAATGTCCTGCTTCATAATCATTTGCTGCAGCTCGGTTCCAATGAAAAAAGTTCTGTTTGCATTTTATTAAAAAATTTGCATCCCACTAACTACAACACAAGAAAAATTATTTAATTACAGTCTTTCTTACAGTTTCTTACAGTAACAGTAAGTTACTGTACAGTAACAGTACCAGAAGCTTCAACTCTTGAAGCACAACCAAGACAATAATTATGTCCAAAGACTGATCATAATCATCATCAGATGTATGGTAGAGAAGTACTGGGATGAAAAAGAGAAAATGCAGAGAGGGTCTTCTGTCCATTGAGAGAGTTGTTTTAAACGTACCTGAAGCGAATGAAGAACTTGTACTGCAGCAGTATGGTGAAGATGAAGAAGATAAGACCTTCAGCTGCCATTGCAAACAGGTTTTTCCCTACAAAGTCCCACTGAAGAGGGTCCAGAGTCTGCTTTGTGCCTGGAGGAGGAAGAACCACGCGAAAAGATGCTCTTTACATACATATCTTTATATATCTTTAGTCCTGTGTGTGTTTGCTGCAGTCTAACATGCAGTTCAAGTGTTTAAGTATGCGTACAATAATGCTCCATAGGTTGATAACAAAAATCTCCATCGTCTAACAACACAACATAAAATTTACTGTATATTATATATTCAAACTGCAGTGCACAATCACGACAACAGCGAGCATCAAAAGTGGAGAAGTTTATGGTTTCTTGTGGTAAAATAAGTTTTGGCTTTGAAATACTGAACAGATTTTTGGATGGTAGATATCTGCAGTATTTAGAGGCGGATATATATTATATACCCAGTCTCTGGAAGGCATCTGCCATGGCTTGGTTTTTGGCCATGTCGATGAGTCCACGACCCAGGCAGAAATGAGGGAAGATGAGAAACACCTTCTTCAAAATCCTGTTCACCTCGTTCAGATGCTGGAAAGAAGAAATCACCCAGAAATCGTTGACTAGTTAAAAGGAGCACTAAATAAAAGTATTTTCTGCCGCATTGCACAGAATAACTCAGCGATTACTGCTCAATACATCGAGACTTCTGGCTTTCCTACCTCACTTCCATAATACATTTGTAAAATTCACACCCTTTCAAGTTAAAAGCTCGAAGTGATTGAACTCAAGCTCTCACTGAGGAAGGTGACATTGCTGTCATGCATAAATGTATAGCTGCTGTATAGTTTAATGTTTATGCATATCTGGGTCTTTTGTCTTATTATGATGAAGCTAATAAATAAGGACTTCTTTCTCCTGCCGGTGCAGACTGGTGCCGTTTGTACCTCGTCAACAAACAGCTCCAGGACGAAGGTGGCGATGCTGCCGTTGATTCCAATGAAGAGGTTGATGGAGGTCAGAACGACATAGGCTGTGCTGGGGACGGTGAACACAAAGGATGCTGGGTACATCAGAGGGGTGATAGACCACCTAAAAAAGACCATTAGGTCATTCAATTAGTAACGACAGATACATTACATTTATTACTGACCATGATCCTACTGGGACAATGGAGACTTTGATTGCAGAGAGACAATTCATTTAATTGAGTTCATTTAAAGATTACAACTGCAAACTTGTTTTCCTTTGTAGTTTCGTAAGGCGAAAAAAGATGAACGAAGGAAGAAAGGTCAAAATCAAGATTCAAGGTATGTTCCCAGGCTGTGAAATGAATCCCAATTAAGGGCAACATGCTGAATGAGACGATTAGATTACAGTATTGATGATGCATGATTTTAGAAGTGTAACAGCATGAATAGAAGTCAGCGGAGTCTGCATGAACGTACCCATAGAGTAGGAGCAGCAGGATGAGAGCAGGCAGGTTGGTCTCTGAGACGTACGACTGCTGCTGGAACCCGATGAAGATCAGCACCACCATGGTGGCCGGGACGCTGTAGTTCAACTGGCAAGATGACAACACAAAACTTCAGAAAAAGAGGAAGTCTGTCCGCTAGAAAAACAGTTTATCCAGTGAATATTATTTTCCATTGAGAATCATCTGATGCAGATTATTGACTGGAGGTGAGCTCTTACCCCATCCGTACATTAAAGGCCTTAAAGAAAAGTGTACAGTTTAGGTTGTAAGATGTTATCAAGATGACCACACCATTTCTTCCTTATTGTTAAGCTTATACAGTTACCAGGCGTTCAGACCAACAAAAACCCTGTGTTAAAAAATGCAAGGGGGCTGCATTGGTGGGGGTAAGATGATGTTGCATTGCCTTGCAGCAAAAGTTGTACCACGTTAAACTCTTTTGCCAGAGCTTTCTTTGTTGGCACTTGTGCTGCAACAATGCAGTGGCATCATTGAAATGAATGAGGGGACTCTGTTTTCTTCATGCAGTGCTGTTGTCTGTCTGAACACAGCCTTAACTTTTGTACAAGGTCCTCATGACAATAAATGTTTAATTGATCATAGAAAACCAACTCAGCTTCACATGTAGCGGAAAATTATTTGTTGGAATTTCAATTAGATTATCTTTAAGTGCATTAGGTAATATTTGATTTAATTTCCTACTACTATTTTGACAGTAAAGATAGGATCTGAATATAATGTAGGTGGAAAGATCATGTTGTGTTGTGTCAACCTCAACTGGCAGACTGAAGGAATTACATCACTTACATAATTAATCTTTTCCAGTAAAAGTGTTGGCCTCTCCTCCGCTGTAATACCAAAACATTTACCCAATTCCCTTTGATGAAGAAATCCCACCAAATATGATCAGAAATTACTTAACATTTGTTTGTGAGCGAATATTTTGTACACTTTCAATTTGAGATGGTTGTCACATTGTGAAAACCTCACGATACAACAAGTGTGGGACTTGTGGCTGATAAAGTAAAGAAAATGTCTCCTCTCCTTTCTCTTGAGTACTGACCATGTCCCAGGTGAAATTGGCCAGCCAGTAGAGGATCGGTTTGACCCCGCTGACAAACTGAAGGTGTTTGGCTTTGCTGACTCGCTCCTCAATCAGAAAAAGGACGAAGCTGGCCGGCACAAAGGACATGGCAAAGATCACGCAGATGGAAACCAGAACATCCACTGATGTGGTCATCCTGAAAGGGGAAGCAGGGAAAAACACATATTAACATACACAAAACATCCATTGAGGACCTATGTATTTTACAACTCACATTTTGTCCTCTTTTTTTAAAATTTGATATTCAATTCATGAATTGGCTTTTTCTGTGTAACTTGTTCAAGGCAAAATGTCTAAGGCAACAGTTCCTGACAAAAATATTTTTCTTGATTTGTTTTTGAACATAAGCTTTACATTACTGCTGACCAATTTTCAAATCACATCATTATGTTACAGTGTATTCATGTTTCTACCTTCCAGACAGCCATTGGTTTCCACTCATGTTGGTATAAAAGTTGACTTTTTATCACAGCCTTCTAACGTCAAAATCCAAGCAGATATTTAAACTTCCATGAGATAGTAATCAGACTTAAAGTATCCTGACTAAGCTGAATTTAGCTCTTGAGACAAATGGGGGTAATATAACAAGCACACAAAACCAAATCTACCAACATCAACCTAAAAACTCAGCAGTGAACTAACATGGCCATTTCGGTGAGTTGCTCCTTGGTGAGGTTGAGCGGGTGGTTGTAGGCAGTGATGCCGTGTTTTCTCCTCTCTGGACCTGGTGGCAGACTCGCTCGCAGCAGGCCGTTGTTCATCACGTTGACAAATGACACCATGGCATGCCATCCCTTGTTATTGTACCACACCTGAGTACAGCAAAGAGAGAAACAATTTTCACTATAAAACTTGATTGGAAAATGTCTGGACACACAGTCCAGCTAACAGCTATATGGAGCCAGATACACAACACATCACTTGTAATATGTGTCCTAAATGATTTTTCCTTTAAAGACAAAATGAAGAGAGAGGACAGATAAACAGACACACATTTACCTTGACATTGTTTTGACTGTTCAGTCCTCCCAGAAACTCTGGCAGTCTGTTTAGTAGATGATCCAGTGAACTGTTCTGTGATGAATCAAAGAACATCAGAAAACATTAAGAACATTCAGGAAAACAGCAGTTCCAGTTAAACATGCCTGAAACCTCATTTATACCCGTGGAACTCGATAATGAGTCCTGATCGCCACAATCGAGTCTTCGACATCGTGGACCTGAGATAAAGTCTGGGTGGCGCTGCCCCCGAGGGAGAAGCCTCCGTATCTGCAACACAGAAATTAAACTTGAATAACATTTGGAAATCTACAACATGACAGTTTGTTTCTTGTCACTCCTTCAGAAGAGCAAAGTTTAAAGTCTACAAGCCTCAAACTGCAGATACTTTGCTTCCGAAATGGTGTTTTATACCTGCAGCTTACCTGAATTCATTCACCCACTTCTTGGTTTTTAGGCTGTTAATGACACGAAGGGTAAAGAGTGAATGTGTGAGAGATATTAACACAAACAGGGAAATACAGGCTTTATTTTTCTACATTAACATCAGTGTTCTAACTACAGCTATCTGTCTTTTGATATTTAAAATATGTCGACAGTCACTCCAAAATGACACTTTTTTTTTAATAGAAACAATGTATTTCCATTCTTATATCTCATATCATCAGACTGGTTTCAGGGACAATTCGAGTATCTCATGCTGGTCTGAATGCTCTTTATGAAATGCAAAGATGTTGCAAGTCACCCTCCCCCAAAACTAATGAACAAAAGTAACAGAATTAAATGGAACACCAAATAGTAATGCATGTTATTTTATTATGTTTAATGAAATACCTTTTTTTGAGGATCTGAGAGTAAGTTTTCACCAGGTAATCAGAGATGTTATAACTTGTCAGATTTTGGAGGATGTCTCCAGTCGGCCTCTTAATCTAAAAGACAACAAATAAAAGATATACATGCCAGATACACATGCTACGGTATATTTCACCACATGAGATCATGTACAACATTTAATGAAACTATTACAAGGTTCCAGAAAATATTAGCTGTGTTTTGGCTTTAGATTCATTTCCAGTTAACTTAAATATCACTTTTGTCCTTTTATATGTGCTTTTATTTTCCTCCATTTTAAATGAACAGAGATAAAGGTAATTTCATTTTAGCATGTTATATTTGTGGTGGTGATGGTGGTGATATTTTCAGTCCGATATGCAATCCCCGATGCAGAGGTCAGATCATAAAACACTGCATTCTGCAAATAAGTCAGTCCTGATCGGATACCTCACTGACCTGTGGAGGCGGCAGTCCACCGGCACCCTGCGGGCAGTCGGGGAGCATCCGGCGGACGTCCTCTGTGCTACACTGACATTCAGGAGACGGTGTGTCTCTGCTCCAGTTGCCTCTGCTGAACATTTGCCAGGTGGAGTAGGCGACCTGTGGCCGCATGAACAGGCCACCCCGCTGGCTTCCACACTGAGGACTCCTGCAGGGAGAACAGGGAGAGAACGTGCAGTAAAAGTCTGTGGTTTAAGCATAGACACGTTGCCTTAATGTCTGAAAATACAAATAAAGAGCATTAAACTACTACAAACATTTAAAAGGTATAGAGATTTCCCCAAAGCCAGAAATTTGTGTTTGCAGATATAAAGGTTACAACTGATGTTGCAATTTCTACTGAGTGCCAGTAGAGGTCATAGATTACTTAATACCCCTAATCAAAAGACTACACTTGGTGAAGATCACAGGAAGAGGTGCATACTTTTTATTTTTACCATGAATAGTAATCCATATGTAAGCAAAGTATAATGAATGTTTTTGTTATGTTTCAGAATGCATGTTTTTAATAGCAAAACAGTCTGTTTTATCTCCCATTTGTAGTTAAGTGATTTTTTGCCATCTATCGTATGTTTTTCAGTTCTTTCTTTGCACTATGTATAAGATCCTGGTGTCTCAAAACCAGAATGTGTCCCACGACCTTCATTACTTTTCCTTTCAGTTCCTGTTCCTTCTGATTCTGCTGAGACAAATTATTGTATTTACGGGGGTTGTCTTACGTGCTGTTGTCTTCTTCCTCTTTCTCCATGCACTTGGTACCAAAACCTGGCTGGTCCAGCAAAGCTTCCAGCAGGTTCTCCATGGCCAGGTTCCCAGGTGCATCATTGCTGCAAATATTAAACCAGAGGTGAGGAAGCTCGTCTTAATACAACAATTACAAGGCATCAAGTGAAGAAAACAATCAGTTATTTCACAGAATTAAACCTTCAGTTTGTAGCTGGTTACATGTGACAGAGTAGAAAGCAATTCACGGCAGAAGAAACATATTAAAAACCTTTTCTGTGCTGACTAATGTAATGGTGAATATTTGAGTGCAGGCCTACCTGAAGAAGGTGTACTGTTCTCCGTACATCCAGGGCTTCAGCTGCAGGGCGGGATACTTCCCAAATGGGGGAACGATGAGGCTGAAGAGCAGAGCGACCAGCACAAACACAGCAGGCAGGACAATCTGAAGCACAAATCAGCCTTCAGATGAAAAACTTCTCAAGACCAACAGCTAATTCACCATAGAAATACCATAAAATTATTACTCGACTATTTCTTAGTCAACAAAGCCCCTAACAACGTATTAGTAAACTAACTGACGAAGAAGGGACAACGCTGGTTTTCATTATGAAAACCCTGAACCCTACAATGATGAATCTAGCTCTCTAAAAGCCGCTGCTGATGTTCGTCATCACCTGAGCGAAGAAGCCCCTGTGGCTCCGTTGAGCATAAAGCCAGCGTTTGATGAAGAGAGCCCTTAGCTGCTGCCAGGTCAGCCACCAGCCGGTCATGGGGATCCCTCCTCGGCCATCTCCACTCAGCAGGTCTGTCTCCTGAGGTTCTGCGAGCAGGAAAAACACAGGGTGAGGGCTTACACGGACATACTGGGCTGAAAAATACATAGACCTCTGTCAGTGCTGTCCATCTTTGATACGACGGAGACTCTTGCCAGATCAGAGCCACAGAAAACATAATAGTAGAAACATGACATGACTAAGGAAATGACATGAATAACAGACTAACACATGTATTGTTGTGTTACTAAACCTTAAAGATCGACATCTGTCTGGTTTTAGTAGCGAGCTTATGTTCCATTATGGTTTTAATGCTGTTTTAGAGCCTTTAACATTAAGTTCTTGGGAGAAACATTGAGAGCGTGTAAAATTTGGAATTTAAAGATACTGAAAACTGTGCGTGTTAGCTTTCATTAACCCATAATCAGTTAAATTTCTCTTATTTGTCAACTCTAACAGTTAAAAGGTAGAGAGTGAAGATAAATGCTGTGTATCTAATCTGGGGGAAAAATAAAAACACTTTCAGGGAGGAATGATCTGAAGGTACCTTGCTTACGAAGCCTTTTCCTTCCTGGGAGCATTATGGAAACAAACAGTCACAGTTGGAGACGAAACAACAGACTGACTGTACATGGAAACACTATGTCGTATGTACACAAATCTATGTGTCTGTGAGTGTGCATACCTGTCTCTGGTTCCTCAGCATGTTGTCTCTCAGCTGATGTCTGCCGCCTGTGGGGAGATTCAGCATGCCGCTCTGGTTCAGCATCCACGCCGGTTTCCTCCGCCACTCGCAAAAAGATCTGGAAATGAACAGAATGGTCATGATAAAACGCCTTCTTACAAACACAACAAGGTGCTCTTTGAAGAATTTGAGTTGTGACAACAGGGTAAATCTACGTGGTCTTCATGGACACATGATACTCTCCTCTGTTTCAGACCAAGATGGATGAATTTTTAATGAAAACTCTCACCTAATGCAGCTTTAAGTTCAAACTGAGGCATTCACTTCAACCCTGGAAATCGTCTTGAGGCCCTGACAGCTGAAGCTGTAGACAGCAGGTGGCAGTAAAAAAGCATCCAGTAGCTTTACACAGAGGTCATAGGTGCAAAGAGTGAGTGGCTTATTCATACTGAGTAAACTTATCCGGCTCCATAAGTCCGCTATCAGGGCTAATCTGATGCTAACATTAAACCCATTAAGACCATGGCTGCTCCGCAAATATCCAGCCCTCCTGCTGGTTGAGCTCCTGTAGATCACACTGGTGGGACGACGAATGTTCTTAACTCACATGAAACCAGGTAAGGTTAGTTTCAGGGCCACGCTGCATTGTTGTGTGCCGTGATGTGATGTTGGACACCGGACCTTTAATATGACACATGGCAGTTGGTTTCAGTTGAGCAGTCTGTTGCTAGTAGCAACCACAACTGACACAGTTCTATAGCAGTTTAACCGACAATATAACATCCACCATTTTGTCAGCTGTGTGACCAAAATATTGACAAGCATCTTTAATCTACTCCACCAATGCCCTTGTTGGAGCATTATCTGAAGGTACTCTTTTTTTTTATTATAGCTGTTTTATGATTGTTGATTTGTTAATTTAGTTTTTCTGTGATCATTTTACTGCTAACCAAGCTAGCGACTATTACCAGCTGTCTGAGGCTAATGTGTTGCTAATATAACATTCTAAGCAACTATTAATTTACTGTTGGGCTAAGTGTTGTGTATTGTATTTACTCTTTTTTACTTTTAATGTTGTGTTCTCTGTTTATGTTTACTAGATTAATAACCGTGTTATGCTTCCTACATACTTAATATTTTATTGATTACACTTTCTTCCTGCCATGAGGGACAATGTAACAAAATTAACAGCTAGTCTATATTTTTACTCTACCCTTTGTCTGGCTCTTGTTTATGTTTTTAAAAAAAATTTGTATTCACTACCATTGTATTTGTCAAGTTTTACTCAACCAGAAGAACGCTTGAGATCTTTTTTATGCCAGCATCAATCATTTGCAAGTACCTATGACTGAGTTTCATATTGTTTTTTACAGTAATTTCATATTTTTCAGTCTTTTTAATTGAGCAGTGTGTGAAATTAGGCTTTGGCTTCCATGCTAAGGGCTTTGAAGGTTTCTGGCAAGTGGATCAAGTGACTTTTATTATTTTTCCATCAAAAACAAATGCAAATGTCTCACCTCCTCCAGTGTGCTGTCTGAAAGCCCGTAGCTGCTGATGCACAGCTCGGTCAGCCTCTGATCCAGTTCGGCCAGGAAGACGCCCAGGCTGCTGTCCTTGGAAGCCATCTGCGGCAGGTTGATCACCGCTTCGCGCCCTGACTCCTCCACCAGCCTTGCACCTGGGATGTGGTGCTGTGCTAGGGAGAGCAACGCCGCCAGGTCTGCCACGAAGATGATGATAAGGAGGGACATCATGCTTTAGCCTGAGTGCCCTATGGTTCTTTCTTATTTAATCATAGAAACTGTAAATGCACCAAACTGCACTTTACTAACACTGAACCACCTCCGCTTACTGTAGAGGCCATACAGCAGTTAAATACTCACATGAGCTGTTCTCCTCACTTCCCAGCCCGGTGTCTTCACTCATGGATGACTCACTGTCCTGAAACACAAAGATGAGTTCTCAGCATTTACAGAGGAGACTACAGGGACAAATATTATGGTGTGACATGAACTACAAATGACAGTGCACGTTGCAGGGAGATTGACTTTCAAGCTCTTTTCATTTGCGTGTTATTTTACATCAAATTTTTTAATTTTAAAAGCTCTTTGTTTCGCTCCTCCACTGTTATTATCACCTCATCTAATTGACTGAACTTGATTTTTAAATTAATTTAAGCATTTGTTGGGTGTTGGTTGGTGCATGTAACAGTGTGAATGTGAAGCAAAGCATTGCTGAAAAATAACAAGCATGTACACGTGACTTTTCCTGGATAATTCAGGAGGAAAAAAACAGACCTTGAGAGGAGGCAACTTGTTGGTGCTGATGCTGGTACTGGTGCAGATACTGGTGTTGCTGGGAGTGCTGATGTCCAGTCCCTCCCTCTTCACCACAGTGAGGTAGTAGCCAGATCCAAGGTTGGATTTCAGGAAGAGCGGTGAGCCACAGCAGCACAGCTTCCCCTGGGAGATGATGGCGATCCGGTCAGCTAGCAGCTCCGCCTCGTCCATGTAGTGGGTGGACAGGATGATGGTCCGGTCTGACGGAGAAAGACGGCATGGACGCATATTGACTATTTCTTTTAGTTGTCATCTGTATATTTTGTAGGTCTCATGTAGGTCTTGGATCAGGTTTAGGTAAGGCTTCTTTCCTACCAGTCTCTAGATAACAGGTAGTATCACCTAAAAGAAAAGCATACCCTGGTTTTACATAAATGTCACAATAGAAAGACTGGATGAGGGAAACTATACACCTTTTTTCAGCACTTTCTTAAGCCCACTCTTGTGTATGCACAATTGTGTAATATTTCAATTCAAGTAAAGACAAATAAAGCTAAACGGCTGTCACTCTAAAACAGCATTGTTGGTTTGGCAGTTAAGGCTGACATGCCTTTCCATTTACAGCAGTATTTTTTTGGCTTGAGGCACTTTAAAATGTGATTTCCCTTATCCCCCCGCTCAGAAAAAACAATGAGATCCACAGCTCCACAGTACCCCGTCCTATACCTTTGCGGTATTTGAGCAGCAGATCCCAGATTCCTCTGCGGGAGTAAGGATCAACACCGGCTGTAGGTTCATCCAGAACAACCACCTTAGAGCCTCCAACAAACGCTATCGCCACAGACAGCTTCCTCTGCATACCACCTGACAGAGAGACAGAGCGAGGGTTTTTTAATTTTTTGAGCAGAAAATTTTTTATTTTTCATTTTTCCGGGCAAAGTTGACACACCCCTCCACAAAAAATGTACAGTAGTTCTACTAACTGATGAAAGTGAGGGTCAGGTCATGTTTTTATACAGAAGTTAAACTAGCAAGTTTACCAGAGAGGTTTTTGGTCTGTTCATTTCGTTTGTGCAGCAGGCCGACATCGTCCAGCAGAGTGTCCAGCTCAGCTTTCACCTCAGCTTCAGACAAACCCTTCAGACAGCCATAAAACCACACATGCTCCTCCACTGTTAGTCTGAGAGAGAGAGGGAGACGCAGAGAGAAGATATGATCTGTTTAGAAACTATTCCTTCAACAACATCTGGGTATTTTCTGGTGAAAGCCAGGTCTACCAGATAATCTAGTGTTTTTCAGACCCATCATTTATTTTATAGTAATGTGACTCATTTTATGAAATTGTCAATCACTAATAATAAACACAAAAACAAAAATACTTTCAAAAGAAGCTTGTGGCATGAATTTCTGTAGTCCCTCAAACCTAACCAGAGGAAGTCAGAAACAATGTGCAACAACAGCAGACGTCGGAAAGACAAGCCTTACATGTCAAACAGGACATTGTGTTGTGGACAAACCCCCAGTGTCCTCCGGATGATGTCCATGTCATGGCGGATGTCCATCCCCTTGATGTACACAGTGCCCGAGGTGGGTGGGAACAGGCCAGTCAGGACAGATCTGACCAGCATCAGACACGTCAGAATAAATACTTTGTTTATGCACATCTTCCACTTTAAATTAGATCCTAATCTCATACCTTTTACAGACTTTTCCTAAATGAATTGACAAAAGGTCAACATCAAGACTGCCAGTACGATACAGTAACAGCAATTTCACACATAATTAAGACATATAATACACGCAAAGGCATTATATCAAATATACATGGAGCGACTGTATTGTAGATTGAATTTTGTCAGATGGTACCACAGCGAAAGGCTTCAGTGTTTTTCCATTCTTTTTGCTTCCGTTTTTATTGTGCTACGGTCCAATATCGCTCAAACACTAAAAATAGCTGGCTCTTTGGCTCTATCCCCTGAAGTGTTACTCAGCCAAAGTGATTCATTCTGCATCAAATCCTTGTAAAAAATAAAACTCTAAACTGCCCTCATACATATAATGACAGAACACATCAGTGCTGATAGTCTTTTACTTGTCAGGTCTGCTCCTTACATGGTGGTGGTTTTGCCTGCTCCATTGTGGCCGAGGAAAGAAGTGATCTGCCCCTCGTAGAACTTCAGGTTCAGGTGATTGACGGCCAGTTTGGCCCCCTTCTTGTAGATTTTCACCAGGTTTCTGATGCTCACCCCCAGGATCAGGTTAGAGGGTTCTGGTTCAATGTTATCTGATGACAGAAGTGCATTTTATATATTTAGAAGGGACAATCATTAAATCTATGTAAATGTTGGGGAGTTACAATGGCTTACAACTTAGTGCCAATTCTGCTCTCACATTGATTTATAATCGATAATAAAAGTGTAGTATGTGAGCAGTCATCAGCCAAATGGTCACAATATGTTTTAACATGTGAACATAAACATAACTTTACTAACTTCACTATAGGACACGACTCCTAAATGTAAGGGATTATGGGTAGCACGAGTCAGACACAGCTCCTCAGTCAACAGAGCAAAGTGAAGTCTGGACTGATGCTGATACTCAGCTTCAGTCTCCTTGTGTTCTTAAACCTTGATGTTAACGGGTTTATTGTCTCAGCTCATTAACTTGATTTGTACTTAATTGACTTAAACATACAAAATGACCAGTTCGGTCTTTTAACTGGTATTAAGACCAGAGGAGAAGCCTGTAGATGGCAGCCAAAGTCTGTAACCGGGTAGAATGACTAAAACTCTGTCCAATAAACAAACTACTTATCAATGATGTGACTTCTATTTATAAACTGATCTAAATAAATAACTTTTTCAGTGTGGTTCAGACAAAGAAAGACAACTGTAGCTATGATTGTAGCTTTAGATGATTGTGACAGAAAAAATATTTAAAAGAAAGAGAAACAGCTGCTGCTTGTACCTTCATCCTGCTCAGTAGGTGCGGGGGGGATCGGCATGCCTGCCTCCAGGGGAACTCCACCCCAGTAGTTGATTTGGAAGATGAAGTACCAGGGCCTGGGGATCCCATAGTCACCTGGTGTAAAAACATACACACAAATGCAAACATTCAAAGTCCAAATCAAGCACAGAGAGTTTTTATGATTTGATGAAAGAACCAGTTTAAACAGTGTTTCTTTGGTCACACTGCATTTCTCTTTAAAGCTGTTTTCAGCACTCATAGCTACTGTCACTAATATGGTGAGTACAATGTTATGCTAACCTACAGATATATTGGCCAAAACTACAACTAAACAAAATATTCCTTTACGAGGGGAATCATAGTCAGAACATTATTAAAAACAACGGCAGCACACCAGAAATAATTTAAGAAAAAAAGTTTATTACTGAGTTTTAATTTGACCCTTTTAATATAACATGGGGTGAAGTAGGATTTTCTTTTCTGATTTTCTTTTACTTAGCTTCTCTTTCTAAATTAAATGATTATCTTTAAACTAGTATCTCTAGTTCTGTGCCTGAAAACTAAAACCCAAGTCCGATTTTCAAGTGATACTCACACCAATAGTTTGTAGTTTGCTTGTTTGTCAGAGACGGGAGATGTGTGGTCATCTTGCATTCACAGCAGCTATAAACTCTAACCCCTTATTGCAACTCAAGAAAATAAAATACACACTATACTTTCAATATTTATAGCTAAGATAAAGTTCCAATCGTCATACCAGGAAACACTGCTTCGATGTACCAGGCTGCGATGGCGTAGATGAAGGCATCCACATAAAGCATGATAATGGAGGTAGTGAAGCTGTAGGAGTCTCCTTCCACAGGGCTGGAGTGGAGGTTGTACCACTGGATGCCCTCGCCTTGCTCTTCATACTGAGAGAAATACTCACAGCCAAAGCCAAAGGCCACAGGGGACAGGAAACTCTGAGGAAAGAGGAACAAACCATTTTTAATCTTGGCACTTAACCAAATGCTGTGAGAGTAGCCAGTAAGAACTTTTTGGTATTGAAGCTTTACATTTAAATACTTAAATTACATACATTTAATTTAATGGTACATTTTTTGAGTCAATCTGTAAATTTCTTCTTGTTACTACTGCTGTAAGAAATCTATGCTTAATCATTCATTTTTGTACAACAGGAACTCATTTTTCCAGAACTGTATATATTGTATTTTGGAGATAAACTTTCTGATTGTACCCTTAATTATTTTACTCACAGCGAAGACTCGATGGGTGGTGTTGAGGCGGTCTCTCCAGGCAACACACAGTACGTAGGGCAGGTAGAGGCCAAAGTATATAAGCCCCCCGCATGCAGCAGCCAGGTTGGCTTTGGAGAAGAAGGTGCTGATGAGGAAACACTGCATGATGGTGGCGGTGGCAAACGCCGTTAGGAAGAAAAATACAACAGATGGGTCGCTGTATGGCAGGATGTCCCCCCACTGGGAATAAGAGGAAGGAAAAGAAGGGACGCTAAACAGTGACTACATGAGACAAATGTTACAGATAAAGGAAAGCTTTACATTCAACATCAGTTGTAGTAAAACACCTGAACACCTACTATTTCCACTTTAATATCAGTCCTCTCATTACATTTAGAAATCTGACTACAGGCTATTAATATTTCCAATTTACAGCCTGCCTTTGTGTATTTTTCCTTTAATATATTTTGTGTGGAGTGAGTGGTCATCTTGCCTTGAGCAGAGCAATAAGGAGCCCTGCAGAGACCAGGAAAGGAACCATGCTGCTGATGAACCAGCTAAACCACAGCGTTCCTGTTCCCAGACCCATAATCCTCATGGTTTCCTTCAGCCTTGCCTCCTTCTCGTACACCACGCCTTTGATGATCATGGCCACCGAGTAGATCCAGGCCAACGTCATGAAGAGTGGCAGAGAGCGGTTCAACACTCGGAGGAAACTGTCATAAAGGTAATGCAAAATAATAATGCAGTAATATGCTAAAGTAGAAGGTTGTTAAAAGTTATTCAAAATATGGGACTATATTTTAACATTTAAAATACTTATTCTGACATGTTCTCTAACTGTTGAAATTCACGAGGACTCCTTGTTTCTGATATGATTCCACACATGAAGAACAACTGGCCTAAAGGTCAGAAAAGTGTGGTTGTGGCCAATTCAAATCTACAGACAAAATTGGGACTGCCCAAGAGTAACTCTCTCCCTTTGACAGCTATCATTAAGGTGTCCTTGAGCAAGGCACTGAACCGCCAGCTGCTCAGTAGCAGCCAATAGCAGATTATTGCTGTACTGGTCTGATCCCACCATGAACATGTGGAACTGTGTGCGCAGACTGTAAAAACATCAATCTACAACAACATACAACTCACACATCATCCACATAGCAGGGGTAGGGCATCTGCTGGATGTAGATGCCGGTTGTTTGCTTAACTCCGGTCAGGATGCGGCTCACAGCTCTCTCCACCAGGTCCTGGACGTACACAAAGCCGCCCCAAATGTAGCGCATGTCATTAAATGGGTCGGCTGCTGGACCAGGATCCCAAAACCTGAAGAAAAAATAAATAAAAATCACCAAAATGATGTTTTGATATTTTAAATAATATATAATATAATATTGAGTGCTGGAGAAAGTCAGCACCAAAAAAAAAAAAATGAAATTTCCATGTTGCTAGGTGGAAACCAAAAACTTGTTTTTGGCTCAATATCATTGATTTTTGACAAGAGGAATATATTTTCTTCAACTCACAGAGGAGCAGGTAATCATTTCACTCATAATAAAATCTTGATAATTAACTCAATTTGTTTCACCTAACAGCAGCAAGTTGCATAGAGGAGAATATTGTATATGTACTCAATGCTAAATTATTTAAAAGTTGAAACTTTTCTTCTTCTTTGAGTTTAGAATTCTTCAAATAGAAAACAGATTAGGTTATAATTCAATCTGGTTTGTCCAGTTACCCCAGTGATCTCTGCTACTAGTAAGTACATATGGCTTAAGCGTAGCATGTTCAGGAAAAGGCATATTAAATATATATAATATATAAATCCAAAGCTGTTTCCTTGCCATTCCAATGAAAAAGTTCTAGATACTAATGCAATTGAACGGCAGGATAAAAGATGTTTTGGTGCTTCCTCAGTACCTGTCCTTGATCTTGTTGGTCCGGGTCACATCATCAATGTCCATTCGGATTTTGTAGGTGATGTGGGGCGGCAGGTCAGGGGATGAGGAGTTGGGGAGCAGGAAAACCACACCCGCCCAAAACTGCCTGTCCTCCAGTAGCTCCAAAGCCCTGTCAATCATCTGACCCTCGGTCTCCAACCCCTCCAGCTTGTTCAGAGAGAAACACTGCAGGGGATGATAGCAAACACAAATATGAATAATAAATAACAGGGAAGAGAAGTTAAACTTTACTTATACTTTAGACTGTTGGACACAAAATGAAACAGATTTTGGCTTAAGGATTCACTGTTTACTACTTTATTTTCCCATTTAACCAATTCTTAAAAACACAAAAAGAGTTTAAAAATAATGGCCCAATTTTAAAAAACCAAAAAAACCAATCATACTGTAGTTTGTTAGCTGTTATTGCAGATTAACATCTGAAACGCAATTTAAATAAAAAATTGAAAAAAATAAAAAATCACTCCACCTCTGTTTCTTGAAAATTGAATGTACTTTGAAGATTGATTTCCTACTCCAAATTCAATCAAACATGAAGGAGTAGGAAGCTGGAATTTCTGACATGAAGAGAAAACAAGAATGCCAAAGGAAGAGAACCTCAGTGACTTGTGCGAGAGTGTTGATGGTGTGGCCGAGGTCGTTGTAGACGTCCAGCCACGTAGGCGGTGCTCCAGGCTTCCTTGGGGCGCCTGGCGAGGGTGTGGACAGGAAGCGTGCGATCCGTGAGGCCGTCCAGGATGTGTTCTCCAGACGCAGGTTGACCAGTACTGCGACCTCTGGTCGCCTCAACAAATCCTGTCAAACACACACACAAACATATTATATGAAAAAAGGATTTTCAGCACAGTCATAACACACTCGTCCCTCCTGTAGAGACATCAGCTGGTGAGTCAGACCTGCAGAATCTGAATCTCCACACTGCTCTCCATGTAATCCTTGATTCGTGGTCCCACCTCCAGCCAGGCGTCATTCAGCTCCTGGAGGATCTGCAGGTCCTCAAAAGTCTTGTTCACCTTTAGCAGACACAACTTGTAGTTAGCTTAGATGGATGCGTTTGCTTCATAATGCCTACAGTTGTCAACAAGTACAAGTACAACTGCAGAATACTGTTATAGCACTTTCATCCAAAAATCATTAAGATTTTAAACAACTATTTTAGGTCTGAGGACATTGGACAGTGTGTACTACCAATCCACATTGAAATTGTGAGGCCGTATGAATCATAAACTAACACTGGCCTGTAACCTGTGATATTCACTGGTTTCAGCACTTTAAATGGTAATGAGGCATGTTTCGGTTACATAAAGTGACAGCACAGAAACATGTCTTCCACTCAGTTATATTCTTACAATCATACTTAAAAAGTGTGTGATCAATCTTGATGATAACTTGTCCCTAGTGGGCAAAAAGTGAACTTCCTTGTCTGATCACATCTTCACTTTAAACAACAGGATGGACTCTCTGAGGTTCGACTCTCTGTACCTCTTTCATGACTTGTTGTACAGCAGGAGTGTCTGGTGTGTACAGCAGTTTCCCAATAAAAAGAGGTTTTATTCCTCGCCACACAATGCGAGACAGAGGGTTGGACTCCAGACCTTGGATCAAACTTTTACAGAATGGAGCTGCATGGAGGAAATGTTAGACAAAAACACCAGGTTAAATGTGACAGACAGCACACACAGAACACTCAGCTAGAACTTGATGTTCAGTGGTGTTATGTTGATTTCTGGTGCTGTTATTGATCTTAAAAGATCACAAAAGTATCAGACCATGAGAAATATGTTTTTTTTAAACTAATTTATGATAATTTGCAATATGCAAATCAACTGAAAAGAGGAGCACTTTCTAGGTTTCAGTGTTATAAAACAAATAATTAACTAACTGTCAGATTTCTAAATGGAAAGCCATTCACTCATCTATCAGTACACATTTCTAATCATAGCTATCCATTCTGGATGAGAATAAGGATGTCCAAAGCCTCTTACTGGTATTGTTGTCACGGTCCAGGTTTGTGTCTTCAGTGCCATTTTTTCCTAAGAAGGATTTGATGTCATTGTCTTCATACCAGTTGAGTGATGGGATGTGCTCACCGCCAACCTCAGAGTGACCGCACATGATCCTTGAGAAAGCACGAAAACTCTCCCTGGGCAGCGCCGAGCGATTCTCTGGAGATAGAAGACGGAGAGCTGCGCTCATCTCCGCAAAGCTGGAGAGAGACGAGAACTGAAGGAAAACAGAGAAGTAAGAGAAAGGAAACGGAAGAGGGTAGAAAAGTAGGGAGAAACAGGCAAACAACAAACAAAAACAACAAAACGATTACTTTTTCTTTTATTCCTATGAGGAAATTTGGTCAATTTTACAGTCAGAAAATAAGAAAAATGTAAGAACAGACAGAGAAAACTACAAAACAACAGCAATGACAAAACAAAGAGAAAAAAAAAAGAAGTATACAAAAATAAATAAATAAAGTTCCACTAGCAGCCACTATTGTCTCCAATGTCTGATTTGTTTATGGTGACTTATTGATAATAAATACAACTGTGCAGAACCTGTTCAAGTAATTTGAACAAACACAGATGGACATGAAGAACCAGGTGTGTTCTTACTTCATCAATGAGGACAGCTAGCTCCTGGGAAACAGAGGTGACGGCCTGACTGATGACCCTCAGGTCTCCAGCGTTAGCCATCAGACGGTCTCTCTGACAGGAGGGACAGACAGACAGGTTTACTGATGGTACTTACTGTAGCTAATCAGATATACAAATAACTCAGTGTCACAGCAAACAGGCAGAAACTGTATTTGAACCAACTGACCTTTGTACTGGTGAACAAAGTGCTTGTATTGAGGTAGGTTTCCCTGTCCCCTGATTTCTGATTCCTACCGTGAATAACTTGGTAAAGTCGAGCTGAGAGAGGAAAAGGCGTTCGGCCTCCTGCAGAATGTCAGCTGGCAGGTTACACAGCTGAGTCTGAAGATCGTTCATGGCGGCGTCTCCTCCATCCACCGTCAGAAACTGCCCCAACATGCTCACGTTACACACCAAGTCCTTCAGCTGCAACTGAGCTCCAGCCACAGAAACCTGGATGGGACAAAAGTGATGCCCCACATTTACTTTTAACAGTGTTAGGCTATGAGACAAATATATACAGCCTGTTCTTACCTGTAATTATCATCTGTGTTGATAAGTGTTGAATACTTATTTTTCATCCATTTATATTTTATTTTATTTTTATTCAACCCAGAAAGTTCCACAGTTCATATTTGCTATTTTATTTGTGAATCGAGCCTGTAAAAATCTTATTTGTTGCCCCTTATTCTTGAATTGATTATGCATCTTTTTGGAAAATCACGTGCCAGAACAGATTAACCAATCTGACAAAAGCCAAATGCTGAGTGCTTTAGTGGGTCCTTATTCTATACATTAAATGTTTGTTATCCAAGAATTTAAAGCCGATACCTCACCTGTAAATTGAGACGAGCCTTCAGCAGCTGGTCCACAGTCACAGGCGACAGACTGCCATTGGTCAGGAGGAAGGTGGAGAACGTCTCATTGGCTCTCAGGTATTCTTCTACCGGGAGATCTACAGCGGAAACACAAACATTAAGTACTGCCGAGTGCTAGAAATAAAACACCCTATTACAAATAAAAGTCCACACTAGAATAACCACCGCGTCCTTATGCGCCTGCACAAGACAAACAAAACGGAGATCCACTCATAACAAAACTTCTCCACAGCACTACGAGAGGTCACAGACCCCACAGGTTAAAACAGGCGACCATCATTTGGAAAACCCGTTTTGTTCCAGAACCAGTAATGTGCTAAAACTCATAAAATTATTTTGCAGACGAACTCAGCTCTGGAGGCAGAAATATTCTGTTTGCGTTAATTGATCTCTGTATTTTCCACCATTCATCACCATGACTTTTATGGTGTTGGAAGATGGACTAGTTCACTAGCTTACCAAAAGCGTTTATGGCTTTTATGGCTAGCTTCAACTTGGAAGGTCAACTAGGTTAACTACAGTAGCTATTCTTAATAACTTCAACTGTATTTTTTCCCATCACACTCCTAGACTTTATAATATTTATTTCTTCCTCTATTATCTTTGGGGATTTTCAGTGGACATAATTAAAAACCTGTGTAGCAAGAAAAACGTGTTCTTTCATTCTGCCCTGAAATTAACTAAACTCCTTCCTCCTGAAAAGCAGTACCACTGAGAAACAGTAATTTGCCAACATTTAGAAAAGAACAGCTTTGAGGTTACAAAAACCCCACTTCATAATAAGTTCTTTACAGTATCAGTTGGTCAGGATTTTAGGATTCAGCAGATGTCTGTGAGGCCATTTACATGGGACTTTGTTGCACGAAAAACCTCACTGAGGACCTGCTTTCATTCATCTAATCGTTTGTCTGAGGTAGGCATGTAATTTAATCTGCCCACACCAAGGAGAGGCAAAACAGCCACTCTGTGCTGCTCTCACAACACAGTAAACGGCCACATTCAGCAGGTCACTCGACACCTGTTTAAAGCCATTCATACAGCTACTGGCTGCTACTGTAACCTCTCAGTCCTGCTAAGATAAGTCTGGGAACAGTGCTGTCTCAAACAAAAAAAAAATCTGAATGAATTCAATGCTTTTATTGTATTTGATGGCTTGCAGGGACTTAATCCTGCTATCCACGACACCTCTTTCTTTGAATGCATGTTTGTTTTTCATTTAATAAAGAAAGAAGGTTGTATAAATTATTCAAAAATCAACATTTTTTTTCATTAGTGCCCTGACATTTAAAGTAAAGACTTCCTTCTGTTGTATTCACAGATTCAAACATTGTGGTCATCTTGTCTTCCTCTTCTTTATCACAAGATGACCTTATTTAAACTGCACTACAACTTCACTGACAGAAGCCTAGCCTCTATTGGGTTTCTCCATATACATAATTTATTCTGATTCTTGGAAAGCAACCATAAAGATATACCTTGACATTATATATTCGTATCCACTTTTTGTATGTTTTGCCTGCCAAAATAACTCATTCATTACTGGTAGTTCAATGAAATCTAATTAACTTTCTGGCTGGTAGTGCCCACCCAGGGTTTTGTATTGAGAAACTCTACCAATTATTTGTCTGCTGAATAAGGTGCCTGGAGAAAGTAAACACCAATGTGTTTTAAGTGTCACTTTGTCAGAATGTCAAGGTATCCCCCTTCAGGTCTGTGCTAGGGCAGATTCAAACAAGCTGTGGTACTTGGCCAGGCTCCAGGTCTCTCTCCCAGCCTTCGGACACTGTCCATCAGGTCCTGAAATCCTGAGAAGCTCTGGTTTCCACTGTAGGACAGAACAGTCTGGGCGTCCACAAAGACACGAGACAATCTGGAGGAGAAGGACAACAAGAGGAATCTTTACTGGGACAGACATGTGCAGTTAGGTTACATTTAACTACAGTGTAACACACTTTTTAGTTTACCAGTAAACACCAACTTCCCTTCTGTAAACACCAACTGTGTTCAATGTGCCCAGCTGAACCAGAATTTAACTTTGGCTAACTGAAGAAATGAAAATGAATGAAATCAAATCAATGGCTGCCTGGAAAGTAGGGGAAAGTCTCTGCTGGTTGTCTGGCAAGCTCATGGTAAAAAGAGATATAACGTGTTAATTAGTGAACTTTAGAGATGCTGGTAGACAGACAGAGACAGGCTCGCTGTTTCCCCCATTTCCAGTCATTGTGCTAAGCTAAGCTGCTGGCTGTAGCTTCACATTTAGCGTACAGACATGAGAGTGGCATCGATCTTCGGATCTAATTCTCTGCAAGAAAATGAACACCAGTATGCGTATTTCCCAACATGTCAAACTATTCCTTTGAGGTATGCTTATGAAGACTCATGTTAAGTATGCTAACTGTTGCTAGTAAGCTAAAACATGCTAGAACACAGGTACGGTCTTTCCAGCTAGTGAATTCCTACATTGAAAAATGATGCCATCTTGCTCAAAGGCTATGCATTACTTTGTCTCATCTGTTAATTAGCTAGAAATAGTGGAGACACTGGAGTGGGTTTTTAATTGCAGCTATTACAAGTCTGCAGTGAAATGTATGCAGCAGCATTGCAGTCTGGTCTACTGCTTTCTTGATTTAATAAACAGAATACTCCCAAAAAACAGGCTGAAATTTCTGTAAAAAACATTTTTTTAATTCTAACATAAATATGCTATTTGGGCTACTTTATCCTGCAAGCAATGATGGTAAACTCCACCATTCCAGACAGCTGCCCATGTTTTTACCTCCAGTCTACCTACATGGAGTTGTCAAAGTTGCCAACTTGGCCCAGTGTCTCCCCTGGTGTCGGGCTGTGGAAGCAGGGGTTGTTGATGTTGCAGACAATGCCCTGAATCCAGGGCAAGGTGCCTGCTGATGGCAAGGCTTTGTTTGGAAAGTGACCTGCAAGAGAAGGAAAAGAAATACAAACACAAAGAGTTCAGTACCAGGAGATTAGCCCGACATACAAAACAATGAAAATACTGTGGTAGTGACCTGAAATACAATCCACAGGCAGTGGACAGAACAATAATCCAAGCATAACCCAAGCTGCTGTTATTTGAACAAAAGCTGGTTTTGTACCACTGATATCAAATAATAATGTTATTATTTTCAACCTGATGCGAGCTGACATAACTAAAGAAGACAAAAACAAGCAAAGAAAGAAGAAGCATGTTCTCACGTAAGAAATGTCTAGGAAAAAAACACGAACAGAAAACATGTCTTCATTCCCACAAAGGAAAATTTACTGTATGTTGCGCCAGGCGGTACACAGCTTTTCTTTATTCTTAGTGTCCACTACTTTGGAATACAACCAATCCACAAAAAAGTTCTTCTTTATATAAACTTTAAATATTCATGAACATATACAGTAAATATAAACCCCTCATATGAGCACTGAATAATTAAAATTGGTAATATGCAATGTTCTGTGTGTGGTTTTCTTTCCAAATTTGTTACTGTCTTTGGAAAGTTTACATTTTCTGCAAAGATAAAGTTACCAAGATGTAGCTTTATGTGGTACTGACCAACTGGCCTATATTGTGTTGTGTTGTCTCTTGCCAGGTTGTGTTTTATTATGTTACCATGTCATGTTATGTGACCGTAAGCTGATGCAGGACTTCTCAAAGAAGGTCAAGAACACAGCAGGTTAGGAAAACAAATGTGCATGCGTCCCACAAGAATCATTCAATGAGTTAATCCTCTTTAGCTGGTTGGCAAAAAGCCATTGTTCAGACCTGTAGGCACATATTACATAATATCACTCACATTGGCTCTGCATGTATGGAGGGTGTGAATGACGAACAGAGATGAGGATGACAAAGAGGAAGAGTGGCCAGAGGAGCTCGATGATCAGCTGGATCTGCATAAGAGGAGAAAATGGGAGCTGTTACAGGTGCATCAAATAATTTGCCCATTTAATGTCCAAGCTGTGTCTCACATTATAAATCAACAAACTATTCTATTGCTTTTCTATGAAGTGAAAATGTGGCCACCTTGTTCCTCCTGCGGTATGTGATGTTCTTCCAGAGCAGGAGGAAGAGCTGCCTGAAAAGCCCCATCGCTCCCGACAGCTACCTGGCCATGATGCAAAAAGCTGGGAAACACAAAATGTGGTGAGAAAAAGACTCAGCAGGGTGTCATCATCATTTTCTCTCGAGGTTATTGTCTGCTATTCTTTTAGGCACTTTTTTCTTTTTAGATTTAGAGTGTGTTAAAGGGTTTTTAAAATACTTACTGACTCTTTGTGTGCTGTTAAAATGTGGTAATTTGACTTCTGATGTTGACTATGAATAAGCTATCACATATCATTAGTGAGGACTGTAGTGAAAAACTGTTCCTGACCTTTCCCCTGCAGAGGACACAACTGTGGCTGAGGACAGTTGAGCTTAATTCTCAGAAAGAAAACATCTTTTATTTTAACATTTCTATATCATGCTCTCACCTTAGTCACAAATATGGTGAAGAAAGTTAAAAATCCTGTATGTGGTAGATCCACCAGGCTGGTTTTATATTTATTGTGAGTGAAGGTTGTCTTATGTGCCCGCTGTGATCTGCTCAAGATGGACAATCCCCTGCTTTATCTCGAAATCCTCCTGATCCTAACAGCTTACCTGTTTCACTCTGAGACTTGTGCATTCACTTCTGCTCTGTGAATGCCTCCAGAGTATGGTCTACTCTTCCTCCTGTTTGTGCTGTAGTAAATAATCTGAAGAAATGGCTCATGATTTGTGCCAAGTTAGAAAACAATGACCAGGCTAATTTCCTTTGCAAATCTGTTTAACCTCAAAGTCAAACTATTTTTTTCTGAATTCATCTGTTTACATTTCAAGGCTTTGCAGATGTCAGGACAGGTACGGCATACAGGTTTTGTAACCACTGTATTTTCTTTGACATTTTAACCTTTTGTTTCTAATTTGACCATGTAATTTCCCTCTTCAGAGCTTTATGGAGGCATACAGCAGGAAAACATAGGTTATTATTGAAATGTAATACATTTGACACTGCAAGATAATGTAACGTTAATGGTGCATCTTAAAAATTACATGGCATAGCTTTAATATAAAATGAACTTACCGGTATAAACTAACGTTACGCACTAAAATAAGTCACAATTTAGCACTTTTAGAACAATATGAAGGGATTTCAGCATTTCATTTGGGACGCAACTTATTCAAACTAAATGTAAAGTAAAAATACAATTTAAATGCTGTTATTAGCTACTGTAATTCCCAGGTTATTGCACAGATCGACTCGTGCTAGTAGTAGCTAGCTTAAGAAAATAATTAGCTAACAGCTAAGAAGGAAAAGAGAACTCTTAGCTAGGTTAGTTACATTCGGAAATAGCTTCCTCTCCCTAGCATGTTACAGAGTGATGCTGTTAGTGGTTTAAAATGACCTTTTCGAAAACAATACATACAACGTAATGAGCTCCCAAGACTCGTTAAACTGTTGTTAATGATTACCTTTCTGTAATGTAGGTGGTAAATCTCCTTTCAGTGTATCCGAAACACCAACACCCCCGGTAGCTTGTCATTGACTCTCCATTTCCCCAGTTTGTAACGGCAGGTGTGAGCGGAAGAGTCCCGCCCATAAGCGACGCTGATTGGCCAAAGTACATTCCAGGGGTGTGGTCACAGAAGCCGGGACAAAATCTGATTGGCTTTTGTCTATGTTTTGGTAACTGAAGACAGCTGATTGGCCAGGCATTGACAGAGCTGCGTTACATACATCTTCACAGTGCCTTAGATAATGACAACTGTATGTATCTTATAATAATATCCACATCAATAAAAGGCATTACTTTATTAGCACAAGCAGCATATGATTACATTGTATACTTGTATCTAATTAAAATAGCAGTAAAGATATCAATTAATGACATTACATTTGCAATTAATACACAACTTTTTTTTAAGAACTGAAAAGTATTTTATATATATTATATATATGACAACACATTTAAAGAGCTGTCCAAATCTAAATATACAGTAGCTCAGATGTACATAGGCATGTAATTTGTGTTCAAAAAAGTCATTTTATATATAGCCTATAGTCTGAAAGAAACTTTGCATCTGAAGCCTAATCAGCAACCACTGACTCTCAATAAATAACATCAAGAAGATATCTCACAGATCATTTTAATGAACACCCAAACAGCAAATTCTTAAAAATATACGCATCTCTTTATCAAATAAGGCAGTTACCTTTAATTGTGCATGATATCTGCTTCCTGTCAGGCACAGTCAGGGAAGCACTGTATGAATGAACCAGATACCTGGACTAAGTAGCCTTTTGTGAAGCGTGTGACAGACACTTGTTGATATGCATGTGTACGTGAGGGACTGGAAGTACACCACAATGAAATACAGAGACCCTTTGTCCTGATTCAATAAGGTTTCCCCTGCCAGCAAGTTCAGCTCAGGCACACTGGCAGCACCAGGCTGGAAGACCAAAAGCTCTATAGTACAGTTTACTCAACACCATTCACTCCCATGTAAAATTAGTAAAGTCAAAAAATATTGTTTATGAATTATTGCATCGCAGCTACTACCTGCATTGTTAAATATCAGATAAATATAAATGGAGTGCTACCATCTATCCCTGTCACTTTAAAATATGCTTTCATAATATTCCAATGTACCTTACATCTTAAAAATATATAGCTAGACTAGTTTGTTGTATTCAGTGGCGAGACAACAGCTTATGATATGCTGTATTATCAATTGCATAATATTTTCTAAGTTTGGCAAAAGTTCATGTAGCTTGAACACTGTGCAGTATTTTTGTCCTTGATGCAGCAGGAAGTGCTCAAAGAAACACCGGCTGCTCTTGGCCTGTTAAGAGTCGATATGTTGAGGCTGGCATGGTCTTCAAGTGAATCTGCCCAGAGAGAGAAGTCAAAATTTAAATTGTGAGAATATGTTCCCGTTCAAAAATGAAAAAACTAACTTTGAGTGGAATACCTATTACTGTATTTCTGACAAAATAAAATCTAATTGTGCATGTAAGAATTTCATCCCTTTCTCACCTCTCCAATAGCATTGGTCAGGATCTGGATGATCTTGTCGTGCGGTGTGGCGACGACACTCTGCCCGTTGATTTCAATGATGCGGTGCCCAACACGGATGCCCCCTCTTTCCGCTATACCACCCCGCATCAGACTGCAGATCTGCAACAGGAAGAGAGGTGGACCTTGAGTTAAGATCATTTTGTCAAAAAGAATAGAAAAACTACCTGTGAATGTGAGACAAACCTGAGTCCAAACCTGACTTACAATAAGTTTAATAGTGACTGACAAACAGAAAATATGAATATTGACTTACAATGCCGTCCTCCACGCTGAAACCCAGCTGAAACTTGGGATCTGGCCTCCTGATAATCGCCATGGTGACCGGCGGGCAGTGGACGATGCTGAGCTTCACATACTTTTGGCTTTTTAAGTCCTGAGATAGAAACAAAATGTGAAAGAGCATATTTTAAATGTGCTGACAGTGTTCAGTGGCTTTGTCCCTTATTTTCCTCATTCATGTTCTCTTGAATGTTCCTTACTGACCACGACTAAAAAGAACAACTTAACTGGAAATATTATTTTATTTGCAAATTTCTTTATTCATGTAACTGACTAATAACATTTGTTTGCTGTTAGTTCAGTCTTGATTCCAGTGATGTGTGTTGCATGCTGCATTACTACCATAAAGGTCTGCAAACACGTCTTCTCTTTAGCCTCAAGTAATTCTTTCTGTGTCTGTTTCCTTAATCTTTTTAACGTAGTTTTTGATGGGTCTTTTTATGCATATACATGATGGCAAACGCTGACTGTTCAGACTTCCCTCACTGCATGTGAAATCTTATAAATATGCTGATGCAATGCAACAACATGATTAATAACTACAACCTCACAAATGACCATAAAGTGACTGACATAGTCTCAAAACACTAAACATTATACAATTCACAAAAATAGAATTCAGTGCAGGGCTGTTGTGTTAATTGCATTAAACAGGTGTTCATGATATTGGATGAAAACTCTTAAAACTCTTGAAATATGTAATATTAGTGCCAAATACTGGCTATACACAAGTGGATGAATATGGATATTGGCCCTTTAAACCCTAATTACTATCTGAATCCACTATCAAATCAATACTTGTATTAGTACAATCACACTGCATGGAAACACAGTGCCATCTAGTGCATCCTGAGGACAGTACATTTGCTGTGAAGAAGGCAGGAACACTTGAATGTACACTGTTTACATTTAAGCGTTTTGTCTGAAGCCCCATCAAGAAATTCTGTCATTCCAGCATAATAACACCTTTATTATTGTTGTTATTGTTATTAATGTCACTGTTTGTAGGTTTGTGCCCCGTGTCCCCTTCTTACCCGGATGATGTTCTGGCAGGTGGTGATGGGCAGACCCACCAGGCTGGTGCTGTTGACAGACATGATGCGGTCACCGATGCTGAGCTCGCCGCAGCGCTCAGCAGGACCTCCATGGAGGAGGTTGGTCACCACCACTGTGGGTAGGATGGAGCCCCAGCCTGACTCCACCACTGCCAGACCCAAGATCTCTCCAGGAGCCTTGGTGATGACTACCTGAACCACAGACACGCAGCAATGAAAATGTTTTCATTTGGTTAGCCAATTATTTCCCCACAATCATCTACATTTGAAGGTTGTCATTTGTTTTAATTTGTGTTTGTATCATTTTGTAAAAGCAGGTGTCACGTTTTTGGTGGCCCTCGCAGACGCTTGATGCCGAGCATATAATTTGAACTTTAAACACGTTAGTTACTCCCAAGGGAAGGGGACTCGTAAGAGCAGGAGTTGTTACCCAGCTGGTCGCCAGCATTTTGTCCTCTGCAATGGAAAGCGAAGAGGGGCACTCATTTTTCCCTTAGGTACAACACTTACAAGAAGTCACACTTGCTTCAGTTGAGCACATGCTTTTATTATTTATTTCCTTATGTGATTTGAAGTAGACAAAAGCAAGTTGTCTTTATTATTACATTTATTATTTATTTAGTTTATCTACTGAGGTGGCGATGAACTCATGAGGCAAAATATGAACAGGAACATATCGAGCAAATGGATGGACAGTGGAGAAGTGGATTATGCTGCACAAGAAGTTTCTTTGCACATTTTGATACTTTTTTTCCATGTCACTGTGTCACTATTGAAATACATTGTAATACATAAATCCAAGCTGACTACAGCAGCTGCCCTACATGAAGGTAACTACATTTTTCTTGTGTTTTTGGGGCATTTTTTATCTTTATCTAAAAGTGGACAGTATACAAAGGGAGATAGAGAAGGGGAATGAAGTGCAACAAAGGTCTCTGGCTGGAATCGAACCAGAGACGTTGTGATCACCATATATGGTTTGCATCTTAACCATTAGGGCACTAGGACAAGTCTATGGGGAGGGATAGTTTGATACTTTAAAGATATATTTAAAGACAGCAGTTACATCAGCCTCACAACAGATAACACGTGAGAAATGAGATGAAGGTGAGAGGCAACTGTTGGGGCATGAAAATGACCAAATGCAAGACTGAATAGGCTTTCTGCCTAGAGGCCTAGTGAGCTGAACTTCTGAAGTGGAGTAACCTCTGTTCCTCATATTTTTCAAGATGTTTTTAATGTCTGTTAGAAACATATTGAAAAAGCTAAAACACAATATTGGGTAACATCTAAAGTTAAATATATTCTGCTTACTTCTCGAATGTTCTGAGAGTCAGAGAAGTGGGCCAGGTCTCCGTTGTAGAGCTCCTGACTCTCCAGGTAGTCACTGTACTCGCCAGGCCTCAGATCGCTGGCCTTGATGCCATTGGCCTGAAGGAACTGCTGGTAGGCGACTCCGAACGCCTGACCGATAGCCTGGGCTATGATCTGAGCCTGGGTGGAGAGACAGCGTGGAGGAGATTAAACTGACACAGGCTTCAACATTGTTGTTACACTCATGCCTATTGGGAGACTTTACATCTGAATGGTAAGGACACTTTGTTAAATAAATATTCTTCCTACACTTTTTTACCCTCCATTTTCATATAATTTCAAACACAAAACAGTATGCTCAAAACATACAGTATGAAACTAAAACATCAACAAAAAATAGAGCATCAAGCCTGAAAAAGTTCCATACTTTCCTTTAAAAGGTGGTCTATTTTTTACCCCACCCAAACTTTCATATAAAAAGAGTTAAGTTGGGAAAAACTAGTAGACACAGTGGCCTCATGGCCTTCGGTATTCCACAGCTAATTAGTTTCTAAAAAGAAACTCTTCCTCCTCCTATTCAGTCTTGCCAACAGTGGGAAACTGGGACGACAGCCAGACCATTTTTACATTCACGAGAACTCGCTGGCTGTCTGGGGGAAGGAAATCAGGCCAAGCTGAAGCTGAAACTGTTGTCCAGATGGGAAAACAGCACATTTGATCTGAGATGCAACATCGAGGGGAGCAAAAGACACCTTAATAATGTCTTGAATTGTCAACCCATTTGTGGGTTTTGCACCTAAAGGCTCAGTACTATGAATGAATTGAAACAATGAAGTTGTGGCCACTGTGAAGACCCTAAAATCAGAGCAGGAAACACTTTTGTTATCCTCAAGCAGCTGGAGTTGGAGTCCAACAGCTGCCAGGGTGCAATATGAGCTTATAAGTCAAACACATAAAGGTTTCCTGTTTAATAAAAACAAAAACAAAAAAAAAAAAACCCTCACACTGGTGAGACCTTTCAATTGACTAACTCACATCGTCAGAGGAGAAAACGTGGCAAATCATTAAGCACTTTTTCTGAGGCCCTGTGGAGGATGAAGAGGAAGAGTTGGAGGCTGGGTCACCATCCTGCCCTTTACGTTTCCTTCGTGCCATCAGGACCACAATGTCACCAATGTCGGCAATGTAAGAGATCATCTGCAGAGCGTGGTCCATCATGGCTTCCTGAGTGGAAAAGAGACATGAGGGTGATAATATTATTAGAAACAGGGAGAAGACAGGAAGGTCTGGTTTGCACTTTAAGCAGAGACTTAAGGAAACTTGCTTAAGATAGGCAATCCATTACAACACCTTTATTTTTGTCAAGTTTTAATTGCCTGGTCGTGTTCTTATGAGCAGAGACCACTTCCACACTCTCATTGGTGAGGCATTCAAGGACACTTTAATTTCCCCAAAATGACAAAAAGCACTGCATTGATGAGAAAATCTAATTCATGAGAAAAATATGAACTTTGTGAAAAGGATTATGTGACTGGGGATTTGTCGTTTTAGAAATGTTGCTGTTGGTCAGCCATTATATCTCTACTTCTGAGAAACTGAAGTCTCTTTTAATGCAACAAAATTTCTGCTCACAAATTGACACGATAACAATAAAATAACTTGACCAAAATACGAATACAAGTTATAACTGAAAAACTGAAGATGCTGGTATGTCATTGTCAAGAATAGTATTAAAAATAGTATGTAATTTACAACTGAAACCACAACACTAACCCCCCCCCCCAAAAAAACCCCGTTTACTTCTATATCCATAAGTATGGTGCAACGAGGAGCAGCCGTGCAACCAGCCGTGCAACCAGCCGTGCAACCAGGGAGCTGCTGACAGTAGGTGACTCACTTTGACTCTCCTGACAATTCAACCACACAGAATATTAAAATAGACTCTACTATAACTGCAACATTACTGCAGAGCTCTCATATTAAATCGCCATCCAATTCTATATTAAGCATTCTTGCTGCGAGGGCTCGGCTTGATGGTGTAAATTTAGAAGTGCAATGCTGCCTTATAAAAGAAAACTTCACTAGTGCACGTTTTTACAACATAAATCAGACCCTGACTCCAATTACATTTCAGGCATTTAACTCGTGCTCACTTAATCAGGAAAAATAAACAATGGACAACTGCGGACGTCTAAGCAGTGCAGGGTTTCCAACATATATTCGATAACTTTGATAATTTCTTCACAACACTGACTAACAAACCCGAGTGAAAATACCCTCATGTATTTTTGGATGAAGTAAGATGAGGTTAATAATTTTATTTGACACTTTTTGATTCCAAAAGCTGAAGCTAACTGTTCACACTATTATCATGTTTTCCATGGAGATTCCACTAATACTCAACATCAGCATTTGTTGGCTCTGAAGCCAGAAAAACTACCAATTTTAAGTGGCAGTAGTGACACTACTAATAATACTGAAAACATTTTCTAAATGAGAGCGAATGCAGAGATAAATTAGTTCAAAACCCCCCGAACGAAAGGAGAATATATTCAAAAACTAGGGGGTAAAAACATCCACACGACTTTTTCTGAGCGGCTAGCAAAACATACCTGTGTGTCAGCACTGAGCACTTTGATTCGCTGGGTGGAGATGAACAGATCCACCTCTGTCATTGGCTGGGACTCCCCCTCTGGAGCCTGAAAGAAACATCTGATTTCACATGTGTATTCCTATCCAGACAACGACATCCCAACCAGCTAATGTCATGATAGATGAATTTGGATTTCAAAACTGGTAATTTAGTGTGAAAAAAAAATCCCTTACTAGAAAGATGCCGCACAGAAGCACTATCATGCAATGTAGCACACCAGCCTTGATGCCACAGTCAGTGCATCCACTGGGAGCATCTCTCATTCGAGCTCACCTTAATGCGATCCACAGCCTCCTGAGCCTGGGTCATGCGGGCATTTGTAGACGGGTTCTTCTCCGATTTGATCTGAGTGGAGCCCAGGTACTTGGTACCAAACACCACCCCATCCAACAGGTCTTCAGGGTCACATGGACCAGGCACTTTAGAGTAAAACACATTAACATAGACGATGACTTTGCCCCTTAAATTTCTTTTTGGTGTCGATGTAACATTTGACACAGAAAAAAGTCCAGCTGAATATCTATGAGACAAAAGAAGTGTGCTGAAGTGACTCACCATCTTTATATGAAGGATGATCAGCACTCTGCAACAACAACAAAAAGAGAAATAAACTGTCAAGACTGAATTACATATGGTATAAAAACAAAATAAAA
Source organism: Maccullochella peelii (assembly GCA_002120245.1). NCBI lineage: Eukaryota > Metazoa > Chordata > Actinopteri > Centrarchiformes > Percichthyidae > Maccullochella > Maccullochella peelii. Next base: position 41,139 of record LKNJ01000077.1, on the reverse strand, counting down.
ACAGTAATCAATTAGTTGATCAAGAGAAATTTAAAAAGATTCAGCATCACAAACACCATTGAAGCTATCTTGCTTTTCTCTCTTTTACAGTGTTATTAAATACATACATTGAGTTCTGTTAGGAGACAAAACATTGGGTTCTGGTAACTTGTGGTGGTCATTTGCCATTCATTTGAGTTGATTAATTAATAAATAATTTTTTTATTCATTTCTTTGTTTGTTTCAGTCACAACAAAAAGTACAGATGACAATTAAATGTTATCATTGGTCAAACTTCAACATCTGATGATTAATCGACTTTGTTTTAAATTAATTATTAAATTTTTCTAAGTTTTACACTTCCTTTAGGCTGACACAAATCTTTTTCACACAAATGTGTAGCAAACATCACAGTTAGTAGTTTGAAACTTATGTAAGTTAAATGAAGAATAGGGTCTATTAATACATCATGAGTAAAACTCTACTCAAACATCAACTAATTTGGAGTTTACAATTCATCCTCCTTTCAGCTGGTTATAGTACCTCAACCTACCTTCTCGCTCTCTGCAGCAGCCTCTTCTCCCTCTGGAGGCTCCTCACCCAGCTTCATCCACACTGGCTCAGGATACTCATCATCAGGCAAGGAGGCGAGGGAGTCATCCCTGTGCCGCCGCTGTTGACCATTCCCGTAATGCCCCCAGAACCTCTGAGCGTCCCCCTGGTTGTAGGAAACTGACACTACTGCGTCCACGTCTCCTCTGTGGGGCAGACAGGTGGGGCTGGGTGCAGCGCTGATCTCTGTGAACTGCAGCAGCCCCAGCAGGTCTCTCTGGTGGCTTTCTGAGAACAGCAGCCCGGTGGTTTCAGTGCTGTTGTCTGTCATGAGGGAGGGAGCACACGCTTCAAGCTCAGACAGGCTGGAGTATTGATGCTGGGCAAGGTGAGGTGGTGTCCGGCAGCTTGGCGTAGGCTCTTCCCCCATCATCTGGAGCTGGCTGAGAAGGGTATGAATGCGACTGTGGTCTTCGTCACCTGATCTCCTGTTAGCAACCTCCTCTTCACTCACCCTATTCTCCACATCACTTAAGGTCACCTCCTCCTGGTATTCCCCAACACCCTCAACCCTCACCCCTTCCTCTTCTTCTTCCAATTCCACCTCAATACCCTGAACTGGCTCTGTAAGATTTCCCACAAGCTGTTGGTTCACGTCTAGTGGAGCCACAGTGTCGCTTACATCCAAAGGTAGTAATACTGGCTCACCTGGACTGGCCTTGTCCAGAGTGTCAACAGAGGGAGAGAAGCTGGGGTCATCCAGATCGTCTGCTGAGCCCGCCTCACTGGAGGAGTCAGACCTCCAGTCTAATGGAGGAGGCTCGATCATGTTGTAGGAGTCCAGATCCTCCACCTCTGCACCTGGCGGAGCTGCCACAGTCTGTCTGCTGACCTCATCTCCAGAGGCTCCATCAACAGGGACAGCGGCAGAACACAAGGAGTCTGAGAGCGCAGACTGATAAGCGGGGCAGACGTCCGAGTCCATTTTGAAAGAAAGCCTGTCAGAGGAAAAGTGGCATTTGATTTTTTTGGTTTAGATCACAAGGCAGCAGTTTCATTTAAGAGGTCCTCAGGAATTAAGTTCACTAGGTTTCCAACTACATGCATGGCATAGTCATAAAATATCAAAAAAAGTAACTGGTGTAGTAATTGATATAACTGAATTGCCAGTATAACGAAAGACTGTCTCACATAATGTCTTAAGTGCTAGAAGACACACCATCAGTTAAAGATAGCAAAGTACAATCAAACACCCAGTTGTCCTCATTGCCTCATGACAATCAAGATAGAAAAAGCAGCCTAAAGCTCAAGGTACAAAGACAACATGTACAATATGTGTAACCATCAAATAGACCCCAAGAGAACACAACATCCCTTTATACATCTCTTATATCTATTAAATGAATTGTTAATACCATTCATTCAGTTGCCATTACATACATATTAATATACCATAAAATGAATTGCCGGATGTGGCTTGGGAATTCCATTCCCAAATCTGCAATTTTACAAACATTCTTAATCGGTAAATGTAGTCATCTCTTCGAACAACATTGAATAATCATTTTACAAATCAGGCAGGTCTTCTGGTAAATTCGGCATATAAATGATTCACGAGGCAACATAGCATTTAAAAAAATCTCTGTTTTGATATTCCGTCACACCACTAACTTACTTGTTAAGACGCAATAATATGTATTTCAGAGAAGAAAAATCTGCTTGGAATAATTTAGTGGATGTAAGTTTTTAAAAAATCGCTCGTTATTCAGGAAAAAAGTCGTATATGCAACTTTATTAACTATAAATAACAGTAGACAAAATGTTAACGGAATTTGCTCATAGATCTCCCTCCAAGGCAGAACATAGTGGGGCTAAATAATGAGGCCTAACGGTATCTATAGTTAAAAAACAACAACAACCAAATAACATAACCCTGAGTAATGTTACAATTTTTACACTGTGAGTCGAATAACGTTACAGCACAGTTTGGCTAACTAAAGTTAGCTGATAAAGTAGCTCAATGCTAACTACTTAGTTAATTACTAACCGCAGCACCCCAAGAGGAGCTTATTAACATAATGTCATTTCTACGTTAAAACACTGTGTTTTAAGCAGCGAAAAGAGCAGCTCTCACCTGATATTATAGCTCTTTCTCGGCTTCTTTGTGCCCAGACAGAGACTCCTGTGGGTGCCACGACAGACAAATTGACGTGGCTTGGGATTTGAGTATTTTCCAAAAATGTGGCTTTGTTGTATTCGTCATACTAACAACAGCAGAAATACAATAATTTCACATAATCCAAGGGTAAAAAGTCACGGCATAAAAAATTGTTTTCCTGTCATTACTGCTGTTGTCGATTAGACAGCTTTTATTTATTAGCTGACTCTGTAGTTGTGCTGCGTTCATGTCCTCTTGTAGCTTCAGTCTCTTGGTTTCTTTTTTCCCTCTTTTGCACATCTATACACGTGACTTAATCGCAAACTCTTCTTGTAACACTTTTCCAAATCTAGAGTTACAAACCAACATCGCACTTTATTGAAAATATATATTTTATAATATATACTACATTTTTTATTTAACCATCCGATTTAAAATTTGAGCCCAACAGCATCTTCTCTAAATCGCGATCCGTCCGTCAGCAATGAAGGCAACGGTTGCAACGTCATGTCGAACCTTCCAGACCTGCTCAATCAAACGTCAATAAAACGATCAAACAGACATTATTTATTTAAAAAGTTCATTAGTTTACATAATCAAAAAATAACTTTACATAAAATTCAATTTACATTTTAAGCAGCTTCTGTCCCATTTGACCAGAAACACAGTTTCCATATCAAACTCTATCAGTGTTGTCTGTGGGATGTTTTCTACTGATTCTTTAATGCAAATCAGATATTTCTGCAGCTAATTTCACCAAACGTCAACACCTGAGGAATTTACTAGTGAAACCAGTTGCTGTTGTGTAGCTTGAGGACATTAAATGATTTAAACAAACACTGAGTTGGTCTTGAAACATTACGTGACAGAAATCAAATTTTTACTCAAGTGGTCCCAGTCGCCCACTCATAAAGATCACAAAAGGTGTAATAATTAATTCAGTGTTTATGAATCACTGTATATGAAAAAATTCAAGACTGAAAATTAGGTGTATATCTAAGGCAACAATTTACCAGTCTTTCCAGTGTCATTGTATTTCTCTTAAAATCACCTTTAATTTCTAAACACAGCCATTATCATCTGTGTTTTAGCTACTTGTGCATTGAACTTGTAGAACTTTAAACCTACTGTTAAACACAGTTGTTGTTGCAAGAATCAACATGTGACCTGCCAGGTACAGAATGAAGTCTTGGACCACTTTGCATATTGACAAATGAGGATGCACACTGTAAGCAGTCTTGTATTCCTCAGGCAAAAGAGCTGTCATTCCAGCCAAAGTCATTGTTTTTGGAAACTAGGCTGCACTGCAACAGTCTCAGAAAACAAAAAGTAGGAGGTATTATGTGCTAAATACAAAGACAATTTACCACAGGAGCTGCCTCCAATTAACCACAACATCATTAGGACTTTATTGTCGTGTAGGATCTGAATCCTACTTTCTGAAAACCTCTACACTGTACTGACGTACCATGTAAATACTTTTATCTGCATGTAATGACACAGAAATACTAAATCAATTTCACATTTGTGTGATTGTGATGCTGCAGCAGTTAGCTGAGAAATAAGAGCTAAGTAAAAGAACATTTGATTGATTCATCTCTTCATCAAATCTTGCCTCTCACTGTCTGATGACTCACTAAAATGCCCAAATATTAAAAAACTTGAATTGAAGATGCTTTGCCACTTTTTCCAAGAAGTCACATCTGATTAAGCACTTGGATGATTGGCTAGAATTGCTCCATTTTACTTTCTAAAAAACTGAAATTAATCTCCACAGACAGTCTGACTGAAGGCTGATCACATTAAAGTTCTGCTACACACCCTCTCACTTAGCATTTTCCACCAATGCGCATCATTCGTTCAGTCATCAAAGCACCTGATCTATTCCTCACTGTGAGCTGAACTGTCTGTCTGGTCACTGTTGCTGGTGTTCATCTGGATCAAACCAATCAAAGAGGAGACGGTGCCCATCAGCCCCACCAGCCAGTTGGGGAATCGTCCCGCCCACAGGAAGCCGGGCGGCATCCAATGAATGGCATTACTGAGGTCAGCCATGCTGCTGAGGACAGAGAGAACCTCCCCTCGCATCTGTCTGCGGAGCTGAGAGCGTCTGCAGGAGAAAAAACACACTGGTTTATCAGGACATGTGGTTTGAACTTATGACTTTTCCATGACAGAACAATGTCTCACAGTGCGAGAATCCCTCTCTACATGAACTGCAAAGAGAAGAAAACTGTAGATACAACACCTGTTGCCACCTCCGTCCCCCTCATATCTCTTCAGCTTCTTCTTCAGGAGCAGCAGAACTCGCAGTGATCTAATGAGCAAAAGATTCACATGATACTTCAGCTCAGACTGACGGCGTTTCATGGCCATTTACTCCATATATACAAGTAAAGCAAGTGACTAAGTTAGTACTCAGTCTTACAAAGTGCTGCACAAGTTATTCTTTTAACTTTCTAACATGATCAGCATTTAATTTGCTTAAAAGATAAGGCTGGCATTATTTTATATTTTCTTACTGTCATCAAATCCCATGAAAAGACCAAAACCAGCAATGTGTTGGTCCGTCTTTCAATACTCCCAATTTACTTATCCTCACTGTGGCACTCAACAACAAGTCCATTGCTTGTTCCTACTAAAGAACAACAGGTCACAAATATGTGGTTTCATTTAAAAAAAAGGCTAAATAAGTTACTTCAACAGCTGGGCACTGTAGTTTTTACCAAAAGTTACTCCAACAGGAGAATTAGTGTATTTTTTTGGGACTATTTTCAAATGCGGATTAATACACATTTTACATTTGATGCTCTAGTGAGTATTCACAGCAGCAGGACGGTGTATGTGGGATCGACTGAAAATAAACTACAGTGCCCGTGTTCATTGTAATGAAGGGACATGTCACCCAGTGCAACAGTTTGTCTCATCATTATGTTTTTTATAGTTTTTGGACAACAATAAAGTTCTATGGCACAGAGGAATAAGGTATATCAGGCTCTGTCACACAGGAAATACCTGTTAAAAGATCAATTCATTGTTGATTATAGAAAGGCATTACATTTTCCTTATATTCAGTGTAGTAATTAATATTTGAATCATCAAATCAGTGACATTTATCATTTTGGCACTCCATTAACTTTACATCAGTGTATCAAGTCAGTTGATTTGATGTTTGTGGACAGACGATCTCACACCTGAGTATTCCCAGCAGCAGAGAGGTTCCCCACAGCACTGTGCTGAACAGCCACCACTTATCAGACTTCACTTTGATGAGCTCAGCGTCAGCCGCCCACGCGATGTGTTCACAGGGGTAGTACAGCTGGTCGGCCACGTTGGTCAGCACCGATATCCAGCGCACGCCTGAGTCCTCCTCCTTTGAAAGACATGCAACATGCATTAATGCTGCATAGCACATAGTGAAACTGTGTATTTATGTATCACATGCCACATAACTAATGATGTGTTTAAAAACATGATATTTACATTTTTTGTCCATATTGTACACCTCATAAATTAACCTACTGCAGTACTGGCAGGTAAAATTTGAGCGCCTTGCCATTTTAACAAAGATTAAACAACTATTTGTTATTTTGAATTAATCAACAATGTATCCGGTGAGTCTTGGCAATCACAACCACTGTCAAAGTGTCTTTTAACTTTGTTCAAATGAAGAGGTGTTGCTTAGATAGACAGAGAACCCTTGTATCATGTTTCAAGCTGAGGGAGGGATGGCCTCCCAGATTATGAATTATGAAAAGACTTAAGAGGAAGTAGAGGAGAGTGCTGTTGTGTGGCTCACCCTGGCTCCCATCCCATAGCTGCGGGAGTAGGCCAACATGGACAAGTCATCAAACAGCCTCAGCACCGTCCGGCAGTGGCTGAGCTGAGCAGAAAACAGCAGCAGACTTTTCCCGAGCCGGTGGGATGAAACGTCTGTTTCTGCCTTCCGGGAAAGAACTCCTCCAACCAGCTGGGAGCCATAACAGACCGTCCTGATCTGAAAAGACAAACAGAGGAGGAAAACACTGGGTAGTACACGAGGTACTTGTATTTTGTGGAACAATTATTAATTATTTTTGGGCTGACATAACTCTGTACAGTGTGGGTGGGTGTTCGTTTTCTATTCCTTCTAATTATCTTTTGATTAAAGCACATTATTGATTAATCTGCTGATCATTTTCTCAGTTAATTGGTTGGTCAATAAAACATCAGTAAATATTGAAAAATAACCACAATTTCCCAAAGCCCAAGGTGCCCTCTTCTAATTGGTTTTTTTTTATGTCTGACTAAGAGTCCAAACCTCAAACATATTCAGTTTGCGAGGATGTAAGACAAGAAAAAATGAGCAAATCCTAACAATTAAAAAGCTGAAACCAGAGCATGTTTGGCATTTTTGCTAAAAAAAAAAAAAATACCTAAATGATTAACTGATTATCAAAGTATCAGTATTAATATAACAGTAACAGTATAATGCAGTATTTAAACATTTCTGAAGTAACATCACACAGCAAAATGATACATAATTAAAAGAAAACTGAAAAAAGCATAATTTGACTGTAGCATTCAGATTTACATTTACATTTACATTTCAGTACCACTCTCTAATAAGCCACCCTGTCTTAAGGGTTTATAAGGTGAAACTGAAATGTTTTGTTAATGGTTAATACTGGAGTGATGTAATGTGTTCACAGGACTCTGGGCACTATTTCTGTTTTCGTGTCTAACAGGTATAAACTCTCAATGCAGCTGGCAGTAAACACTGAACTAAAGCCATGTTGAAACTACACTTACACTGAAGATTGAATATAAAACCAAAGTCACATAGAACTAATGAACTATATTACCCATATTAGCGCGCGTTAATTTGCACCCCAGATCATTTAAATATGACTACATGAGTACTTACAACTTTATCTCTCCCTCTGTATGACTCCAGCAGTCGCACCAGAGACTCCACAGACTGCTGCATGTCTGTCTGCTGCACAATAAATAAACACTGATGTACGAGGCTCGTGCATTAACATGTCCACTTTTACCTGTTATAACAGTACCAGTGCTCAGCTGGACTTTGAAACAGGAAGTACCCCAAATAGACTCAAGTACACGATCACTGATTCAATCGAACTTCTTCTTTTTCTTTTCTTCGTGCGGACTAGACGCCGCGATGGTGTACTGCTGCCCTCCTCAGTTTGGGCAACATATCTGCTTCAACAATACTGGCTGATGTTTGTATTTCAGTATGTACATTAACAGTATTATATATTAAAAAAATGCTTGCTGATATTCTAGAATATAAAACATACAGGTTAAGTTTTTCTTTACAAGCAATATTTTGTACAAAAAAAACAAACAGTTTCTCCTGTTGTGAAAGCTCTTTACACACTTGTTTGCTCCAGTGTTTTCCTACCAGAAGGTTAGGTATTGAGGTTGTGTGAAACTTCCCTACAACATATTAAAATTGTACAATTAGATGTTTATTTATTTACACGTTTCTCAGTTATTCCTAAAAATGTAAATATTTTGACTCTTTCAATGGCAATTCCATACATGATGAAACCCAATTTGAGTTTTCTTTTCTATAACCATACTACATTACATACTAGTCTTATATTTATTTTAACCCTGACCCACTCGACCTGACTGTTGTGGCCTGACCCACCAGAATCTGACTTTGACACCTCCGATCTGATCTCCTCCTTCATCTGACCCACCAGCATTAGGGGAAACCCTGGGTGCATGGGTGGGGAAGAGGAGACACTTCTATCTCCAAAAGCCCAGAAAAAGGATGAGATAACTTAATGTATTTAAGGGTAACACTGGAGATGATAAGTCTGATCCAACAGGCGTAAACCACAACCTCTTGCAGCTCTGATATGAACAGGGAGGTCTAATAATGCCTGAACTCTATATAAACTTAAAGAGGATGTATTCTGCTGATATGCACGAACACGAAGCAACTGTACACATTGTGTAATATGGAGAAACATATTAATGTAATCAAGTGTGAGTCTAGACATGTTTAGTCCATATTCTTCCTCTACTATACTAAACATAACACTTCCAGGGGTTAAGCATTTGTTTTATTAAAAATAGAAAGAGTCAATTCAAACTGGGACACAAATACCACAAAAAACGTTTATTCATTTATTTTACATTATCTCAGGGGTCGAGCAATACACAAAGCTACAGTCATAGTGTATTCATTTTCTATACAAGCAGTTTGACAAACAATGCAATGATGACAAGTTTGTTATTCTCAGCACAGGGTATGTACAGTATATGTGTATCTGCCTATATAGTTTTAGTTTTATATCAGCTAGTTTGATTTTTTATTTTATTTTCCATCTCAGCTGTAACAGGAAGCCTCACTGTGTAGCGCAGGCTGTGTTTGAATCCTGTTTAATTGAATGCAAATGGTGGTGTCAAATAAAGCAAAAATGTGTATCCAGGTGGATAGTTATATAGTTTTATACAGCTTAAGTTTTCAGTTTTAATATAGTTTGTTTCTTTCGTCTGTATCTCTCTCTCTCACTGTGTGAGAGTGTGTGTTTAGTTTGACATGTTTTAATAATCAGTGTGGACAGTCGTTGTCATAGATATCTGAAAGAAAAAAAAACATATTTCCTTTAAAAAAATATTTAAAAGTCAGACATGCACATGTGTTTTCAAAGTGAATATTTCAAATTACATTGTAAATTAGTAGTAGCACAGTTTGCATGCCGTTTATTACAGAACATGAAGATCCGAAGATAACTCACCGCCTGGATAGTCAACATCATCGTAAATGTCTCCTTCCCTGCAAAGGAAGATTGATGTTAAACTGACTGCAGAAAAGTTATTTCTTTCGATGTTTCTGTGTAAAGTCTAAACCTAAAAACGTGTTAACATTAAGTCAAAATTACTGTAATCGTGGATGAGGACAAAACGCATTATAATTAAGCACGGATAAAATGGAAAGATGACTACTATATTTATATTTATAGCGATGAGACAGCTCTGGTACTAGCCTATCTTCATGCAGTGTAATATACAGTAGTTATAATCAATATCATGAACTACTAATAAAATCTACACTCAAAAACAAAAATCAAAAACAACAACAATAAAAAATTATATTAAACAATCAAACTCAAAGTTGAGCTGTTACCATACTATTAAAATGTATTTACAGAAAGCCAATTCATTATTATTTGCTTATAGTATAAAGAGACTAAAGGAAGGTAATGCTAATGGTGGCACATATTAAACTGACGAATATTCACTTACATTGTAAGAAGAAGAGATCTGGACACATAACCATCTGTGAGAGCCGAGACAAAACAAACTTTTATGTAAAACAATCGCATTGAATTTGTAATAAACAGCCTTTCAACAAACTACTAGCGCGGTCATGATTAGGACGTGAGGTTAGTAGATTTTCAGAGATCAATTATCGTGTGGACATCTCAAACATCCGAATCACTGAAAAACAATAAATGAAGCATTTACTGGGATCTGACAGTAATGAAACACAAAGCGGGTTCTCCAGATTCATGGGTAGGAAAGAAGAAATAAAAACAAATAGATTCCCCTGAAAGGCACGCTGCTTTGTTAAAGAACAAAAGTTATGATTAAAAACAAGACCAATGTGATTCGACTGCACCGGTCTTCCTCAAGATCAAACAATCACACAGGTTGTCACTACTAAAGCACTAAAGTTGACACTATAAGCATAGACAAGAATTTGTGCAACCATATAATTACATATACAGTATATTGCATCACAAATCCACACATACATGTTTTCATTATCTGTGACACAGTTTTCATTCATAGAGGCAATGTCGGTCTGTCAGTCAACCACTTTAGTCCAGACTGAAATATCTCAACAATTACTGGATGAATAGCCATGAAATTTACTACAGATATTCAAGGTCTTCAGCGGATAAATACTCATGCATTGGTTTATCCCCTGACTTTTCCTCTAGCGCCACCAGCAGGTCAAATCTTTCACTTATTCAGTGAAGTATTTCAATATCTACTACATGGTTTGGCACAACATTTTGTACATTCATTGTCCCCAGACAGTGCATTATGTTGGACTTTCATTTAGCGCCACGATGAGGTTGACATTTTTTATTTTCATTGAATGTTGTTTTCTGTTGTTTTTCTACCGTGACATTTTGGTTAGAGTTACACACATTCACGGTCCCCTGAAGATGAATTGTTATAACTGTGAGATCCTGACCATCCATCTAGCACCATTCACAGGTCAAATTTGTTAATTTGTCCAATACTTTGGTTTATGACCAAATACCTGCAAAACTAATCACATTCCCGTCAACTTCAGCTGTACTTTTTATTGGCTGCTAATTACCAAATGTTATATTTTAAACATCAGCATTTTAGCATTGTCATTGGGAACATGTTAGCATGCTGATGTTAGCATTTCACTTAAAGCACAGGTGCGCGTAAATACAGCCTCACAGAGCCGCTAGCATTGCTGCAGTCTTGCTAATCACGTAGCCATGGCAATAAAGGCCTTTCAACTTTTGTACTTCAATGCAGCAGTGTGCTCTGAATTTTTGTTTCAGTTTTCTTTCTTGTCGACATCTGAATCACAGAGGATGTAGTGTAATGAGATAAATATTAAAACAAACGGAGGCTCAAATGCATACAACTGATTGCACTTGAAAACAGGAATTTGGTAAATCTGGGTGTCAGTGTTTTGCTCATTGACACTCTGACAGGACAAACTCATGACCTCCTCCTGGTTATACAAAAAACTCACTGAGCATCAGGTAACCCATATACCATTACACCAATCAGCTGCTACTCTTTCTCTAAAGCCAGTCACCTTGACAAACTGCTCATGTACCATGCGCTGCAGTTTAAAATCACATTCAGTCAAAGAGGGGTGTGAAGTGTTTACATACATTTTCCAGTCTGGTTGCGACACAGAGCTTTCTTTCTGTTGGTCAACTGTATGACGTCCAGGACTTCTCCCCGAGTCACGTGCAGATCCTTCCCTCCTGGCTTCTTTATGATGCTATTAGGATCCACCATCATGGTGTGCAGCACCCTGAGAGGCCCTTCATACTAGGAAACAACAGTTATAAAGATCTATTTTTAGCATTCTATACATTTCAGTAATTGTCTTAATGTGGACACTGTCAAATGTTAATGTTATATTATATGCATGAAGTGGAAATTATGCTTCTCATCATTGTGTGTGTGGGTGTGTGTGGATTTCCTCAAGGATCCATCATCGGCCCTGTTCTTTTCTTTCTATACACATTTCCCTTTGGACAAATAATTAAGGAACATATAATAAACAAACAATATAAACATTTCCTTTCCCTGCTATGCTCATGACACTCTGCTTTATCTACCACTATAACCAACTAATCTGGTGTGAAAGTGTGAAAACTGTTTACCTTAAATTTTTTTCTTAGCTCCTTCACCACTTTGGGATCTATGCTGGAAAAAGAAATGTGACAATTTAACAGTTAATGAAGAAGCATTCAAATGCATTTATCACCAACACATTTTCTCAGATTAATGAAATAAATTAGACTAATTCTGTACTCCTATTTGAATTATTTGAACTATTCCTCACCTAGTCTTATTACTTATCTACATAAATCAAGCTTTACATGACACTGATACTGGAGCTGCACTGAGCTGTCAGTAACTCAAGCTCTCACTTCCTGTTCTCTTTCAGTGAACCAGATGTAAATAGATACCTAATTTGAGGCGGTGGTGGGGGGAAATCCTCACTTATTGGTTCAACGTCATCATAGTCATCTGAGGACGAAACAAAGAGTACAGTCAAACTAAAAGTGAAATGATCTTATCTTCTTGTAAATAGATGACAATCATTAACACTTTCTGTTAACAGTTAAAAACATTTATTATTAAAACTTATTATTATTAAAAAAAAAGAAATACAACTATCATGACGCACACTATAAGCTTGCCAAGCAGCTTATTTAATGTAAAATCAAGTTGATCATCTTTCTCATTCTTCAACTTGTTGAATATCCTACTGAGCTTTAACAAACGGTACGAAGTATTATTGTATAAAATTCTATAATTTATCTTAATAGAATAAGAACAGACTTTTTAAGATTTTTCACCAATGGTTAGTGATGTATGCTCATAAATCCCTATTGTGAATTGCCATGAACTATTTAATGCTTTTAACAAAAGAAACAATGAATTAAACCAAATAATCTGGTCTTTATGTTACATAAATAGTGACTGTGTTGTTTCTGTTGAGCAATTATGAAGTTAAATAAAAACTGTGAGGTTTTTCCTGGTGTTTAATCCTGATCTGCCAATAAAGTTTTTGTGTGGTGTGTTGTCACTTACCATCATCTTCAAGCATGCTGCAGATTAGAGGAAACACAACATGTTAGTTGGAACAGACGTGGGTGAAACTGACAAAGCAATGCAACCAAATAATTGAGTTTACAGGTAGAATCACAGAGTAGTTAATCACTAAAACCTTCAATACAGCAGGATTAACATGATTTATTGTACCTGTCTCTGTTATTGGACTCCACATTTAACATCTTTGGGGGGTCTGGAGGTGGTGGAGGTAACGGTGATGTGTCTGTTTTTCTGGACTGCAGCGCTTTGCGCTTCACTGCCTCATAGTCAATATCCACACATGTGTTACTGATGTATCCGTCTGCAAGGTAACACAACAACAAGATGTACTTTGGCTTTATTTTGATAATTCAGTGTGTGAGTCAACACAGGTCCATCGAATGCAAAGACTGCTAATTAATATTATCGTTGAGCATCTCTATATGAGACCACATGAAATAATTTGAAATAATCTTTAGATATCATGGCTGTCAACTCATATCTCTAAATTAATGGTAAGTGAAATAGTCCTGAAATATGAAATATTACTCAAGATCTGTCTTTTTTGTCTTTGTCTTTTGACATGTGACGGTTTAACCACTGTCACATAAATCAGTGTAGAAGGTGTATTAAACTTTAGGTAACCGTAGCAACACATACTTTCATGCTAATTTGCCAGTTAGCTTACTGGAGAAACCAACACAACCATGTGCTAAAATGACTTCAAACTAACTTTAAAATGTCTAAATACTTTACACTTTCTCAGTGGAGAAAATGCTATTCTGCTTTGATTTATGACATTTTTCGTTGTCTTCAACCTGTTCTGTTATTTTCTTATATTTGGACATCTTGTCCTCTATAGATTCTTGCATATTTTATATTAAGTTAATCAAACTCTATAGGGAGTGTGCAATAAGACAGAGGCTGAGAGGTTGAAAGAGATAAGGTCACCAGGATTTTTTGGTTTCATAGAGCTGAGTGTCATCTGCATAATATGATACATTATATTTTTATATACATAATAAAGTTAGACCACAGGCCTTTATGAAATTAGTCCTCAAGTACAAGAGAACACACATACACACACACGCTTGCCAAAGTGCAATAATTGCAGAAGCAGGTACGACAACGTCAAGGCATATTCTAAAAAAAAAAAATCTGTTTCGTGATATGCCAACATTTGCACCACAGCCACATGTAACAAATGCAATATTTCACATTTATTTTTGAATTGCAGGTATTTCCTCTCAGGTTTTTTAATACGCAAATTGAAAAATCAAAACAGGCAAGTGGAAACTTATAATACTGCAAACTGCTGCTGGATATTTACAGAAAACTGGGCTACACAAGACTATCAGCCTGGAATCCACAGAGGTTCAGACTGGAAAGTTTTCTTTCCATGCTTGATTGAAATTTAAAGTGAAACTCACAGTTTCCGTTCATAGAGCGAGCCAACCATTTGCCTCCTGGGTTATTCTTCAGTCGCAGGATATCCACGCTCTCACCTTGTTGTACGCTGAGGTCCAGCTTTCCTTCTCCCAGCCAGTCATGTCGGACTCTGGCTGTATGAAGAACCTCCACCTCCCCTTGCAACTACAGAAGGACAGAAATAAAGCCGTAAGAGTTAACGATTCACGGAAATGAATGAGATTTGGATGACGATGGAGTGGGTGGATTCGAAGAACCTCAATTTGAATTTCAAAGAAGGAACTCTGGTTTGAACCAGAACAAAAAATACATAATTCAACATGTATGTTTTTTTTGTAGCTAACAAGATAACTTAAAGTAACATGATCTGCTGTTGTAGAAGCTGGACTTGAGCGAGATTCTTGGAGGAAAAATGTTGTTACTAACTTACCTGAAAGTTCTTCCTCAACTCATATTCTTTTTTCTGACGCTCCATCTGGCCTTTCTTCTTCTGGTCCCGTTCATTTTTGTTTTTCTTATCAGCATTTACCCGGTTTATCTCCACCTGGTCCCTATAAAGGAACAATTAAAATGACAAATGACTTGCTAGTTTTTTTTGTCAGTTCTTCACATCACAGCATACACCTACTACACAAATATTAAACTTCAACAAAAATCTACAGCCATGCTAGTGACTTTGTGAGGTTGTACATAACTGTGCTTTGAGCTAAATGCTAACATGTTCATGGTGACAATGCTACTGTAACATGCTGATGTTTAGCAGGTATAACGTTTATAGCTAATTAGCACTTAACACAAAGTACAGTCATAAACGAAAGTAGTGGACAAATGAAAGTTTTGACCTGATGGTGGCTCAAGTCAGAGGATCAAAGACCAGGGGAACATGAATGTGTGAACCAAATTTCATGCCAAACCATGTAATAGTTGTTGAGACGTTTCACTCAAAACTGCAAATGTGAACATCATTGTGGTGCTAGAGGAAAAGTCAGGGTATCACCAAAGTCAGTAGTCTTAATCGTCTGGGGATCATGAATGTCTGTGCAAAATTTCATGGCAATCTATCCAATAGAACGAACCAAAAAAATGCCTTCACGTTTTTCTCGAAGTAGTCTCATACATTCACTCTCTGGAAAAAGGTGTGTATTTGTGGTTAAATTAAAAAATCGACTGATAACACATTAACGTTATATGTTACATAAGTGACAACAATCAACATGATTGTGTCCTGAGGACTGAATTCATTCAGTATTTTCTAAGCACCTCAGTAAACTGTTTTACCAGCTGTAGTAATCCTAAAAACCACCTTTCACTTCTTCAGTTTGTTCCAATCTGTCCACATTTCAACAGTCCACCCTGTGTTTTGTCACTATATCCTGCTTTAAAGGGGAACTATGTTGAATCACATACACATATGTATGTATACTTATATACAGAAATAAATATCATCTCAGATTTGTTTGCATTTAATGTTGCTTCACAGAGACATTTTGTCCGACCACGCAAAAACTTCACTCATCAAAATGTTGTTTCTTTGTGACTTTAAATCTAAAGGAGCAGACATTGTCATCAGTTAAGGAAACTTTGTGTCAAATGCAAAAAAACTAGAATTGAGAAAACCTTTTAGTAATAGTAGCTGCAGTAGTGCTTGTTGCAATAGTAGCTGCTTCAGTAGGACTAGCAGTAGGTGCAAAAATAACCGTAGCAGTAACAGAAATAATAGCTGTTCATGCAGCTGCCACCATTGTCTACTTTTAGCCAGTAGAGTGTTGATTTAATGGTATATGCAGAAAGTTTATACTTACTCATCTATAGACTCATACACGTCATCGTTGTCCTACAAGAGAAAAGGTTTTATTTGCACTTAAAGAACAAAGAAAAAAACACATTCTTAAACAGGAATGATTTGATTAAAGGGGAATGCCACCCATTGTAAGAAAATTAAACTATCAAAGAATCAAAGGAATTACTTGAATGTAAGATCAGTGTCTGCTCCACTGACAATGAATGAAGTTTCATTGTCAGTTTAAACTTCATTCTAATTTTAGTTTCTAGTTTTAGGGAAGAGTGAAACATGATTTCACAAGAGGAGCCACCTGGTTTTGAATTTTTTTTAATGGGTGGTATTCTCATTTTACAGTAAGTTAAATTTCAGTTTCTGTTTTCTGTCCTTACCGCTTCCAAACACTGTGAACTGTTGTCACTCCAGGACTCTGTGAAGTCACACAATATGAAGACATGAAAGGCATGTCTTCCACTCTTACAAAATGCTTTATAATCATAATAACACATGGAGCTTATAAGTCATAACTCTTTACTTAATTACTTAAAATGTGTCAGAAACACAAGAGCTTCAAGAACAAAAAGAGCTGCAGTGATGCACCACTGAACAAGCTGTAATTGTTACCGTTCTTCTCAAAGCTTGCAATGTCGTCATACTCCTGGTTATCATCATTGTCCCTGCAATCAACAAACAAAACATATTTGCCTGTTCATTATTCAGTAATTACTCATGTTTTTCTAATGACATTTTCCCTTAAATCTGCACTGACAATCTGAAATGCTCAACTGTCTCCTAAAATGTTAATCAAACCAACATCTGGGCGATATTAAATTTCTTTCAAAATATATTTTCTGTTGCAAATTCGCTGGATAGAAACTTAATTTTTAGCAGACAGTGTTGCAATGTGCTCACATCGGAGAGACAAAGAAACAAACAAACAGACAGTAAAACATCATTCATATTATAACAACAATATATTTACCCCAGAATATCAGGGTTTATCGTGATAATGTCTTTATCTGAATCCATTTTTTTTCCTGAGCTATCTTCAAAGTTGTGGCAGCAACAGTTTCTACTTTTGAATTCTTAAACCTGCAATAACAGATTTGTTTGGCCACTTGGGGGCATCAGAAACAAGTTATGGAAACAACATTGACATATCACCTTTTAAATTGATAGTTACTAATTTACACATCCAGCAGATACGGAGCAACATTAGCATTAATTTGGGGTTGTGTTTCTGGTCCAATATTCGTTCTCTTTTAGCTCTGCCAACTAAGATTATTTGTAATGGCATGATTTTGCCTTTGTAATGTGGAGAGAGAGAGACATGACGTGCAGTGAAGGTCTCTGGCCTCAAACCAGTAACATCATGGTTACGTGACATGTATCTTAGACCACTTGACACCCAGACACTGCAAATGTTTAGAAAAATGTGCCCACATATTTCTCATTTTATACCATTTTTTCAAACTCTAAATTAGAGTCTCTGATATGATTTATTCTTCTTAAAGTGTGATTGTCGTTGATTTAAAAAACCAAAATGTGATTCCTCACACAATTTCCTGCCTGTCATCTTTACTGTACATCATGACTGAACTGTGTGTGTGGTGGAAATATGACTTTATTGTGGCTTTCTCTGTGATTTTATTATTGCTTATTGTATGTGAAATAAATGACATGAAATTAAAAACAAAGACATATTTTTCTGTACGTACATCCCGGCAGGCAATGTAATAACACCAGCATCGTGTGCACTAGTTAAAGACTCACATGGAGGTTACTTGGCGCGCCAGCCTGCTGGGTTTGTTGGATCGTTGTGGCGGTTTTGGAGGACTGATGACTGCAGGTAAAGACATCTTTCTGGCTGCTGAGGCCAGGGAACCTGCTGGGAGAACCAGAGAGAACGTCTTTACGTGAAGAAATTTACGGCTAAATAAGACAGATAACCGGCAGCAAACAGCCACACCTGCTCAACAAAACAGTCAAAAAGGCAAAAATTCATGACAAATATGCTGAAATGTATTTCTTTTAGAGATCCTTACGGCTGCTAATTACCACATTTCCACACAGAAATTAAGCACACTGTTTATGTTTATGACTTGTTTTAAAGACTGCTTTTTAAACATTTACTACATTTGATAAAAAACCCCGAATCCTGATGTTTTTTAAGACTCTTCTGCTGGTAGTTGATGCTCTGTCATCAATGTTTAGATTTAAAAAAATGTATCAATTGAATGGACTTAACTTTCCATCAAAAGTTTCAATTCCGAGATAAAATTCTTTACAAGCAAACAATGGTAAAAACGGCACCAGGTGTTACTGATCTTTTTTGTTAAAAAACCCCCCAAAACATATATATTTAATTTAATATAACATTACGAATGGAAATGTACAATGGTAACGGGTCTGATCTAATAGATCTTTTTCACAGCAGACATTTTGTCTTGTCATAGCAGGAAAAGCACAGCTGTCACTAATAACTAATAACGATGGTTTTGTTCTGTTCAAATGTCCCAGTAAGCCATGCAAGTGTGACAGTGAGCCAAACTGAAGCAGCTAAATGGAATTCAGCCATCATTAATGAAGTAGTAATGCCTGTGCTTTTTACACTGTGGCATGTCAAAATGTCCTCTGTGAAAAAGACGTGAGAAAAAGACAAAATGATAGATGGGCAGGAAATAAACTGTCCCGTTTGTCTTTGTGTTAGATTTGGATTTGGATTCCAAATCCAGCAGCCACTGTCATGATTTTGCCAAGTTAATTATTTTTAAACAGAATGACCCTCGACTGTGCATTTCACCTGGGAAGGAGCAACATGAGTCAGCCATATAAGCATTGAAATTCCAGTTAGACACCAGGAATGTCTATTTAATTCATTAGTTGAGTCCTACATAATTACAAATCTGTGAGCGAACAAGCCTGTGAGACTCACCGTTTTGCTTTCTCGGACCAGGAAGGGCAGGTCCTCTGTTGAACCTCAGATAGGGCTCCAGGTTGACATTGGGAGGTCGTTTGGGTTTCAAAGGTAGGGGTCCTTCAGGGGGCAGGGGCTTTCTCAGCGGGGTCACATCCCCTGCACTCCTCTGTCTGGGCGGCTGTCGGAGCGGTAGAGGGGTGGAGGTGGGAGCTGGTGCAGGAGCCTGAGCTGGAGCAGGAGCCGAGGCTGGTTTGGTGCCTGCAGGCCTCTGATGCCTCAACATCATGTTCTGTAGCATCTCCCCTGTCTGCTTGACCTTGTTGGCGTCTGGCGGCTGGATGGATGCTCTGACTCCAGGGTTGGGAGGCAGTCGAGGGAATGATCTGGAGGCTGCCACTGGTTCTGCCCTCGGGAACCTCACCATGCCAGAGTCAATCATTGGAGAAGGAGGAACCGTAGGAGACAGGAGTCTGTGATGGGCCATATTGTTCTCTGTCACTGGCAGGATCGCCCTCCCAAACCCAGGTCGTGGAGATTTCGGGGAGCCGCTGTCTCGGCTGCTGGTGTCCGAGGTGTTGGCACTGTTGTTGAACCTGGCCCTCAGAGCCTTGACATCAACGCTCTCCTCCTGACAACATAACACAGGAGCACAAACACCACTGCAGGAGCTCTGTTTCTAAAGCAGGAAGTTAGCAGCACAGCAAGGCATGCCCCCCCACGCACCCAAACACACACCGCTTGTCAAACCCCTACGCTATCTTTACAAGGTGAGAATGCACCGTGCAACAGCACAGTTTCCTGGTCGTTTTGATCTTTACAGAGCTGATGAATCTCTTCCAACTCTGTGCAGCAGACAAAACTTTTACAAGTGCAGTCTGAGGAGTAAGATATTTTAGGCAGCAGTGAGTGATTAAAAATCCTCTCAGAGATTGTTATCATTACAAACAAATTACTTATTTCTTTAAATTATTATTCACTCTATAAAGTCACTTTAATAAAAATGATTCCTATAAAGGCTCCATTTGAGCTTATTCAGATGGATAATTGTTTTAGCAACAATTAACAGACTGTAACAAATAGTACAGTATGTTGCTGTACCAAAGCTTGAAGCATTTAAAGGGTGTCCTGACTTTGACGAGAATTCATGACAGGTTTTTGAGCAGGTAGTTCAACCTCCAGAGGTTTTCCTTTGTATGTAGATGTTGTCTTTCTATTTTGGTCATTTAGGCACAGTCACATGACTTGCAGGTGAGGATCTTTATAGGAGGAAGTTCAGCATCATGCCAAGGTTAGATATCTTGGATATCTAATTTCTACTACAATGGTTTCATGTTGTTCTTTTTATATATTGTTTTTGTTTTTATTTCTCTGTGTTTGTTATATTTTACAGTACTGTATTTTCTGTGCACCTGCGAAGCACCTTGTAACTCTGGTTTTGAAAGGCGCTATAGAAATAAAGTTTACTCACTTACTCACTTTCTTAGTGGCATTAACTTGTGTTGCATCATCTGCTTTCGGCTGGCAGTCAGACACTGATGCCAGTATCTTTATTCTTATTAAAGAATTTATTCTATTTTACACTCAGTGGCCACTTTATTAGGTACACCTGTAAAATCTAATGCAATCCAAAACAACTGCTCAGCCATAAAGTTCTACGTTTACAAAGATAATAATGTTCAGTTTTGATTGACTCTGTCAGAAAGGCATTATTTATAAAATAATATATGTTTGTTATGGAGGTTGTAGTTTGCAGTGATTTTGTACCGGACTGCATTACACTGAGAGGTGTTTCTAATGGTTTGTCCAACCCATTTACAAACTCACTAACTATGACCTCAGTAATAAACATATAGTTGAATTAACACCTCCAAGACAGTGTCAACACTAACTGAATATTGAAATCTTCCTAAACATAGAATTTGTGGCAGATCTGTTTTATTGGATTGCATTAAATTGTATAGGTGTAGCTAATAAAGTGGCCACGGAGTGTACATTTATTCACCTATTCAAAGATGTTTAGTGTGGATAAAAGTTCAAACAGAAAGAAAAAATTCCCCTCAGTGTCGATATGAGTCTTAGTCATCTTGTAAGGACTGAAGTTCCTTATTTTGAGGCATCTCCGTGGCGTTATTCTGGGTTTGGATGTTGTCATTTTCACCTAATGAACAAACTAAAAGAGGGAAGTGCTCAGAGCAGAAAAAATGTCATTGGTTGACTTCAAGAGGCGGAGTCACAAAAACTGTTTTAATAGAGCAATGGTAATCTAACTGACAGTTATGATCAGCAAGGAGGGAAACATGGTGGAAATAAAAGCAACTTCACTGTTGTGAATGAATACGTCTTGTTTTCATGTTATGTGGACGAAACATGATCCTAATAAAATAATCACATTATATACTGCTCGAACACAGTTGTAACAGAGGGTGTGAAGAAGAGCAGGAAGCGCTCACAACCACACAACTCTGTACCTCAGCCAGCATCCTGCGGTGGTTGCCATAGAAGCGCCCTCCGCTGTATAGCCCCTGCACCAATAAGCTGCAAGCCCTGCTCGCAGTCGCCTCTCTTATTACAAGGAACAGAGGAAACAGACAAAAACTTTTTCTCTACACCACAAAAGGCACACACGGTCTTCCACTTTCAATCAGCGAGCGCTTGCAGCAGAAACACAGTGTGTGTGTGTGTGTATGTATACGTATGTGTGTGTGTGTTGCCTCCTTTGGCACTGACACACAATCACAGATGTTTTAAAAGGTCTCGCCACAGACTGTAGCTGTGCAGGTGCACTGAGGAGACATTTACAACATTACATTTACTGTCAAATAAAATCTGATTTAATTACAGTCATAACTCATATTGTACTCGCTCTTTAAATCATTTTCTGTCATATTGATGAACTCTATTGATGTATTCTGTTCTGTTCTGTATTAAGACTACACCAATAGTCAGTAAAACATGTGTACTGCCTTATTATCAGCTTGTCAGTCATATGTAATTGCACTAACCTGTACGAAAGGAGCTATGCTTTTATCACATATTAGGTACAAGCCAGTCTCTGCTACAGAAAACAGACATTGTTGATTTATTTATTTAATTGTTGCTGTGTTTAAAAGCTAAATTACAGCATAAATTACAATAATTTGTCTGGTTTCAGTGGCGCTTTGGAGTTATGTAAATCTTCGAGCTCCCTAATACAGAGAAAAACCTGGAGTAAATACAGGATCCTTTACAATTTAAAGACTAAATATCAACCAGAAAAAAACAGAAATTGGTAAGATAGGAAAATGGAAAAGTAGAAGTAAAGCGTTACTGAGCACACTGTGAATCATTAACCAGTGATAGCTGTGCGTTATAAAGCTTTCTTTCATCAGCAGCAGCATAATCATTTCTTTTTTTTTTCAAAGTCCAACTTCCCCTTTTATTAAAATTATGTAATATAATGTAGAAAAACTTTAACGTCAACATTTCACTGCATTTGCCAGGAAGGCTGTTTCGTAACGTTTCGTAACAGATCATGCATTTGCAACCTGGTTAAAAGCTTTAAATGTGATTCAGTAGTAAATACTTATTTTCACGACACAAGGAAGCTGAGGTTTAACCACAGTGAAACAATAAAATCTGTTAAAGGTATTTCTACAACAGTCCAGTTATTCATAGATACCATGATGGTCAGAAGGCTGAATTAAAACAGCCAACACAAGAAGTGTTAAAAGTGCTGAAAGGTCACTCCATTGATTGATTTTTTTTTTTAAATTTCTAAATAACATTGTAAATAACAATTTCTTACCATATTTGCCTTTAGTGATGGTTTAGTGATGGATAAAGTGCTCCATATCCAGCAGTGAATCAGTATCCAGGCTGATTGCTACTTTACAGACAGCTACATGACCTGTATCACTGAACTTACTGCAAATGAGGAAATGCTCTGTAACTCAGTGTGGACAGGGTGACAGTGCCACAACATGGAATTAACAGTAGAGAAACATTAACAAGCTGCCAGACAGTTTGTTTCATTTCTTCTCAAAAGGTCAGGTTTATTACGTTTTTGAAAATGTACAGTAATATGTGTTTGGGGCACTGTGAGAACATTTAAAGGAAAGCAGTGTTATCTGTTTCTTTTGTCTTTCTGGCAACGTGTGTTTATACGTTTTCTCTCTCCTATTTAAAAAAAAAAGCAAAAAGTTAAGAAAAGCAGAGAAAGAAGCAAAACAGAATGACATCATTTTAGTTTTAAAAAAACACAAGACATTAAGTGGCGTACCGTAGTGTGATGGAAGATAACACAAAGTAGAGCTAAATGAGCTTCATGGTATGTACTGTGCTTTATTCTGCATGTGCAGTATATGAGCAAACCTGAAGAAAACTTTTTAAAAAGAAAATTAATTTGATATAGAAAGAGGAAAGTAACATATAGAAAGCAGAACATACTGTGGACTGTATGAGAAGGAGAAATGAAACACGATTAGTATCAGTTGCTGACATCTATAATCATATTATTTAACGATTTCAACTATCAATTCTTTGCATGAGAAACAACTTTGTTATTTTAGAGCAAACACAAATAATGCTAGCTCCAAGATCTTTAAGCCTCACTGCTGCTTTAGAGTACTAATACTAATAATGTTGCTGCATTAATTTAAAAACTGAAAACAAACACCTGCATCATAGGTGTCCGGTTATACTGTCCGCTTACTAAATTAATCCACACCTTCCACCTGTTCAAAATCAGGAATATTCAGTGGCCATTAATGGAAATACAATGTGTGTATATAATATATTAGAGGCATATTCATAGGAGAAACTATAACAGCTAAATTCTATTTGGACTCATGAAAATGAAATAAGAATTGTACAAATTCATCAATCAAATCAAAAGCCATATAATGCCCTATAATCCAAACCACACCAACAATTTTACCAATTTAACCAGTTCATCACAGGAGGGGATTATGGTGCAAGGTGGGGGACACTGACTGCAGTGGTCCTGTTGCTCCAGCGGGGGCATAGAAGAAGTTTAAAGGGGTGGGGTACCCGTTGACAGTGGTGGGTGAAGCGGGTGTGCTTCCTCCTGTCATGACTCCCAGCTGAGAGCCGTGAGCCTGAATCGGGCCGCCTGCAGGGGGCGCTGCCATGCCTGCTGGTGCCCACACTGCTGCCATGGGCATTGTGGGCCAGGGATCCACAGCTGGACCTGGCCACTGATTTCCCAGAAGCCCTCGCTGGCCCCAGGGCATGGTGGTGGGAGAGCAATGGCTGTGGAGAGCAATGGCTGTGGAGAGCAATGGCTGTGGAGACTCTGAGAGAGAAGTAGAAGATAAATGATCTTTAAAACTGCTCTGGTTGTACAGTTACATATTAATGTTTGTTCAAACTCCAGAACCCAACAAAATATAGTCTCGGCCTGTCTCCTGTCCCATGGATTTGTCACAACCCACTTGCCTAATCGAACTGTGATGTTGAAATAGTTTCAGCATGCGACTCTGTGTGAAACCACAGCTTGCTGTTTTTACATTTTCAGTTTGTGTACAGGTTAAACATACAGTGTTTTAGTTAGTGAGTGTTAGAGATGCTGGAAGGCAGAATATTAAACCTGCAGACAGAGCCAGGCTAGCTGTTTCCAGTCTTTATGCTAAGCTAAGCTAATCAAGCTCTAGCTTTATATTTAATGAACAGATATGACAGTGGTATTGATCTTCTTTGATCTAACTCTCGGCAAGAAAACGAAGATGCGTGTTTCCCAGATTGTCAAAACTATTCCTTCAAGTTATTCATCAAGCAGAAATCCCAAACATTCATGGCTGCATTTCTCTGTTTTATATCTTGTAAATTGAATATCTTTGGGTTTAGGACTGTTGAAGTTAAAGGAGTCACACCTTGGGCTCTGGGACATTGTGATGGACATTTTTTTAAGAAATGCTTTTTCACTATTTTATGATATTTTGCAGACTTAACAATTTATCAATGAATCTAAAAATCCACAGATCATGAAACTGATCATTAGTCACAACCCTAGTGTATATTGGATGATTCGCCAAACCCTGGATTTCAATATAAAAAAGAGGAGTTTTTCCTTGCCACTGTTGCTTGTGCTTGCTCTTGGTGGGAATTGTTGAGTCTCTGTAAACATAAGGAGTCGGTCTAGACCTGCTCTTTATGGAAAAGTGCCCTGAGATAACTTTGTTATGATATGGCACTATATAAATAAAACTAAATTGAATTGAATATCCATGCATCCCAACTACAGTATGATCAATGTGTGGTTCATTTAGGTAAGTTAAAACCCCTTGGTTAAGGCCAGGGAGTTGTTGTCAAGTAATAATAAAGAACCAAAGCAAACAGACAGGATGTACACCTACAGCTCTGATGTCAAAAGCATACATTACACCCCCTCAACTTTAAACATTTGCTGCACTATATGAACATCACACTTCTGCTACTCACACATTAACTCACTCTCAATCTTGTTTACTGTTTATTGCTGTAGTTTCCTTTCATTTCCCACTACCAGCCGGCAGAGACAGAGGAGGAGGTCGAGATAACTGAATCTTTCAGTGTGGGAACTGATCATGTGTTGAAAGAGGCAGAGAGGAAATCTGTGAGATAGATTGTTCCATCACTGATACACAGTAAATACAGTCTTACTGTATATAATATTAACACGTGACTGAAACATGCCACTTTATCAGCTGCACCATGGGAAATATGATATATCCTACCAATGTAATGAACACGGGGGGGATCATGGGAAAAAATCTGTGTGTATTTCTCTTACACCTCCAGGTCAAAGGTCAGAGGTCAGTGTGCGGCTCCAGATTGCTGCCTGATGTTTTGAATTTATCTCATGTGTGATGTATAATGTTCAGTATATTATTGTTGAATAAGGTGCTTAGTTTTAATCTGTTGCAGACTGAAATATTGTCAATTGATGTTCAATAGAGATGTGAATTGAGTTTTTTTGGTGCCTGGGCTCCACAGCATTCATTTTCTCCAGATTCAACCACAGTTGCAATACCACAGTGTGATGTGTGTTAACACACTGAAAAGGTGTTAATGCTATGATTCAGTGAGACACAACAGAGATGCCAACAGTAAGTCTAGAGGAGGGAGGCGGTCATTGTTTTATGACAGAACAGCCTGATGTTTTTAATGACACTTATTTGCATGAGAGGATGTCAAACAGATAAACTCCGAGCTAGATCTCTGTATGAATCCTCCCTTTGACGTGAAGGCAAGAAGGACTGTACTAACATAACACCGTACAACATATTTTGTGCCTTCATGTATGTTACTCACAATCCAATCGAGCCTAAAAATCAAAACTCTCAAACCTGCTTTCTCTAAATTTAATCAAACTAGACAAAAGTAGACGTTTTCTCAAATATGGCTTGAAATAACTTCCTTCTTCCCTGTGTATATGTATTTATGATATTTAGACAGTATTTGTTTCTGAATATTTGCTATGAGGAAAAAAAAAGAGGAAATACACTTGTTTGTCCTGTTTATCCACATTTATTGCAAACTAACACAAAAAAGACTGGAAATTGCATCTAAAATGGTCAGAAGATCCTCTGCCAATTCTATGATTTTTAGCTACAATAACTACAAAAAACCCCTCTTATGACTAATGGCTCCATTTTATGTGTAATGTGCTTTGTTGGCTGTTCATAAACATCTGTGAAAGTATACTGCTTGAACTTGCGTTTTTACTATGTAAAGTAAAATATACAGTAAATAGGGTATACATTTGAAAAATTAAGCAAAATCGGGGGAGACCAAGCGAGAAGGAAAGGGATTATTTTGCCCTGAATGAGGCCTCCCTTGTACTGAAACATCCAGCATGTGTACTGTACTGTGAGGTTAAAGTCACCTCAGCAAGGGATCCTCAGAGAGACTCAGAGACCCAGCGCAGACAAAAAACATCTCATGTCAGTGGTCTCATGTTGTAACTAACCTGGCTGACTGGTACATGAGCTCTGAGTGAGCGTCTCTTCCATCTGGATGGAGAAGACTTCCATCAACTCACTACTGGAAGAGGCCTGTAGACGGAGAAACAGAAACAAACACTGCAGTCTGTGTTTGATAACAGTAGAATACAAATTTTAATTTCTCAATCACCTTTATTTCAATCAACAGTACGGTGGTAGACTCTTCTTTTAGCTGTGGTTAAACACTCTCATTGTTAAGAGTGGGAGGAGCATTAATGGATATGAATGACAAATCATATATATAAAGTAGAAACTTAAATAGTAATATTGCGTCAACTCCTCTCATTTATTCACATCGTTTATGATCTTAGAAGGTGAGCAGCCAGCTAACGAGCTCACACACTTTGAACTTGAAACTTCACCTACACTATTCGATATTTGTTATTTAACCCTGCCCTCTTATCTCTAAAGCATAATGATGTATTTTTGAAATATTTTTTTCTGGAGGTCAAATGTATCCATCTTTATTTGAGTTAAAAACACTGAAATTCTAAATGTCAATTGATTTTTGTTGTTATTGTTGTTGTTCTTGTTGTTGTGGGTACAGGTGGGAATTTCGATAATCCATTGCTTGTAAAATTATTCAGAAACCCTCATGGTCCCAGTGAGGCACGGTGGATTAAAATATTCACATGTTTATTATTGTATTTTGTTTATTTTACCTTTTGATTTGATTGTCCTGATGAAGAGTCTGGCCGTGGACTGAACACATCTTCTAAAGCTGGTCCCTGAAAATAACGGTACATTGAAACACTGAAGAGCTTTGTTTCAACATGTGGTCTCCATCATTTAGAGAGAAAAAAACAAAGATAAAGAGATGTTCAATGTTAAACGTCAGCAAAAGGTTTGGAGTTTTAAAAAGGAATAAAATTGAGCTTTTTTAGTCTTTCTCTTACTTCAGCTGGAGGGGCTGAACTGTCATTTAGAAGCAGTAAGGAACTGGTCTAGAAAAAACAAACAAACAATGGGAAACAAAATTGAACAACACCCAAAGACACACAGAACCACTGATAAACACTTTTAAAGATTTTCTCTGACTTGTGTCGGTGCCTCTTGGTCCACAACCTGACAGACCTCCCCGATGTCAACCAGGACTGGCTCTGCCTGATGAACACAGATAAACCGTCACACTGCGTACCAAACACATTCACTGCAGAATGATACAACAAACAAAAAGTGACAGTCGTCCAGTGTCATAAAAGACTGACTGGACTGTGAGTGGTGTCTTGCTCAAAGTCAGATCTATAGTCAATGTTTTTATGCTATAAGACAGATAAACTTCTTGTTTCCTCTCAGATTTTCATCCAGCAACTAACCTTTAATGCTACATTTATTCTACCACTGAACATGGTGGTTGTTCTATGTTTGCTGTCTTTCTCAGGAATTTGCAGGTTAACCACAACTTCAAAATGCTACTGCTTCTGGTTATTGTTTCCTGTAAATAGGGGCTGTCTAAAACTTTCCAAAGTGTTCCTGTCACAGCAGAGCTACACTGACACTCCACAGACATTAGCTTATAAAAAATATTACAGAGCACAATACAAATTACAGGAAACCATCAAAGAAAACTTGATGCAGGTTCTGTTTTTCTGAGGCAGAGCTAAGCAGCTGTAAAACATATTTAAATCGCTTAACTAATGTGAGAAAGCCTGTCTAGCCCCGTTAACGAGCGGCGCTGTCATGCAAGCAGAGACAAAGAGTAGAGAAGAAAAGTCTGGACGTAATGTAAATTCATGCTTCCATATTGTTTTCATTCCACACTTAAGCTTGGTTTTGCATGTTGTTGAAATATTAAGTTATTTTAGCCTTAATTGGCTTCTAATTTCCCAATTGAGGTGTGGAGGGACACTGCATGGTTGCTATTTGAGTGTGCTGTAGTTAGCCAGCAATGTTAGCCTTAAATATTTGCATTGTGTTTACGAACAGTAATGTAAAGTAATTTGCAGTAATTTTCCACAATCTTTAGTAATTCATGTGCAGTTAACCTCAGTATCTGCAAGGGTGTTTTAAAAAAAAAAAATATTTGTATGTATGTGTAACTTTGAAGCTAATTATGAGAATACCTTCATGTGATTTAAAGGGCTACAGTAAAAAGCTTTACTGCTTTGGATGTCATGATAATTCCCATTTGTAATTGTACTCATAAATCATATTATATATTATTAAATCATTTATGTTGTTATTTCTCTTTGTAGACCACAAACATACTGGCACTTACAGCCATCCTGCTATCGGCACATACTGTATATGTCTGTTCACTGCACTTCCTCCAATAAAATCCACTGACCTGAGGATCCTAATCTTACTGTATGGTTACTGTCGCCTAATTATGCACTGTGTAGCCGTTTTAAGAAAAAAGAATTAAGATTATAATGAAAACAAATGAATGTCAGATTGGACTTGGTACGGTATGGGCATATAATATTAAAGGATATAAATATCAAATCTCCACTGATCAGATTTTGATGAATTTTGAGGGAATGATGCATCTTACTACTGCGCTCAATCTGTTAATTGTTTAAATGACTATTACTAATATTTATGAATAACACCACCCATTATTTATGTTGTTATTAAGACATGTTCCCCATGTAGCACTGTGTGTTGTTACCAGGTTGGCCATCTTGATGTAGAAGAGGCTGTAGGTGTCTTGGTGTTTGTAGACGTAGGCCAGAGCTCTGGGGTCGGACACATCTTTCGTCAAAGAGCTGATCCTGCTCCTGTCATGGTCATAAACTACAGCCTGAAAAACAGGAAAGAAAGAGGATTTGGGCTTTTAGTTATGTTACATATCTAACTCCACTTCACCACCATTCAGCAATAAAAAAAAACCTAATGAGGGGAACAGAAAACTACCATTAATGCAAGAAAAAAAAGGGAAATTAAGATTTCATAACCATGAAATGTAGCCCGATTTAAGTTATTTTGTCTGGTTTCTCATCTCAAACAGTTTCTCTTTCTCTATCTTTTGTGGTGAAGTGTCTGGCTTTTAGCTTTTCTGGATCTTGTTTTCTTCACCATTAACCTGACTATTGATTTTTTGGCCTTGAAACTAACAAAGTCAGAAATTCAATTTGAAGCTTATTGAACGTGGCATGAATATGCAGAATTGTTCAGTGCAGGCAAAAGTTTGGTATCACTACAACCAGCACTTGAACCAGAAATTAGACTAAAGCAGGGGCAGAAGTGAAACCAAAACTTCTACTTAAAGTGCAGTATTGATTTAACATGGGAAACACTACTTCCTCATTTAATTTATCATCACTTTTTTAACAGTTTATTATTTCAAGAAAAAATGTACTAAATGCCACACTCTCCCTTTTGTCTTCAGGAAACTAGAAAGCAAAGCATTAGAGAAGGGTTTTGTGGCAATGATCCCTGTTGGTTGTATAAATATTCAGCTTTTCCTCCCGAAGGACTCCTGAGAATTGTCCAATTTTGGAAAAATCAAATCTTATCTGGCATTAGTGCAGTAATCCAAGCAGGAAACAGGGTTTTTTTGTCCACTGAAAACCCACAGTGGCTGTTGAGGTTGCATACAAGAAAGAGAAACTTTTCAGGATTAAACAGCAACCTGGGGGGGGGGGGGGGGGNNGGCGCTACAGCTACAGGACAACACAACGAGGGAAGAGAGATCTGGGACAGATTCAGTCAGTGTAACTCACCCCGGTCCTTTCATCCACGATTTTCAGGCCGCTGGAGGAAACTTTCAACCAAACTCTCTGCTTGTGTTTCCTCTGTTTCCTTGCTGCTGCCTCAAAGCCCTAAAAACAAAGTTTGAGTGGTTTAAAGAAGGAGCACAGTCAGAGGAGCTGAGTGTACAGTATGGTAGGGCGGAGCAGACACATCCAAAAGTGAGATTAATGTTTATGCTGATGATAATTTATAGCAACGTGCATTACAGTCTGTCCCAGTGTGGTTTTTGATCAATGGGATTCGCCAAAATCAGAAATTTTCAAATTCTTAATGTGGGTGCAATAATTTGGTAGTTTAGGCAAGACGCTAATATTTAAAAAAAGTAAGTTATACATCTGACTATGGTTAACACTGCTTCACCTCCAGTTCCCTCTGAGGAATGTTCAGCCCCTGTGGACCAAGTTTTATCATGTGTTATTGTTTTTCTTATTTTTAAAAAAAGTAAATGTGGAAAGCTGTTACATACTATTGGATCTGACTCCCACTGGATCGTGCAAAGTCCTGTGAGAGTAGACAGCCTGAAGTCACTGACATGTCAGGAGTGAGCAGGATGTCAGATATGTCAGAAGACCCTTTTCCACTGCAGGAACTTTCTCACAACCCCACAACCCTTTAATGTTGAAGCGAAACTAGTGAAATTAAAGAAGTATAAAATGGTTTGCCATGAAATTTTGGTACGGACATTCATGCCCCCCTCAGTCTGAATTGTAATAACTTTGCTGATCCTCCGACTTTTCATCCTCTAGCTCCATCATCAAGTCAAAATTTCAATTCATCCAATATTTTGATTTATGACCAAATACCTGCAAAACTAATCACATTACCAAATGTTAGCATGCTAACACGCTTAACTAAGATGGTGAGCATGGTACCTGCTTAACATCAGCATGTTAGCATTGTCACTGTGAGCATGTTAGCGTGCTGATGTTAGCATTTAGCTCAAAGCAGCACTGTGCCTCAGTACAGCACTACTCACAGAGCCGCTAGCATGACTGTAGACTCTTTGTCTTGTTTACAGTAAGTCCAGCCACAAAGCAGCCACAAATTTTTGATTGGACTGAGATCTGGACTCTGGCTGGAACACCCAGGACATTAACGTTGTTGTTTTTAATGTTTCTATACAGATCAGTTAAAGGCTCTTTTTCTGTTGATCAGTGTCTATAAAGCCACATCAAATCTAAAACTATAAAACATGAAAACTTCCAAGTGGTGTGAATTCTTTTTATAGGCACTGTATTTGGATATAATTGTCAAAACTAAACATAATGGACTGATAATGGACATTTTCTTCTTTTTGCCACTGGTGTGAGATAGAAGATAACATCTATCTCCAGAATGGTCTCATTCAATATGAGGCCTCTGAATGACTCCAAGTCATAACAACCACTGACGACACATTTTAATCTCCTTTGTCTTATGATATTAGATATGTTTATTTTTAATTCTCTTCCTGATAAAATGACTGCGGTTGTAGAGGACGAGAAGATCATCTCGCAGACAGTTAACCAGCTTTAATTAAGAGAAGACAGAGGTAAGTTGATTTTGGCTGTGGAGGACAGACTACCTTCAGTTTCATCATGGAGTCCCAGCACATCTTGTCTCCCTGGGCGTCGGGTACCGGGTCCACGCCGATCAGCTTGGCTTTGTAGCGAACCCCGTCTCCTTGGAAACGGGAGGTGGTGTCACTGGGTGCTCCTGGGAAACATGAAGAGAGGCGATATAAAGGGTCAAACTGTGAGGACAAATGTGTGTGAGAGCGTGGAAATGAATGTGTGTGTGTATATTTGTGTTACTTAGTTGTGTCTTAATTATGTTTGTGTGTCAGAATTGAATGTATATTAGTGTTTTTAATATGTTTGCACTGCTGTGTCTTTTACTGTTTACTGTGTTTGTACAGAGTGTAGTGTATGTGTTTTTGTGTGTTAATAAGACATATTTGTGTGTGTTTCTGAATGGATAATGAGTATACAAGGATCTTGGTGTTTATATGTTCTTAATATATTTGCCATGTGTTTATCTGTGTGTGTGTGTGTGTATCTATGAAAATTGCTGAGCGAGCATTTGACTGATCCTTGGCCAATGTTTCATCTCATTTCCTGGAATGAAAACAGTAATTTAGTGATTATGGAAATGTCAGTATGTGTTGTTGTAACAAAGGTCGGCTCTTAAACAACTTCACTCGCGTTGTGTAAAGGTTTACTGGCTTTTAGTCACTGTTTAGTTTAATGTTCAGCACAAATACACCTCTGCGTTTCACAGTCCAATACAAACCAATAGTCAGTCAATAACCTGAGCTGGTGATTGTCAAAAGCCAAATAACCACAACAATTTACCAAAAAATAGTTCCCTTTTTGAAACACAGGCTGCTAGTTTGAAACTGGGAAAATCAGCCAATAAATCCCAGTGTTATATTTTCATTCATGTATTAACAAATGTTCCATTATGCCCATTTGTTACTGCTGTGATGGGTGTGGAGTCTTTGTTGGGGTGTGTTATAAATATTCTGCTGGTAATATAACTTAAAGTATTGCATTTTCTCCTGTGAAAGATGACTATCAAATCTCTTTCCTGTTATTTGGAGAAGTACTGGAGAGGACTGACTTGGCAAAATGAACTGCAATAAAAGCCCAGAGGATACATGATACAATACAAGCAGTGGCTGCAGGATAGCATTCCTCTATCGTTCTATTGCAGACAAAGTCTAATATTTTATGAATACACTAGAACAGGGGTTACCAAACATTTTCAGCTCAAGACCCAAAAGAGAAATGTGGTTTATCCCCGTGACCCAAACTTACAAAAATACCTGAATAATCATGAATTGCCATAACATCTACATTTATAAACTACTGATAAAGAACAAACCTTGAATGCCTTGAATGGGAGAATAACAATTCCTGCACGCAACACTTGAGCTGAACAGACCAGCTCTTCTTCTATTTTAATTAGGAAAATGAATTCACATATCATAGCAATGTTATGCATTAGACTGCACTAAAATGTTGTCAATAAACCAAACTAGACCAAAAGCAGTCCCTAAAATATTACACAGATGCTGATACTGTGGGAAAATACCATCAACAGCAGCTATGGCACAGGAAACCTTAACCAAGTGCTGTGAGTGCCTAAACACAACCATAAAAAAATTCAATCATGCTTTAGTTGCTATGAGTGGATGTAGAGCAGATATACATATTTGCTGTTACTAATATAAATATAATTTACACAGAATTTTACCAGTGGGTCACTGAAGTCCTATCTAGAGTTAAAACTCAATCAGATTGTGCCTCTGAGGTCGTGACTTATGAACTTTAAAACTCACTCCCACTGAACTTAATATCTAAGATTTAAAAGCAGCGTCAAACCCAACATCTTTACGTTTGCCTTTGTTGAGTTTTCCTCTCTTATTTTCTGTCTGTTACATTTGATCTATTATTCTAAAACATTTTTGTGACATCAGGTCTAAAAAGGCGTCTAGAAACATGACTTACTTACTTACCTATGACCTTACTCTAAACTCAGTCTGATTTCAGGACACTTTATTAGCTTTTACAATCCTCGCTCGAGTATTTTATCATCAAAATATGACTACTGCAGGTGTACTGCTGTTTTTATAGGCATATAATTGGAATGGAGTCTCACCCAAAGTGATCTCTCATAAAACCATCATTGCTCATGATAGCTAATGGTTAACACGTCTAACACTGTGCAAGATTTACATTTTTAAAGCTTACAGAGACATAAAGGAAACAGCTTTGTTGACAAACCAGCTATTAACCCGTGTAAATACCTGAAAAGATGTTGGTTTTGGAGCGACATGAACTGTAATTCACATCAGATAAAACAAATATTTATCCACTTGACATGAAAGCTTCTGCAGGTGTGAAACGTGTTAAAGGATTTCCAGTAAGACGCTACTGTATAACTCAACAAATTCCATCAACAGTGTGTTTCTCAAACAGCTGAAACAGTTGGACACTCTCCAGCGGTGCAGGACGGATGAACAAGGAAGGAGAACAAACCAAACAAGTTTTACCTGAATATGCTCCTATTTCCCATCAGATATTAACAAACTCACTGTTACAGATCAGACCAGTGTAAACTTCACTTTACCAGCAGTATTTAGAAACATTTAGAAACAAGTTATAGTGTACAGACCGCTTAATCTCAAAATTATATATCCAATAGTCATGAAGTGTCATTTTTTCTCCCAAAGTTGTGTCACCAAACTAAAACAAATGGTCCCTTTACAGAGTGAATCCTGTTATTAAAAACACTGAACAATTGAAGAAGGTAGTTATTTATATAATATAAGTTAAGACAGTTATGAAGTTTTATGCGAGTGGATTTAAAATCTCAGATAGCAAAGTTATGATTTTTTCTTTTCAGTTATGAAGTTTTAACAGAAATAAGGCCTCACAAGAATGGAATAAAATACAGAAATAATCAATTTTGATTAGAAAAACAAACAAAATTTGATTTTCTCACGCTTATGTGTAACTACCAAAATTGAAGGAATTGAAGTTGCATGTCCAAAGAAAAGGTAAAAAACTGTGCATTCAGCGAGTTTTGAAAGGTTTTTCTCAGGTCAGAGATTACAGGCTCTGTCAAAAGGTATTACTCTGAGATTAATTTTTGTCTGAGAAACAATCCTGACAGTCAACAGCAGCCGAGCACTCGTACCTCTTGTGCTGGAGGAGAGCCAGGTCCTGACAGCAGTTTGGCCTGGACCAGGACAACTCCCAGCCATTTGCTCCGTCTCTATCATGACGAGGTCTGTTTGGAAATTCAAGGCTGCGGTGCTCAGGATGCAGTGAAAACAATGCAGCTGTCACACTTGTTTGCTGCAAAAGAGCATGCCACATCAGCTCGGCAGCTTGAGAAACAGACAGCAGGGTTGATGTAGAGAAAAT
This sequence comes from Maccullochella peelii, assembly GCA_002120245.1. NCBI lineage: Eukaryota > Metazoa > Chordata > Actinopteri > Centrarchiformes > Percichthyidae > Maccullochella > Maccullochella peelii. The sequence continues at coordinate 5,378 of LKNJ01000077.1, read as the reverse complement.
CGAAGAATGTCAGACATTTAAACCTGTCAAGGTGCAAATAAAAAACATCTCCAGAAGTTCTGGGATGAATCTGTGTTTTTGTTCCCTAAAAAGCGGAAGAGAAAATGTTTGATCCACCTCACCTGCTGGGAGTGTGTCTCTGCTCTAACCCCACAGCTTGACTCAACTCGCAGCCGAAACTTCTCAGAGTCAAAGGTCAGGCCGCAGACACACTGGTGATATATTAACATCCGCTGGGAGGCCCAAAAACATGGGAACTCTTATAGGAAGGATAGTCAGTACATGGTGCTTTCCCTCTCAGGGAATGAGTGAGAGGTCATGTGTTTCCCTCAAGGACAGTCTTTGGGTGGTATTTTCCTAAAATAACAGCTTAACTACATGTGTCTGGCTGCCAAAAATGTTTGAGTTTGCTGAAAACCTCTGCAGAAAGGGTGGTTGAAAGAGAACAGAAATGTTAATACTAACAAAGTGCTGTTTAAAAAGAAACTATTAAATCTTTAGGTAGCATCTCAAAGGATTTTGATGAGTGACAGAAAACATGAATGATGATGATGATGATGTTATGTAATGCGTCACTTTAAATACAATTGTTAGTTGCTTTGTGGCAAAATGTAGAATTTTGCACTTCATTATTCATGAGTCATTTCATTTTTAAGGGGTACTCCAGCGATTAAGTATTGAATTTCCATATAGTTGGGGGAGTCTACAGCCATGCGAACAGCTCTTTACTTAGGCACAGTGGTGCTTTGGGATAAATGCTAATGTCAGCAAGCTAACATGCTCACAATGACAATGCTAACATGTTGTTTAGCAGGTATAATTTTACCATGGTCACCATCTCAGTTAGGGACATGAATGTTTGTACCGAATTTCATGCTAATCCATCAAGTAGTTGTTGAGATATTTCTGTCTGGACCAAAGTGGTGGACCAACAGACCGACACTCCCAAACTGCTAGCTTTGCTTAAAAGAAAAAGGAAATCGAAAGCAGCAGAGATATCCTGACTTTTAGTTCCTAGTATGGATAAAGCTCCAAAAATGCTGCATCTTACACTTCCCATAATGCAACTCAATAATGCCTGCGAAGTCTCAGTCATGATGCCGTCCCTCTCCAGTCAAGAGGCCTTCCACTTGAACGGGATCAAAATGTGAGTGATGCACTTTCTCGAATAAATATTTATGAGCTAGATCACTTCTGACATGATATTTAGGTTAGAAACGAGACTTCTCTGTACGCAGAAACATTTTCTCAGGAAACTAAGCTAATTTGTTGAAAACCCCCAGAAACAGGAAGAGTTTGATGTCAGATTAGACACAGCTTTCCCCGAAATCTCCTCTAAATGAGAGGGATTCTTTTGAAAGTCATAATAATACGAAAAAAACTGACTATTTAGGTCAGTTGGCAGAACAGTGGAGACTTTAGTAACCTGAGGACATGAAATACCAGATTCCGTCCACTTTACAAGTCAATCTGTGGAAAACATCAAAGACAGGAAAAGGTCATTTAGATTACTGTCATCACAGCACTGAGGAGGTTTCAAGTTACCTTTTTATAAAGAACAACAAGTGTGGCATAATAGTTACAACCACATTTCCCAACAGTGACAGTGAAGAAGTCAAAAGACATGTCTCACACAGGCTGAGCTGGGAGGATCCACCATTCATTAAAACTTGTTTGTGTTGGTCGCTTTGTTATCAAGTTGTCATGCAAGTTCTTAATTAACCGCCTTGCTTAAACCCACAAATTCACAAGAAAGAAAAAAAATACAGAAGACATGACAGTCAGTATCCTCACTGGTAGTTACGGCCTGATTGCTGAACTCATGCCAGGTTTGTAATGAATGACTCTCCAGAATAGTCTAAAAATGACCCCAAATTAGCCTGAATGCTGCTAACTGGTGCTGATTCTCAGTCTAAATCGAAGTCCACAAACCTAAAAAAGTCTAGCAGCCAGATTTGGTCCTCTGTTGTTGAAACACAACCAAGTGCACAAACAATCATCCAGTTCAGACTCAAGTGGTTACTTCGGATGGTTATGTCTTCTAAACTTGTGTAAATTCCAGGACTTAGACATTTTTTAGACACAAAAATTAGCAAACTTGTTTTCTACATATCCAGACTTTTTAGACATGATTCCTGTGTCATGTCGGCACTTTAGACTCATTTTATTCATTAAAAGTCACCCTGGAGCGTCAGCAAACACCTGCAATGTGCCCTGTAATATTATGTGATGATGATTGTATTTACAGGTGATGCATTACTTCCCGACTAATGGGCTTCGATCGAAACATGACCACTTACACGCATTTGTGGCTGAATAGTAAAATCAAATCCATCAGCAGCTCTCCAACTTGAATGTTGTTGATTTGAATGAGTCTCAGTACGGTCGTCTTTCCCACATCCAACATCACATGATGAAAGACAGCAAATATGCTGCTGTTGCGTGAAAACCTCCTAACTGAAGGATTACATGTTCTTCTGTGAGTTGTGGAAACTCTGTGACCTCTTGAGCGGATGAAAAAGATTCAAAACCTCACTGGATGAAATGTTCTGTAATAAAGCTAAACAACATGCCGGTACTGTCAGTTTATACACACATTTTTGGTGATTTAGAGGATTTTCTCTGAAAAAAGTCAAGATTTAAAATGTTACGCTGCTGTATCACAGTTTCATCTCATTTCATAAGTACTTCTTTCATGATTCTGACGGTGTCACTTGTAATTATGAACTCTCTTTCACATGAACGTGCTCTTTGCTGGACAAGAAAACCCAGAGGTAGCAGAGCCAGCTTTGTGATATTGCTTATCCAGGAAGGCCAATGTTAGGCTCAGTGAAACCCCAAGAGAGATTAAGTTAAAGTTGTTTCGTGATACAGCTGCTGACAATTACAACCAGCATAACTCTGAACTTGCTACAATATCCTGTAAACAATAGACTGGTACAGGAATGAGTCCTAAAACCTGGGAATGAGTTAGCATTTTTGTTCCTTCGTCTCAAAGTCAATGAGTTTCTGAACGGGTTTTTGGTTAGGTGCCTGAAATAAAGTCTGTGCTTAACACAAGCTTAAGAGATTTTCACGTTTTGTCCTACGACATAAAATACGTCAGTAAATACCCCACGTATACATTTTGAACCTTTTACATGTCTTAAAAAAGGCGGTTGCTAACAAGTGGCTAAATGAGACTACAGAGGTTGTCGGGGACATTAACCGCCATCACGCTGAACGCTGGTCCACCTTTACAGCCTCACTGTGTTTATACTTGCGCTCTTGCAAACCTGCATCCTTGCAGCACTCTATTAAACAAAAGTTTAGTGTTTAGTAAGATTCAGGGTACAGCACTGACAGACATCAAATGTTTATCTGTCAGTATAGTTTTTCTCTGGCCTTGATTAAAACCTGGCCGTCCATAACAGTATTTGGAGTTTAAGTGCCAGTATCAGTATATACTGTCTCTGAACTCCAGCCTGCTAACTGTGAATAAAAGCATAGTCTAAATCCCTGAAATATAAATTGCTGCTGGGTGTTTATTTAACTTTGTGAACAGTCTACATTAACTCTACACTAGCAAACTTAAACAGAGCAAATAGCATGCTGTGTTATTTCCCTAACACTTTGTCTTCTCAAATGTTATCACGTAATAAACTTTTTATCAAATCCAAAACAGTGACGGGCGAACTTGCAAGCACATTCACAAGTCAAATGTTTCACTGTCATATGTTCCATATCGTCATGTAACTATGCTCCGGTCATGACCTACACTGTAAAGATGAAAGAAGAAGTTATTGTACAGTAATTCTTTCAGCAAACACAATAAAATATCTGTTATACCCTATAATGACGACTGTGAAGCTGAAAGAAATATGACCGTTTCTCTGGTTTCTCTGGTGTTTAAGTTAGAAAGGAGTTGTCTTTTTGCGTTGCTTTTGGAAACACTGAGGAGGAGGATCTCGGAAAAGGCAGGCAACATTTCTTGCAAGTGTGACACTTGAGGCTTTGGCAAAAGATGAGGGTCTTCAGCTGAAACTGATCACTGGCTTCCCGCATTTTAAAAACAGCTCCATAAACAGCCATCAGTCCAAACAAGCAAACAAATCCAGGCAGAGAATAGGCAAAATCCAAAAACCAGGGAAAAAGGCAAAGTCCAAAAACACCAAGGAAACTAACACAAGAAATTCTGGAAAGCAATCGACACACGAGGGAGAACAAAGACAATCTGGCAACGAGCACACCTACACAGCCTGTTGCACCTGTAACAACCAACAGTGATGTCACGGTGTACTGACACACCCTGGAGTACACTTCTACATCACTGCAGCAAGGTTAGCAAAAACATTTTCAGCTGATGTGAAGTTGCTCTTTAACATTGCAACTCAGCTAACTGATAACTTGATAACTTACGTAGGTTTCCTGTATAGACTTCCCTCACTTAACTTTATAAGTCTAATCTGTTTTTTTGGTTCTGCCGAGTGATGTTTATTGACTTTCTTGTGATGTCTAATTTGTTTCTTTTAGTCATCTAGTCACTGTAATTTCATTTGGACTCTGTTATAGTTGTGACTAACTTCTGACTATCCTCTGCTTATGTAACTCCTGCCCGACAGACCCACTTGACTTTGGATTCCCCCAGGAGATCATCTTGTCCCTTCTCACATCCCTGAACTCCTATTACACCAAATGCCTGTGTGTGTGTGTGTGTGTGTGACCGAACTCAAATATCATATGAAACGTATTTGTTTTGTATGTCATGCAGGCTGTTTTCAGACTTTTCTCAAGACCGCTGCTGCTCACAACAGGCGTTATATTTCGGTTACATGACCTCTTGTGATTGGATTTCACTTCTCTTCTCACTCTTGATTTTATCAGTGAGAAACCTGCGACCAGAACAAAAACACACAAGAAGATTGCAATGCTGACCTGTATATAGACGTCTGAGCTGTTTGACAAGGGCAAATAATCACTACAGTGTTTAATAGTCGGCCCTTCAGTATGGTCAAAGAGCAATTTGTGCTCACCCTCTGGTCACATGTAGTGCTTTCTTTGCATGTTTTGAAACATTTTTCTTATAAACATTAATACATTATATTTATTTGTTTATTTATTCGCTTTTTCTACAGCCATGGGGTTATGGGTATAGTGAATTAGGGGAAGCTGGGTAATGGCAGTGGGTCAGTATTTGTCTTGCTAATGTGCTACAATTCAAGGTTTTTGATGTTGGTACATCTTGTCTCCATTTTTGATGAGATTGTATGCAGGTGTTTAATAATGTTATTATTATTATTATATTATAAGTGTGCATTCCTTGTATGAGTGCATTCAGTTTTCTGTACCCTAGGTGGATTCAATTCAATTCAGTTTTATTTATATAGCGCCATATCATA
>LKNJ01000076.1:19391-279335 GCA_002120245.1 Maccullochella peelii | reverse complement strand
GGCCTCCCTCATCTTTTTAAGTGGGAGAATTTGCACAATTGGTGGCTGACTAAATACTTTTTTGCCCCACTGTATGCAATGGACGATGGGACGGTCAAAATGCTCCCCAACTCTCCCAGTTCCCATATGAAGTAGGAGCTCTTAATCGAGTACTGAGGTGAATACTCTCAGTGCTGGTGTATCATACTTTCAAAAGACCATCTACAGTATCTGGCAACATATTATCCCATCATAGACAGATTCAAATCCCCTGGCTGCCTAGTGGCCTAAGTAAAGCCCCTCCTTACTACACTTTCCACTCTGTCCCCTAGGTAATTAGAGAGACTTCTATCAGCCCCCATGAGAGCACAGGTGAAACCTTGACAACAGGTGCTTTTATAAGTGTGCTATGGCTTTAAAGGGGAAGTGCAAAGTCCTGGTATTTACGCCCAAGCACTCCATTATGTTTTATGGGACGGGGGCTTAAGGTTTAGACGACCAACTGTAAAACACCCAAGTCAAGGGCCCTGGAGATTAGCTCTCTGCTCTGAGCTAGAATACAGCAGGGAGAGGGAGTGAAGGAAAGAGAAAGAGTGGTCCATCCATTAACCTGCCACAGTGAGAGGTATTGACTCAGGAGGGGGAGAGAGACAGAGGCCAAGGGAAAACAGATGACCTATTAACCTCTGATAAAGCCAGGGCATAACTTAATTTCCCTAAAACATATTGAGGCTGAAATGGTCCCAATATCCACCTTGCAAAGTTTTAATGCATTTTAATTTCAGTTGCTCGTAAAACTCTGACGAGTTCTGATATTATGAGATTGATCTTCTATCCAGTTGCTCGGATAATACATTGATCTTTCACTGACAGTCAAACACACACATCAGCTTCCCAAACAACTTATTCAGAGTGCCATTTCTTTTCTGCTTTTCTGCACACATAATGTAAATTTACAGTGTATAAATTACAGCCGCAATTTCAGATGTCCCTAGCTCCAGACATAAGAATGTTCAGCCTTAAAATAAATGCTGTCAGATAACATCAAATACCACCAAAACCATAAGAAGTGTCAAAACCAAGGGCTGTGAAAACAATGCAAAATATTTCCCTCAGCCAAATGTGAAGGGGGGATTATTATCAATGGTATTTTCAGAGGAGAGACTGTTGCAGGACCACAGAGCTGCCTGTGTCCTGTGTTAGCCAGATTTCTGAAAACGCTACATGTAAGTGGTAACAGGCGCAAACGCTGCAAAAATAAATGCAGGACCTCACAACCATTGTTCCCCTGCATACGCAGTACATTGTTCATCCAGAATTCCATAATTAAGGAGGAATGTCAAACTGTTTGTAGTGCAGCTCTCTGCAAGTCTCTCCAGACATACCATAATCAAAGCAAAATAAGCAACCACTTGGGGAGATTATATCTATTTTTTTAGACTGAGAATTGTCTTGTCCTCTTTCTGTCTCTCTCTTTCTCTCTCTTGCTGGTAACCTTCCTTTCACAAGCCCATCCTTCAAACGCCCGCAGGGAGGTGTGCACATTGCAACGGCAAGCGTTTTGCCAATGGCTGATGTCTAAATGAAGTAGTTTGCCTGCCACTTGATGAATGAGCTTCAAATGATGACTAAGCTGGAAGGGTTGTGGTGGGAATTGAGAGATGGGAGCAACGGCAAACCCACCTGCTTTTCCCCTCTGATGTTGTTAATTAGATGTCATTATTTTGCTATTTAGCTGCCATTTTAAACAGGATAGTGCCAAACAGACAATGCTTCCAGCTTAACTGTGATTGAAAACAGCCTGGTTTCCTTGATTCATGCTATCAGAAAGACCCAAACAATCCCACACACTATGTCTACTAGTTTTTTTTTTCACTTTTCGTTGGCTTGTGACAGTGGCAAGAAATACTGATAAACATCTGAATTTTGATCATTTTTGTCTGTTTTTCTGGCGTAACCATAAAGACCCCTGCATTGTCCACAAAAATGTCTCAGTCTACTGTGTTGAGTTTTAGTGTACCAAGAAACAAACAGTCCTGCTATTGAAGGTCTGGCACAAACCTTTTTTACAGAGAGTTCCAGTGATTTATTCTGCTTGCCAGCTTTTACTCATCATCAACAAGCCACAATGAGATTACAAACAATTAAATTAAAATTTAAAAACAAAACTTTGCATGCATTTATGAAGGCCTCTGTATTCTCCTAAAGTAGTCACAAGAAACCACATAATCTCTTTCTTGATGTACAGTACACCTAGGAGATTCTGCAATACTGGTATTCTCATGCAAGCAAAGTTAACTTTCTTCACTGTTTTTCCTGGAAAATTCTTTCAGGCACCCACGTTTAGGGACCCATACCTGCCTCCCCAGGAAACATGTAGTTTCCTGGAGAGAGTGGTATGTCTTTGAAATTATTTCCATTGCTACAAGCAAAAACCATACTGGACTCTCTTTTCTGACCTCTAATTGCACTTACACTCTGTTTAGAATGTCACTCTTTCCAAACCAACTCCCTTGTCCAATCAAGCCAGCTTAATTAGAACCACTGGGTATAGGAGACAGAGTATGAGAAGGTGGGGAGAGTTGTTGAAAAATTGACACAAAAATGAGCTGTCTGGCCGGCGTATTTGCGACCAGGAAAGTCATCAGGTTGTGTGGAATACTGATTGAACCAGGCCAAGGCTAGATTGGACTAGCTGCTCCCAGAGGATTTCCCACACAGGCTGGGAATTATGTTACACTCAGTCTCAACCCAAATGGTCAGGAAACAGTGGGACTAGACATCAAAATCTCTCTTCAGGGACACATGTATGGAAAGATGTGTTGTTTGATTTACTCTAGGCATGTGAGGCCATGGTGTGGAGTTGGTTTACCAAAATTATTCAATCATGTCAACCAAAAGATTTATCAAATTAAGCAAGGAATGCTGTGGTTAGTTACAGCTTTTGGGTGAATTTAAGCCTCTACCAAAGAGGATTACCAGTGCGGAAAACATGATAACATGCAAAATGTGAAGAAAGTGATCTTACTTGTGTGGAGAAGAACGGTTGAAGCATGTCTTGGTCACATCCGTCACATTGGGGTTACAGCAGTCGCCAAGGTCATAGAAGAAGTTTTCCCAGTTACATTCAGGGTCACATACACCATTCCCCTGCTTGTGCTCCGGGCAACGACTTCGATGCCCAGACATGCAGTCACCTGCATCAAACCCTGTCAGCGGATGGTTGCATTCTGGGTCACATGCATCATCGCCAACTTTGCTGATATCACAGTTAGCTAGAATCAACCGGTTTCGAAGGGAGGAATTGGTCACATTGTGAATGCTAAGCTCCCAGGTGATGTTGTAGGGGCTAAAGGCATCATTTAGCTGCTGGTGCTGCAGGCTGATTTGGTGGTCTGATACAGTTGGCCTTATCCGTGCATCATCCCAAATATTTATGACACGATATCGTACTTTCTTGGGTCGACGGAAGTTCCAAAGCTGGTTGTAGTTTTTGATGACCTCAACATTGTCGCAGACAGTTTGACCACAAGTTGGAGGCTCTAGCGTTATGTCCAATAATCCCTCAGGATTTCCAACTCCACCACCACCCAGAAACCCTAATCGTCCACCTCCTCCCTGCTCAGGCTGAGGAAAGCTACCATCTTTTACAGTCAGCCACTTCCGGCCTGGGTGCTCAAATGTTTCACGAATGACCAGCTGAGGTAGATCTTGGGGGTCCTCGTGGCCCTGCATATCCCTGATAATCTGCCTCTGTCCTCTGGCCTGTCTCCATAGACCCACCCTTTCCACTGCCCCCCTGTAATTATGATTCAATGCATTCCCCCCAATCATCAACACTTTGCACTTTTTGGTCAAATGGCTGAAGACATCACCCGATTGCTCCCGACTGACGCCCACTTGGGCGCCATTGACAAAGAGCTTCATGTACACGCCATCATATGTGACTGCCACATGTGCCCATTGGTTGGGTACGTAGCGAGTGTTGGAGTGGATGGAGGTCACCTTGTGGGCACGGTCAGTTTTAAGGGAGAAGAAGAAGCGGGGGTCACGATTGCCATGTTCACTAACTGCCTGGATGCCAAGCAGCCAGCCTCGGTCACTTGAGGCGTAGAAACATTTGTCATATAGGCCTGGAGAGAGAATGAAAAAAAAGTCAATTAATATGTGCCTGCCTTTATTTCCAGCTGTGAATGTGGACGTGAACATGAAGGAAAATGAACAACATTGGTCATCGGTCACAAGTAAGAGAGCAAAAAGTTTACTGAGACTCCTCAGTCCACATCCTCTCTTTTCAATAATGGAAAGTTTTGCGATCTTCACAAGTCACATGCAAACGATCCTTAATGCTAATTCTGTTTTCAGTATTTGTTGGATCAATATGCCAATTAGATTTCAATGTATACATTTTGAACACTATATATTATTCTGGAATATTCTGAAAATAGTTATTTCCAGAGGGAGACTTAAAATGTAGTTGAGATTACGGAGCAAATGTATTAATATTATATATTTTTTATCTAAGTGCATGTTGTCCTGGAAATTGGGTTGAAGTGCATGTTTATCTAAGGGAGACCCCATGGAAATCTCTCTGTATAGGCTTTTCGTGAACACTGAACGCATTTAAAGTTGTTCATGTAAATGTCCCTTGCCAGTGGGGTAGCCAGAAAAGGCTAGTTTTCTGCTAAAGCCTTGTTTTTGTAGAGGCACCAAAACACCTTTTTCCTGTTTCACTTGGACCGTGTATGTCAGCTTCAGCATGGTAATGTGTTTTCACTTCTTAGGGGATCTCTGAATGTTAACTGTTTGTTTGTGTAGCGCTTGTTGAGGTACGTATGTGCAGGCACACAAGTTCATGTCTGTGTGTGTGCATGTGTGGTTGTTAATGCATGTTCGTGATTATGTGCATATATCCATGTGGTCCAATGAAAGTGTGCAAAGATTCCAAAGCATTTTGACATGCCTCACAAGGTCCATCTCAGCATGTGAAAGTCTATGTGTTCACAGTTGATTCTGGGGAGAGAGCAGGACTCTACTCATGTCACAAGAATACATTTCTGGGATTTGCTAAAATCAGGGTAACACTTCTAACTATGAGCTTTCTGGCAATTATATTTATTCACAGAGAGACATTCAATCTGTGACCTGCACACCCAGCCAATATAAGTATAAAGTGTCCTTTACAGTTGCTTCTGGGATCTTCGCATCACATGCCTGTAAATACCCTTCATATTTGTCTCTGCTACCTTTAGTATGGTGTGAAATTATAAATTAATTACCATAAGGATGATCACATCTTTGCCTCAACATACTTATCCACTCAGATGCCTTTTTCCCCATCGATTAGGCTACCTGAGCCTGCAATAAGTGGCTGGCTAATGGTGATTGCATGGACATCTTGCTAACTTTGACCTGTTTCTAATTAGATGCACACTCCAGTATGCATTCATTAACTTTCTGTATTTCAATGGACTAATGTTTAAAGAGTGAGGGTTGGGTTCAGCGTCAAGGTCAGTCCTTTGGTGGATGACGTTTTCAGGCTTTCCACTACACTGGAAGGAAAAAGACTTCCATCTGTCAGCTAGTGCACTCAAGGCTAAAAGGTGTGCTAAAATGCTTGTAGGGCTCCTAGTGTAAACAGCTGTCATAATTCTGCCATGCTCAATTAATCTAACACACTACACTTTTCCAGATCCTGCACGGCGACTCCTCTGGCTCACACAAATACACCTACACACACATATGCACATACTTAAACAGACATGCATATATACATGCTCATGAACACATACACACACTCCCATACACACAGACAAATTGAAACGCTCAAGTACACATTTGTGTCCTCTCAGAAAGACACACACACACACAAAGGGATTTGCATGTGCACACGCTACGGTAGAGAGCTGTTCTCGTCAAGTTCAAAGGCAACCTTCCTCGCACTTGCCATTTGTCTTCTTCCAAGAAAAACACACTCAGGAAAAAAGAAAAAGTAAAAAAAAAAAGTTTAAAAAAAACACATACACACACTAAGAAAAATGTCACAAGGACTTGATAAAAAGCAGGGAGAAAGAGAACAATGAAGTCTCCGTTTTACTTTCTGTTCTGGCTCTGAAAGGTCAAAGAAAGGCACTTTTCATAGACATATTAATGTGACCACCACATCAATTTCCCTTAGGAAACAATGGAAAATTCCATTAATATTTTAAAAACAAACTTAACAAACATAACAAGGATATAGATTATAAAAGTGTCATCACAGCACTTAAAAACACTTGGCTTTAAACATTTGACTTGGCTGTCAAGTTTCACACATTAGTTCAACTAAATGCTGGTGTTAATACATCATAAATTATCTCCCAATAGTTACATTCAAACATGTTTTTGAATGGCAGATGACATAAACTAACACTGCACTGTAAAACAGAAAACCTTCCCATTAAATGTGAGGACACTGATGGGAATTTTGGGGTTTTCAACAACACTTTTCCAAACACTCATTAAGGCACAGTAAGGCACCCAGTGCATGACCATGAAAATGATTCAAACTAATAAAAAGACTGTGAAGATGTTTGTAGTTGAGGTAATGATTGCTGAGGACAAGTGCTCAACCCCTCCAACCACTTGGCAGGTAATTAGTTATGATCTCAAGATGAATCAACTTCCTCTTGGTATCCCAGTTACATTTAATTAGGATGAAACAGGAAGAGGATACAGTTTACAATACATGGTACAAGTATCCATGAAAAAAAAGACCCTCAACAAGCAAATTTTGTTTTTTAACAAATTTGTGTGTATCATCACACTAGATAACAGCACCAAAATATATCTGTTATCGCAGCAATTATCTGCCAACGTCTGCAAATAATTGTCCCCAGCAGGTCATGGAAGAGAGCCTCTGTTCCTCTTGTGATTTATTTTCCTCTTCCTTTGATGCGGGACAACCCAACATGACCCGGATACAAGGGCTAATAGGGCAAAACAAAGTTTGCATAACATTTGGACACAGAACTTGATGTTCTGATTGTGTGGTTGTGTGTGTGAATGGGTGGGTGTTCGCACGTATGCACACGTGTGTGTGTGTGTGTGTGTGTGTGTGTGTGTGTGTGTGTGTGTATAAACTCTTACAACATTTCATTATGCTTTTAAACCTGGGATCAATTCTGACCACATGTAACTGTCACACTTGGGAAATGACAGCACAGGAAAAGCTTTTTTTCTAGAAGTCTTGTGGTTCGATTTAAAGGGCACAAGACAATCCACACTTGTATTTGATGATGGTTTGACTCGTCATCTGTGGAGTATAAAGTAACAGCTATTGATTGACATTCTCTTTTCCCCCAAAAGTGGTCCTGCTCTACCTCTTCAAGAAATTGTTATGAGGAAATTGGTTAACTCCACTTAACAACTTAACTTCATCATATTGTCAAACCAGAAAAAGCCTATACAAATGCAACTTTAATAGTCTGTAACTTTAAGTTTCTCCTTTATCCTATATTTCATAATGAACTGATCATCTTACATGTGGGAGGTCAGTTACAATCCTCTTATCCATTGTTACTAAATGAAGATATTCCATAGAGTTGAATGGATTAAAAACAAAGACAAGAACAAGTCGCCAGAGTTGGTCAAGGATGTAAAAGTACCAGACCACTCCAGGGCTTCCAGTTTCAATTTTTCAAGCAGAGACTGTGCTCACTGTATGATGAATCCCCACCAATTGCACAGAAAACAACAACATAAGTCAACATGTAACAAAAAGGTTAATTGAAATCTGGTAGAAAGAAACAAGAACAAATGAAAAAGAAAGAGAGAGAGAGAGAGAGAAAGAGAAATGCCGGTGGTCAAAACAACACAGTAAAAATAACAGCTGCTGCAAACAACACTGTGCTGGGATCAAAACAAGGGGATGGAGCATTTTAGAGGCACTGGGATTTTTGAGGCCTAAATTGGATTTAAAGATTAGGCTTTATTGAATTTGTTTGATCATCATATTTGCCCTCTTTAGGTCCCCTCTCTGGCAACACTGATGTGAGCGCGATGGGCGCAAATCTTAAAAATGAACACACAAGATTACACATAAATAGTAATCTCTAGTAGGCAGAAGCCAGTGCAAAATGGGGGCGGGGCACAACAACAACACCTGTACAAAATAATGTGATCCAATAGCACATCTGGAAAGCGTATAATGTTCATTTTCTATTAAGATTGTGTCCCAGAGGTGTTTATTCAACAGTATGATCATTTTGGAGGTTGTTGTTTGTGTTGTTGTTGTACTGGATTGTATTATACTGTACAGATGTTCCTGTTATTGTGTCCATTCTTTGTAAATCTAAGAGTCACTCAGGTCACAACAGACCCTCTCACCCCCCTCTCCCCCAGTTTGAGACTCTTACAAGGGATTGGTTTTGCAGAGCATATCTGCCAACTGGCAAGCACTACCTAAAAGTGTACTGTATCTCAACACAGACAGACACACATAGGTTATTATTTGTGTGTGTGTGTGTGTGTGTGGGGGGGGTAGGAGGTGAGGTGGGGGGTGTTTTGAGAGGAGCCAGGCACATAGAAAATAAAGGAGTATGTAAATGTACTCATATGGCTCAGTAAACTCCCCAAGCGTGCAGACTGGCATACAGGGGGCTGAGGAGGGCTGAGTTCAATTCAGTTCAGTTCTAAGACAGCCATCTGCACAAGTACTGTAGCAGGCAATGAGTTGTGTATGCAACGCTCCCTATCGGTAAGGAAAAGCAACAAAAAACTGTCCTATACTGTAATGCACAAAAGCGCTATTGGCCAAAACAGATGATGCAGAACAGTTTTTAACACCTTTCTGGTGCTCCTTTACGCGTGGCTTCAGACCCGGACAAAAAAGGAGTGGGCACAGATGACAACTACAAAGTGACAAGCTTTCCTCCGACGACAGGGATCTACTCAAGTGTTTGTGTGTCCTCCTCTGCGCAGTCAGTGGACAGAGATGCATCATCACTATCTGATCGTGCCTTAAATTAGAAACTCGCCGAATAGCCAGTGATTTCGCACAATAGTGTGCGTTTTGGAGAGACTGTGCATAACACCACCGGTCACCATGAAAGCACACCGCCACAGAACAAACACAAGCAGGACATTTTCGGGCAGGAGGGGAAATCCTGGATGTCTCAGTCCTGTCCCGTAACTCCGGTAGTCAATCCAAAGGTGTCGATTTTGGGGGACACTCAAGCTTGCGGCTTGAGCTGCGCGCTTTGATCGCCTACACATACAACACATCTCTCCCGCTTTGTGCCTGACGTGACGTGCTCGCTCACAAAGTTTTGGCCATTACATCATAGTTTTAAAATAGCCAAGTCGTTTCAGAGAAATTACATTTTACGCACAGTGACATCAGCTGCCGGTCAAATGATGCAGTAGCCTATACCTGCTGCCCGTACTTCTCACTTAGATTTTATGATCACAACCCACATTATTCATCATTCTAAAGTGGAGAAAATGAGAGGAAAAATAATCATCATATTAATTATCAATTAAAATCATGTTGCAGCGATTTTCTCTCGGTAAGGTGGCCAACTTAAATGTGATCAAAATCTTCAGTGACCCTATGCTTGCACTACCTAAAATATCCGCTGTACTTTTCAGAGCATTACATCATTGTCTAGTCTGATAGATGAACTCATTTTCAACTCGCTGAAACTGCATGTTGCTTTGTTTGATAGACATGACACTGTGATAAAATACTGCACATTTGCATGTTTAGTTTTCGTTTTCCAATTTAACTCGCTTTGGAGTTACACTAATAAAGGGAGTTGGGTTGACAATTGGTTGAAGGATGCAGACTATCCTACCTGCAATCACTGTGGGTGATCGTTGACCTCCCTCCGGTTTGATCCACATCTCCAGGGTGAAATTTCCTCTGGGTATCTCCACGCCAGGCTTCAGCCGTAGCTGATCTCCCCTGCCGGTAAAATAGACAGCTTTCCCCCGGTCTGGAGAGTTTTCCTCCGCTTGAGAGGAGCGCCGACGCTGGCGAAGCACTCGTCGCTCCAAGCCGGGCAAAGACCGTTTGCCCCGGGGCAGACGTGTGGCACAAGCCCCTGGGATGGTGGCTTTCGCCTCCCTAATGCGCACCAACTCCCTCTTGGATCTCCCCTTTCTCCGGACTGTCCCGCACTCTGATCCAAAACACAAGATGAGAATCACCAGGCAAGACACCCAGGGAGATGTCCAAAGTTTCATTTTTCGGGAGAGGAAATGGCAAAAAAATATTTAAAATAAAAGAAAAAAAATAAAAGAAACAACGGAATTAACTAGAAAAAAAATGTATGTCCTCAGTCTTCTCCTCTTTGGAATCCTCTCGAGTTTTCCTTCTTTCTTTTTACAGCGGTAGAATGTCAAACCGTAGAAACTGTCTAAATAAACCCATAAAGCTATGCTGTTTTTCCCTCTTTATAATGCTAAGCCACGACCCCCTCTCTTAAGCAAAACTACTCTGGAGACATTCAGGGGACACAGGAATATTTGATTCATGTATGTGTTCCACGGTGCCTTTTCAATGGGTCCCATTTAGCCAAAGGGATGACTAATAAGTAATCAATCAAGAGGGGGGTCCGGCCGATGCCCCCCTCATCCCCTTTGGACGGTAGGAGTTACTCGCAGAAATCCACAGTTGTCCGCCAAGCTCTTGTCACACCTTTTTGTTGTTTCCTTATCCTACCCGTAAAACAGCATAAGAAATGGCACATATTAAATTCCAAAGAAAAGTGACAACAAACCGACCTCTCATATTTATTACAGGAAACAAGAGGTAAATTGTGGTCAAAAATGGAATCCAAACTTCCCTTTGCCTGTGTGCCTGTACAAAAGTTGAAATGCACTATAATATCTGGTAAGGCGAATGAGAGAAAGAGGGACAGAGAGCTGCAGAAGTAAGCATCGCGGTCCTCATTGATTGCCTGAAGCAGACACACTTGGAGGAGTCGGAGCTCGTCGTCCGCTTTTAGAGGCAGTTTCTCTCTCTAAGTCTTTTTAAGAACAACTCATGTTTCAAATGTTCCGGGGCTGTGTTTTTTTCAAAGTGGGAAGTCACACAGGTAGGCAACTCTCACTGACGGTAATTCTCTCTATGGCACATAGTGATAGGATGGTGTTTACGGAGTTTGAAAGGCGTATATGTATCCCTCTAGCGGTTACAATTTAAACAATCCAGCACTTCCACCAAGTCCTCAACACAGGAGCATAACCAAACAGTCTGAGAACATGGAAGAATGATTGCAGTCCTTGTTGTGCTTTGTTCAAATCCCCCCGTGAAAGCTCAGCATTAAAGTTGATGTCATTTTCAAAGTCATAGATTTTGGCACTGACACTGCTCAATATATTCATGAAAGCTTAGTTGAATGGATGACTAGACTACTCCTCAATGTAAATGTTTAAAATTTACTGTAGAATATAATACAGAAATTGCGAGATAATATACAGATTGTGCCAAATATGATTTAGAGAACAAAGCTTTTATTTTGTGATGTAAAAAAAAATCTAAATAATATTTGTAATCGATAGGGATCAATATACATAGGCTCCAAAATGTAAAAAATAAAAAAATACCATGTGTTTTATACAGTATATAAAAATAACTACTATTACGCTGCTCACAGACTTTCAGGAAAGTCCTCCATTTTAACTTTGGCAAAGTATGATTGATGATTGATGTATTCTATAAAGGTAGACCTAACTGTCCCGTCAAAGTCATGTTTCCCATTAATGTCTATTCAAAATAAAGTAAGCAGTAGATCAATACAGTAATGGGAGAACAATGACAAAGCCATAGCAAATCTTGTCCCTTCTTTACTTAGCTTAATTTGATGGATCATATGTCCTTCCTTCTTTCAGTTTAAAAGCCATAGTTTGACGTTTCTAATCACAAAATGGCAATAAGTGCACTTATGTGTGTATTTTCTACCTGTGCATGTTTTCTAAAATATCTGGCCAACTCAATTAACTCCAATCTAAGTTTATCACAAATGTACTACTACCACACAAGGAGGGATTTGAAAAAGAAAAATCTAAGGGATTTGTAAGTTTCAGGTTGACTCACACATCCTAATGTTTACTGACCCGTCACTTTAGATGGATGTGAGTTTCAAAACCGCACTCTCGAATAAGGTTTGGAAGCCTTTGAGATCGGTGACAAAGCCTCCATAAGTCTCAGCCACTGAGTGAAATGAAAACGATCCTTTGGTCAATGTTACTTTTACTCAGAGAATATTTTGACACGGAGAAGACAGTGACTTTACCTTTTAATGACTTTCCGTAGAGACAGTCAGCTGGAATGTCAGTGTTTCCTCTCTGTTCCTCCCACGGTTGTTTGTTGTAAATGTGTGTTTAGACAGCCAAAACTTGCCACCTACCATAAAGGGAAGACAGAACAAACATTCAATATTTGCTTTCTTTTTCATATGGTGTTGCAACTTTGAGCCACATATTTCCTTTTGTGTCTTGAGCAGGGGGAAATGACATATTGAAAGGTGTTTTGACCTTGAAAGTTGCTGGGAGCAGAGTTTCACACGGACCACAAATTTAAATCTTGCCAAAGGAGACAGTGGTTAAATTTGTGTGTCCAAACCTTCACATGACAGGTTGTTAACGCACATTCTCCTTTCAGATTTGGTTGTGTGGCAACACTTCCATCTTTTTGAAAGAGTTTTTGTTTGGGTTCTTGTCTCAAAGACTCCTGATTCCCATGAGATTGCTTACTTTTTTTTTTTTTTTTTTTAAATTGTCCTATATTTTTATTTGCATCTATATTGTAATTTAGAGTGGATTTTCCTAAAACGCACTTGATATCAGAAGTTAACACTGTAGGAAAATGGAAATGCAAGCCCACTAAGGTGCCAAAGTATCATGACAGGGGGTGAATGACTTCTCCAGCCCTGTAATTACATTCTTCACTTCTTCACCTAAGATCAGATTCTCTCTCTATCTATCTATCTATCTATCTATCTCTAGCTCTCTCTCTGTAAAGGGACATGAGTGCTGAAGATAGAAAAGATGACATAATGTCTTACAGTCAGCATCCATTCAGGTTGGTACACTATGTACAGACTGAAGGGGGAGGAAAAAACCTGTTCACATAAAGGTCATTCACCATTCCTCCGTTATGCAAGGAGATTGAGTTGAATTGTTTTAATATAGTCTTGCACCCTCCACCCAACCCCTCAGGGCATGAACCAATCAACATGAGCAAAGTTCAAACTGTGTGCCTCCCTGGCTCTACCATTTGCCAGTAGAAGAGTGTCACAATATCTCTTCTTTTCAAAACAGGCTGAGTCCCAGTTATTTCTCGATTTGATGGTCCAGAAACATAACATCCCATCTTAACCCAATGACCTGTGATCATTCATGTCGTGGAGCCCCTGAGCAATTCTGTAAATCCCACCTGAAATCTGAGTCAGTCCATAAAGCAGAACCCACTGCATCGCTTTCACAGGGGCATGATGTTAAGATCAGTCAGGGGTCAATCAGAAAAAAACAGGCATAAAAGACAAATGCAGCAGTGATTGGTACATTTTGATAAAGATAATTATAATATAATAATGTCTTTTTAACCCACTTGAAAATGCAAGAGACTCCCAATTACTTGAGTCACATTATCTGACCTTTTTGTCAACAATGATCTGGATCTCATGTCCAAACACAACTATTCTTAAATATGAAATAAAAGCCATTTGGCATAGACAGATTTGTATTAGAAATATATACTAAAGTATATATATATATATATATATATATATAAGTAGTGACACAATGTTAGGATTATCCACATTCAGTATCTGAATGCATGCAAACATTTTTTGGCTTTTCTCTCTCTTTCTCTCACTTTTGACCCAGGGAGATTACATCTGTGCTTTCCAAAAGTAACAGCTTGGTGAGATGGGTAAAATATGAGCATGTTCCATGGACACACAGTTCAGTGAGTTATTATTCAACAGTAGAATTGAGCAAAAATATGCGCATTTGATGGCTCTTTAAATTTTCTTTACATCAATAAAAATGTGTTAAGAAAAGAAACTATATTTACTTTGTCTAATAGCACGTAGATCATAAGTATCGAACTTTATCTCTAGCTCCACTATGCTCCCATGGTGATGCAGCCATTGCTGCCTCCCTATCACATTCTGTTTAGAGAAAAGTGGTTGCAGTATTGTACAATAATCCCACTACGTCATCGGAGTGACTGTGGAGCAGTGCGAGGCAAATAGGAAAAAAATTTTGTCCTATAATCCATTAATGCACCCAGCTTAATCTGTGACTGTGGCTGTTCTAAAGTGCAAACCTAAATGCTTTTGCCTTATTTTTTTGTGGATGATCTGGATAGTAAAATTATATACACTCGAGTGTCAACAATGTTAACACATAATGCAGATTGGGTTTACAGTAAATAGGGGGGAATTCTGAATGGTTGAGAGATGTGAAAGGGAAATAAAAAGCAGTTGTGCAGAGCTGTAGAGACAATAGGATTCCATAATAGTGGCCAGAACCTTGTAAGGCCGTGGCTCTTTCCAAATAGGCTATAATGCCATTACAGAATACCCATTAAAGCCCTTAAGAGTATAATCCCATGCTACCTACAAACTCATACCAGGTTGAATTTTCAGTGCTTCCATGAAAACTGTCACGCAGGCAGTATCTGGTAAAAAGAAACCACTTCCCAATAAGAGACATGCCAACTGAGAAGAAGGTGTTGTTTGTTATTTTTAAAACAGATAACAATAGCGCAAAGATTACAGAAAATGTATACATTCGCGTAAATCGGGTTTAATCTTTTCTAATGCTTATGACAGCTGTCATTTATATGCTTATATGCGCTTAGCATGGAATGGCAGCCAGTTCAGCCGGGCAGTGGCATACTATATGTGCACACTTAAAATAGAGACTGCTATTGTGTTTGATAATCAAAACATAATCAGAGTATTGTCAGAACGGTATGTGCAATATTCATAGCAGAGAGTGGTCAGATTACTGTCTGCTATGATGCATAAAATCAATCAAATGTACTTGTTGAAGAAAACAGAAATGTCAGTTATTCCATCTTATTCCACGTGAATTAGTGAAGTCTACTGTTTAATTTACATTTATTCATATCAGCAGATTGAATCATCTTAAGTCAGAACAGGGAGGAGTAAACTCAAGCACATGGTTGTGTCCTACTTTTATGTCTGTAACTTAATCATCTAGTGCATTTGTATCACCATGCTATGACAAATGACATTCTGGTCTTTTATTTCTATATGTCATCCCTATGCCCCCACCAACTTTCCAGTCTGCACCTTTATCTCCCCTTATCCAAGTGCTACATCAATTATTAGTCAGAGCTTCCAGCTGTAGAGCAACAGAAAGTAAGAGAAGACGATGTGACCATGTTGTATCTTTGCCTCTAGCTTCTCTCACCACAGAGAGTCCTGTCTTTCTACACCCCAGTCAAACTACATCTGTCCACTTATCTGCACCTTGAAGGCAGATTTTCGCTGTCAAATTACAACTCTTTCTTAGAGCAAAACGGTTACAAAAACATCACATTTTAACAGGCCGAACCCTGATATTATTGGTGGTAGGCAGCTTCATGTAATCATGCAGTCATACACACTACTATACATACTGTCAAACCTACACACCACCTTAGTTAACTTTTATCACAAAAGAAGTGATATGCTGGAATGGCCATACTCTTAATCACACAGCACCTGATTTAGTTGTATAACAGCTCATGCAGGCTAACCAAGGTAACATATGCAGTATCATTTCATGCTAACTTTCCAGTCAGAAATAAATCACACCCACATTATAATTTCTTGATCAATATCTGGTTTTCAGCACAGGAACATGGACGCAATTGAAAAATGCAATTTACTTCTCAAAGTTTTCTGTCCACACATTTTAGATAATTGTATAAATTTGGAGTTTGCTGTCCACACTATATTGCCAAAAAACAACCAATATATATATATAAAAAATGTCTTCATTGTATTTGAGTTAAATGTTGGTTGACAAACAATGGAATGATACTTTACCACCGGTATCTGGTAAGCTGTGTGGTTAGGTTTTTTATTTGACTGCTGATGCACTTTGCTTGGCCTTAGCTGGTAAAGCTCAATTCTGTTGCTGCTGACTTTCTCTGTGATCATTTATTTTGTGTTCTAGTAAAGCTGGTCAAACAACACAGATGTTGCCAATGGCCTGTCTTGCTTTTTCTGTTGTCTCTTTCTATTTCTGGCAAATGGAAGTGCATTGGCCGTGTTTTTGAAAGTTTCAGCACATAAAAATCAAACATCAGTGTTTTCAAAAAGCATAATTTTCCCATCATCACTGCAATGCAAGACTAGCATTTTCAAATGAATCTGCTTTGGAGAGCCAAAACACAAAGAAAAAATTATGCTTTTGTCAAACTTATTCACATGTAAATTTTAAAACGGCAACCTTTAGGATCCCAGTGCATAACTGTTTCTACCTCAGCCTTGACCCAGTGATTCCCAGATACATGATGAGACAATCCAATAGAATTCACTGAATAAGACGTACAAGTTTACTGCCACTCCAGTGGAAGCATGGCCAAATGATATAGACTCTTCAGTACAATAATTTAACACTAAACATGTCTCTTTTCATGCCAATCTTTCTGCACTGTTGAGAGTCTTTAAGAAGATTTTTTTTTTTTTAAAGTAGAAAGATTTATGAAGTTGTTTAACAGGAATACTGAGTCTAACTGTCAAAGTAAAAAACTAAATATTTCAGTTAGACATTTCAGGAAATACAGAACCATGCAGAACATCACATGATTGTCTACATATGTATGTCCATTAGGAGTGTGTTCCTCATCATCTTCACATCCTGGAGTTTAGCCGCTGTTGTGAGCTGTGCGGTAAACAATAACCCATTATGGGTCCCCAACGGCAACCAAGGCTTGCCATTGGTTTAACTCTAGTGCTTGTGGGGAAGAATTATATGTGCAGGGGAGCAGAGTACGGCATAGTCAGCACACCACCGCTTGCCACCACTACTGCCCCTCCGTCTAGACATTAGAGCACATCCATATGGAGATGGTTAAAAAGCTCATTAGCCGGCCTACTTGAAATACAGTTGCAGTGACGCTTGTCCATAAAAACACAAAGTAGAGTGGTTTCTGCAGTGATATTAACCAGGTTGAGGCATCAAGCCCCCAGGACTGACAACAATTTGGCACAGGCCTCCAGTTCACCAAACGATGGCTAAAACTGAATGCTTTCCAAGAAGGGAATAAGGAAAGAAATTATTTCTTGGAAGATTTCGGGAACTTTTTGCCTGAAGTAGTCTGATGCATCTGGGTGAGGAAGACTGGAAAAATGTCTGGTAAGGTGAATGGGATATGGCCCATTGGAAGAAAAATGGCTTGGTCTTATTAAAAACATTTAGGGTGACCAAAGGATTGCTTTAGGGTAAGGAAAGATTTGAGGAAGAGAGTGCAAATTCATGCAACAGCCTTTCCCAGTTTGTCACTACAGAATTTGCAGCATTATATTCACACATTGAACTCACTGAACTAAAACTCAAACCCTCCTTCCTTTACTTGCAAGATGTTCCTCACATAAAATAAACTATATATTGTGTAGGCTCTCACGTTGTAAAAAACACCCATAAAAATAATAATTATTTATGGTATAACCCCTTTTGACATTTGGAGAGCTGTAGATTAAAGCACCTTATGTCCTTTCAACACCTATTTTACAGTCAAATAGATGTTTATACATGGCTTGATTTAAGATAATTAGGGAACCTGATACCTTGGGGAAAATGTCCTTAATCATGCAATAAGGAAAGTAATTTTTTCCATCAGATATGCATGGAAAAACTGCATTCCTTGAAGATTTAACCACATTTCTTTTTTTACATGAATGTAAGTAAAACTTGACCAAAACCTCATCATAATCGTAATCAAATAATTTAAATCAATATACAGCAACTTATCACAACTTTCAAGCTGCTATAATCATTTTTTTACATTGACAATTGATCAAATGACTACATGCATTGTGAAAAATGTTGCTTGTAGTAACCTAGGAGAGAATTATCACCCACCTCTGCAGTTATAGTGTCTTGGTTGGTTTCTTGTTTTGGTTTTACAGCACACAAAAAAGCTCTGATAAACCCACTGTATGCTACCTGCTCAGCGCCAAATGACAGACAGACAATGTTAGTGACTAGCTTCTTAACTTTGTGGAGCATTTTAAGAGCAAGATATTTCCCTCAGGAGTTGGTGGAGAGAAAAACAGAGCTAAAAGGAGAGTGAATATTGAACTTACATTCCTCAGGCGAACACAATTGGACTCCAAATGAATGCTGACATTGCTCTGTGTCTGCTCGATGTGTAAATAAGCTAACACGTTTGCCAAATCAACTTGATGTTGATAATATGTTAATGTCAAATTCTTTTTGAACAAAAAGATTAATGGCTTTAACAGGATGTCCATTCTGGAGTTAAAGGTTGCAAAAATGATTGTAAAAATATTATAAAAAAGACGTTCATTTCATATACATATATGAGATGATTTTCAAACTTAATCAAATTACTGCGTACACTTGCACACGGACTGCATGAGGCTGCTGTTAAGGGATGAATCAAATTTGACAGCAGTGACCACAGAGCAGCAGTAACATTGTTAAGCACTAAGGAGAGAAAACCTCAAACATTACAGATGAAAAATATAGATAGCAACTGTACACCACAGTTTAACTGGTTTCACACTGGAGGTAATGCTGCTGTAGAGCTTGCCTCAGCACATTTTGTTTCATCCAACTAAACACCTGCAGTGTGTAGGTCAGGAGGTCTCCACATTGTACACAGTGACCATTTTTAAATGTAGTAATGAACAAAAGGGAATCATCACAGAGACCACCGAATGTCCCAGTGATTTGCTGTTCTGGCCGCACCCATGTATTCTATCAGTCTGCAATTTTAAATACAAAAGCTAAATATGAATATTCACGATATGCTACTGAGCTGTAGATGCAAGAATGACTAAAACTAAATCAACGGCTGCCAAAAGTTGGACGAGCCCTACTCAAGTACCTGTCAACATTCTCTCAAATGTCCTTTGGGAGCACATATCAAAGCTTCACACCAATTAAAGTTTTCCCTTTATCAATACAACCAAGCCTCATTCCTCAATATCTTTGAGGTTGTGTGTTTCATTGGCAGGGCATATTTACACTATGAAAAGACTAGAAAAACTATGTGCCAAATGCTCATAAAGCATCGGATTTATAGAGTGGCACCAGTGTATACTGTATATGTGTATATGGTAAATGTCCACACCAATATTTATCTGTATGACTGTGTTTGAATGGATTGTACATGGTTGATGGAGATGTGTTATACCTGTAAGCAGAGAGGTGTAGTTTGATTATGTAGGCGACTATAACCAAGAGAAAAATTGAAATTGAAATTGAAAAAAGATGTGGTTGGTAAACAATGTTAACAAAATGCAGTGGACTTTGTGAAGAACATACAGTATATACCTCATGCTCTTGGGGTGTGTCGTAAATAATCAAAGTGCTTTGTGGTGCACGTAAACAACGCTGTGGTTTTTGTAGACACACTGTGTTGCTTAAGATGTAATGTATGTTTTACTCTGGCTGGGAAAGGAAACATAATGCGTTTAGTGCAGTTGTAAAATCAGTGAGCAGAAAAACACATGCTGCAGCACAAGTAAACAATGCATTATGCTACATTGACATGAGCAAACAATGGCCACGTGCTGATTTGCAATCAACAATGCAATGCTGCACCTTAATGTGTCTGGGCCAAACAATGCAAAAGCAGATTATGCAAATTGGGGTTATCGAGGGCACTGCAATGTAACAATGGCACACAAGTTGATTGAGCTGGGCTGTGTATGTGTGTGTGTGTGTGTGTACGCTACCCATCCTCTTGGGTTTCTTTATTCCCCACAGATGCCCTTCCCAAAACCCCCTATCCTATGGTCTCTGTTCTGAGGCCTCATTATTGGGGCTGCTGTCAATCGGAAGGCCAAGGGTCATGGCAGAGGATCAGCTTGATCAATACCCCCCGGCCTGATCAATCAACTTGTCTTTTCGTTTCCTCCAATAAGACACCAGCTTCCATCAAAACAAAGGAGTGAAAGGAAAAAGAATGCCAGAAAGAATTAGGAGGAGTAAGAAAAGGGAGAATGTAAACAAGCCTGCCTCGCTGAACAGATCCCAGAAGCATCTTTTTTTCTCAGTTTAGAATGACATTGTCAAGGACTAGGACATTGATGAGTGGTGTGCGTCATCGTGATGCACCTGTAATGCCCTTGGGTCCCTCTGTGTTTGCTCCAGATCTGAGACACCTTGTGGGAGATTTAGATCTGTGGCTGCATAGTGATCAGTTCCTTATGGCAATAACACACACACACACACACACACACACACACACACACACACACACACACACAAGCCATCTTTGTCTTCTTTAGTGGTAGCAACAATTTTAAAAAAGGTTAATACTGTATTTGGAAAAACGCTGCATTTTACAAAATAACGCTTAGGTTTTAAGATTATAAAAGCATGCTTCCATTTAATTATGAATCACCTAATTTCATATAGCCAAATTACAAGACTCAGGCAGCCCCTCCTCATTTCCTTTTAGCCGTTGCAGAGTTAAGAAAATTGAAATGATCCATTAGCTTTGATTATCAAATAGGCCTAATAAATGGGTCATTTTTCAGTATCCGCTCAAATTAAAATTGCCCAGTGTGTATTTTCAATTGAGTGTCTGCTTCGGTGCCAAGGAATTATTCTGCCTAAGGAATCATTCCATCCACCAAGTAGTTACAAATCATGGAAATGAGATGATGGAATATAGAATAGAAAGGCACTCAATGCTAAATCATTAAAAACGTACTTTCTATACCTCAGCTCCAGACTGACGCCTCACAAGTAATTTGCTGGCAGAGAGCCAAGCATAAAGAGCAAGCTGGGCTGAGCTGTTCTATGGTAAAAGATAATTCTTTTAAAACTAAGGGCAATATCCTAACAACACAGTCATGACATGCAGCAATAAAACAGATTTAAAAGGTTTGTAATACAATTTGAATGCTCTAAAATCAGGCGGAACAGTATACTAAGTGATGACACCTGGACTGCCAGAAGGCGGAAGTCACTTACAAAATTACTTTCACCTCACTACTGTGTTACCTTCAGATCAAAAAAATTTACATTTTGCTAACCAATGCACCACCGCGGCACAACAGTGGTCAGCACTGTCACCTCACAGCGGCAGTGACCACTGTCACAGGGTTCTCTGTTCGAACCCACCGGCCGGCTGGGGCCTTACTATGTGGAGTTTGCACGTTCTCCCCGTGTCCACGTGGGTTCTCTCCGGGTACTCCGGCTTCCTCCCACCATCCAAAAACATGCAAGTTAGGTTAATTGATGATTCTACATTGCCCGTAGGTGTGAGTGTGAATCTTTGTCTGTCTCTATGTGTCAGCCCTGTGATTGGCTGGCGACCAGTCCAGGGTGTACCCCGCCTTTCGCCCAGTGTCAGCTGGGATAGGCTCCAGCCCCCCACGACCCTCTGAGGATAAGCGGTATGGAGGATAGATGGATGGATGAATGTGTTACCTTCAGATCAAAACATGTAAATTCATCAAGCAACCCCTTCCCCCTCCATCCTCCAGCACCACGAAAAATAAAAATACAACAAACAAAAAATGTTTCACTTTCTTGCTGAGAGTTAGATGAGAAGAAAATAAATAAATACTACTAATAAAATAATACTAATCCACCTACCACCACCTCTAAAGGGGTGGTTATGTGCTATGTGACTATTTCTTGGCTGGGGGCAGTGACTTCCTGGACTCCCCGCTGCACCCAGCCAAGAAATAGTCCGGCACATAACACTCCGACAAACCACAACTTGTCGTTTTTACACTTTGGTTTTTTGTACAGATTAAACAAACGAGATATAAAGTGTTAATCAGTGAGCTTTGGAGGTGCTGGTAGGCTGACATTTTTAGCTTTGGAGCCAGAATAGTGGCTTCCACCTGCTTCCAGGCCAAGCTAAGCTAAGAGACTGCTGGCTGTATAGGGTCATATTTAACAGACAGATATGAGAGTGGTATCAATCTTCTCACCTAACTCTCAACAAGAGAGTAAATAGGCACATTTCCCAAAATGTTGAAATATTCCATTAAAAAAGGACTTCTTCACAGAGCTCATTGAGCAAATGCTACTTCTTCAAGTCTACAATCCATGGACCAAAAGAGAAAACTGATTTTTAAACAAAAAGTAATCAAACAAGATACAAACACTGCAAAATCAGAACTGTGATAGCAGAGTTTTCAAATGCCCTTTTGCATTATTCTATAACAATTACATGCAGTGGGGGACAGATTGCCAAAATGGGGACGAGAGAGAGGAAATGGAAGAACAAAGATGTCATGAACTGGATTTAAAGTCACTACGTTACAAGTACATGGTATATGTTTTAGCCTAGTGAGCTGTCAACACAGCCCAAGGGACTGTGTCTAACAACTCATTTGCAGGGAAAGAAGTTTGAAAAGTGCAGCAGAAGGTGAACTGATAGAGCAACTGAAAATTGTGCAGACACTACAGAGGAGGGACAAACCAGGGGAGCAAAAAAACGGCAACAGAAGGAACAGATTGTATTATAAGCCAAGACAGGGGAGTTGATTACTTTCAACTTCTGACATTTTGTAATAATTTCGCAGCCAAATAACACAATTTTATTGGTGTGTGCAATGTTACTTGTCAAGCCTTAGGTTCTCTTGGTGCAAATTAATTGTGGAATAGAGAAATTATGTCAATGAAAAAATACTTAACAAAAGGCAGAGTCGTGTCAGGAACACAACCACTGCCCTGGCAATAACAATGGTTGTCAAGACCAGCGTCAGCAATCCTGAATATGGCAGTTTAACAAAAGGGCAATTACATCTTTGCACAAAACAAATAGGCATGTTTCACTAAACCCCAAAATATTTGGGCTTCACTGTAAGGGTCTAAAATTCAGGTTCAGTATTTGTCCTCCTCTTGTCATTGTCTTCAGCTGTCTGAAATTGCATGGTGAAGCTGGATGTGCTCCCCAGATCATGACAATGATTAATAAATAATAACGGTGAGATCAGGGGGACATCACTGAAGGGCTATTTATATCCACAGAGCAAATTTAACCTTGACCTCCTTTTTCACAGTGACCACACTTGCCTTTCTAAAGCCAAGAGTCAAACATCATATTTTCACACTTCAGCGTCATCTCATAACTCTGACTTGGATATGAAATATTCAAATGCTGCTCTGCCTACTGTAATAGGCAGTGAAATTCCTCATCACAAGCCTCACAGACTGTGTGCTCTTTGTTTCAGGGAGGATGTTGCCAGCACCTGTGTGAGGTGTGCAAAAACACCTGGACACTCATCATGTGTGTCAGTGAAAGCATCATTGTATAGTTTACATCATATTCTATCATATGTGGCTTTGGACAGAACCCTGAGGTGCACAAGAAGCCACTCAATAAGTCAATCTTTTTGGCCTACTGTGGGAAAAGACTTTAATCTGAGTTGGTGTGTGATGTGCGTGCATGTGTATATACCGTATGTGTGTCTGCGCAGGTGTGCAGAGGGAGCAGAGCAGAGCAGGCGAACAGACAGGCGCACCGGGTGCCTGTGAGGTCAGGGGCTAGGTGGAGTGTTAGCGGGAACGACACCTGACAGCAACTGGGTGGATGCGCCCTGGCAGTTCTGTACATTCATGTCACTGCTGATAAAAGTCAGTACCTGCTGAGCAGGAGAAACTACAGAGCCAGTGCCACCGGGTCCTCCATACAGGACAAGGAGAGGAGAATAAGAACACTTCCTTCCGCCTGTCCTTCCCTGTCCCTCCAATGCTCACTGAGCAGACAAGTTGGGACAGCTGTGATGGCCATTGGTTGGGCAGGGGTGAAGGTGCCAACCTTGTCAGTGCCAGAGGTGGGAGCAAAGCTGCATGGCAGCGCCTGATTTGGGCATGGAAAACGAAACCTGGATGTTTCTCTTTTGGTTGTGTAACAGCCAAGGGCAAAGGGAAGTCTACAGAACTTTCTCTGTTACTGTAAATGTGGCTGGACGGCTACATGTGTCTTGGGTAAAGCAAAACAATCATGTACTGCAAAAAAACAAAAACAAAAAAAAAAAACAGTTTAAGTGTAGTGCAGATAGTGAACAAGACGGGAGGTCAAGCGTATATTGTGTAGCTACAGTACTGCATAGTAGCTTATTGATTCATGGCTATCAACTTGACTCTGTGTCTGTTTTTTGTAAATGTTTGTAGTGTTTTCCTGCTGGAATTTATTTACTGTCCAAAAACATGCAAATTCTCCAGATCGAAAACTCCAAATGACTCAAAACTCATCTGCCTTCCTTCATTGTGGAAGTGGTGTTGGACTCCTGTTTCCATGTATAGTGAATATAACGTATAACCCCATAAACACAGGCATAGAGGCCAAAATTAAAGCAAAAATAGTTTTAGATTGTCCCAAAACATCTTGGCTTTCCATGTTCTGAAAACATCCTAACCTGGGTTACCTGGAACTCAACAGCATGTCAGTGTTTCCTGTTATCAAAAGCTACACCTGTACAACCCAAAATTCCATTTGATTTATTATTATGATAGATTATGTTTGATTTTTGTTCTCTAATCTATGTTAACTTCTGAGGCCTTAGTTGTAGTTTTGCTGTACCAGATTGCATTATATCCTATGGGTGATGCTTTTATTGTGTCCAGCGTGTAGCTGATAAAAAGCCAGACACTGCCACCTAGTGTTCACAGACTGGTACACAGAGGGAACCCCCTTAAAACTCATCTGCTGCTGCATTTTATCACACTCTCAATGCAGTCGAAGCCCAAATTCATGACTCTAGAACTTGAACAATTGCATCCACCAGTAAAAAAACAGCTCATATTTATTTTGCTTATATGACTTGCGGGTGTATGCTGATTGCAAAACAGCCCCACATAGTCCTCCTTACTTTCCTGGAGAAAGAGCTGATCTGCAACTTTTCCTTAGCCCAGAACAAAACAGAAGCAATTGTGCAGTGGGTGGGTTGTTTTCCCCACATTTTGCTTTTCTAAATGACTGAAAATGAGGGCGGGCTCGCAAACACTTGGTGCAGTAAGCAAAAACAAACTTAGCACGTAACTGTAATGGCTTGTGGAAAAACATCACCTTCAGCAGTGGGGTGTGGAGGAAGGGAAGAGGTCGTATCGTGTGTGTGTGTGTGTGTGTGTGTGTGTGTTTGTGTGGTGGGTGAGGGGGGGTTGGTTGGGCAGCCAAACTTGGACGCATGTGCTGCAAATTAGGCATTGGTAGGCAAACCTTGTGTTGGGAGCAGAGGAGGGGACAAGAGTGCGGGTGTTTTCGCATGGCTGCACACTGCTGCACCGTGGTGGCCCACTGACCCAGGTGCGAATGACAGCAGGCTGTGATGAGCACTTGCTCGCTCTTTCTGTCTCACTACCTTGCTCTTTTGCCCTATCCATGGCCCCTTGGGAACCCTTGCACATACCTCTAAGCAGCCTCTGTATATTCACTCCCCATGTGTGAGTCTTCAATCGCTCTGCCCATATATAGGGCCTCTTTCCCCTCTACATGTGTTTGAGGCCCTCCGTCTCTCCCTCTTAGCCACTGTGGAAAGCTCTGCTTCATTTCTCTCCGGGTGGGAGTCCTCATTCATATTGAAAATAAGCAACCAGCCTCATTTTTACAGGAAGATTGTCAAATATCTTCTCAGGTTCTCTTGATTCATATATACAAAAGCAGATTTTCTAAACATTTAACGTCAACCCTTGACTGAAAAAGAAACTTATTTCATGAAATGTGAGCAAAGGGAGTTTAAAGCTTTTAAATACACACTGCTACAGGGATAAAACTGGACTTGATGGCATTAAAATACTTCCCAGTTCCTTCACCATACCCATGCATACACAGACAGCTATCATTCCTCTAACTGCATATACACCACAGTTTGACAGATTTGGAGTTTATTCAGGCATCACATACTACAGTGGGTTAATGTATTCAAGAAACATTGAACAGCGCTGCCACATATGACACAGGAAAAACAAAAAAAAAAAAGACACTGAACCCTTTCTTTGCCATTATATAAAAATAGTGTTGCTACAAAAGTATAAATTAGGCTTACTAATAAGACAACTCAGATCTGAAGCTACACAGGAATCTGCTGCCAAAGTGCAATAAAAAAGATAAAATGAATAGAATCAAACACGTTTTTTTTGCATTTTAGCAGAGTATAAAAAGGAAGTAATGCCTTTAAAATAGGATGAAAGCAACACTAGTTTCTTAACCTGAATTGATAATACAGACTATAATCCATAGTTAAACAGAACAGATCTCCATGTTAGCATTCTTATACCATATTTTACAATTATCTGAATAAGTTAAAATCCTGGAACAAAATAAAACTTACAGCTGATTTCAATTTCCTAATAACAGTATCTAAATTGAGTTTTCTATTATATCAAAACCTTTTGAAATGCTACTGTAGAAAATAGAGGTATAATGTTATTGGTGTTCCCTACTGTATCTCTGAAATGAAGGCTCCCCCTTGTGGCATAAAAACAGCAGTTCTCTCATATTTACATAATACATCCACTGAAAATGGATGATGTCAACCCATAAACACCAACCCATGATCAGCATCGCTACTTCAACCTCAAAAGCTTAAAACTCAGTCCAGGTTGCTTATCTGACTCTTGATAGTGTCTTAAGGTATCGTCTACTCATAAGCCAGTGTTTCTCATCAGATGCAAGTGAATCATGTTGGCTCTAACTTTATATATCGGTACTCTTATTAAAAGCATGCATATCTTAGATATAATTCTCATTTAATCAACAAAAAGAATGCTATTTCTGAGTAAAATTAAGTTGACATCATTACGTCAACAATGGCATTTTGTCCCAGAGCATATTCTATTTAAAATACTTATTTAAAAACTGTAAGAAAAATCCCTTCATCAGTTCAATTGAGGATCACTGCTAAAACTGAAAACTATTGTACAGTATTTTGACTATATCTTTGACCAAAGCTTAATTTTGTATCAACATCTGATTTCCAATCTTTAAATTACCTTCTGAGTACTGAGGTAAAACATTGGATTGGTACTTAAAAAGTTTAATTTAAAATATCATTTACAGCAATTTGTTTAACCAAAATATAAATGTGTGACATGAATCAGTTTGAAAACAGCAGTATACATATTATTGATTTCAGGAAAGCAAATTATCACAATGAAATGATGTACGTCTTGGTTCCACTGAATCAAGACATCTCCCTAAGCCTTACAGAGGAAAAACAGGATGGAAAAAAAAAATTATAATAATTTAAGAAACCCTAATATCTTAACACCCCCTGAAAATGTTGTCTTTGCTGACCTCCAGCGGTTAAACTTCGCACCTGGCTGCAGTGATACCCCACGACATCACTGTTGGGTGTGGTTACAGGTGCAACAGAGCACATTTCTGACCACACCCAGAGGTGAAACAGGTTCGAAACCTTCAACCAGAGAGGACAACAGGACAGTGCTTTTCAGCTTAGTGTTGCGTTTCTCTTTAAGGAGAGAAAAGCATTCATGAAACACTCAATCAAAGCTGTTAATAGAGGTAAGGAGGACTAGTCTCATGTAAAAAAAAACATGTTATGTAGTGAAAGTTTGCAATGCAGAGTCATTCACCTTTGATTGACTGACATAATTTAAGCATTTTCGACCCTTTATGCATTTCTAATAAAAGGTGACAAGTTTTATCTTATAACTGAAAACTGACACAAACTGAATTCACGTGGACTAAAAAGATTCTCATTTTAGTGAGACCATCATTCACTCAGATGCCCTATAATTTCCCATTTCCCAGTGTACTGACTTCCTACTTCCTTACAATCTAAAAAGGTACTCACATTAATCTTATGTTAAACAAAACTGCCCCGCACACAGCCTCGAAAAAGGACATGGTGTCACAATTCTGACTGATTCTGATCCTGACTTCTCCATTTCCAAGTACAGGTCATCAGTGTTCCTACTGGCCGACCGTGCAAATCTCTGAGGTCAGAGTTGAACAAATGTCAACTCTAAGCCATGAGATCACACAAAAACAGGAAATGGATGCTTGAATTTGTCCACCATACATGTTTTATGTGTAATGTGACTGTACCTTAAGTTGTACTGGGGCCTAAAGCTGGGGAACATGACAAAAAGAGATAAAATTATGTTTTTTTTACTGTTGATAATAGGATATTTTCACTTATGACTATTAGTTTTGAATATGGAGTAGATGACGTAGCCTCTGGCAAAAAAACATTAATTCTGGCCAAGCAGGTGAAGACAATCCCTGTTCATTTATGTGGAGCATTTAACTGTACTGCACCCTTTCGGATCAAAAGACAATATTTAAGCTGCACCACAAATATTATGATAAACAAAATCCAAATGAGTTTCATACCACAGTATCAGGATTGATATATCTTCCTGCTCTGGTATGACTCCCAATGAAGACCTGCTAATGTGATTTCTAATCTACTACCGAGTCTTTTCAGTAGCAGTTTATACAGTGGATACTTGTGCTTGGGTGTGTTGTTGTTGAAATAATTCCTGACCTGTTTTATAAACCAAGAGATGACTCCAAAAAGCATACATGTTTACTAGGTTTAACTTTGGAATAAAGCACTTGTCAAATACCACAGTTGTCCATGATTTTAAAAAGTCTACATTTGACCACTAGAGGACACCGTTTCCAACCATAAGCCACAATTACGTTTGAGTCCACAGGGTTAAAAAAAAAACAAAAAAACACAAGCTTTAGAAAAGATGGTGAAAAGAAGGCCATTTAACAGCATGAAAGAGACTTAAGGCCCAAAAACAGAGATGACAAACTAGTACTTGACTAATTAGTACCAAAGGCAACAAACCAATTTACAGTATAACTTCCATTCATCTAAGTCATTTTAGGAGGTATTAGCTCGTGTAAATGTGTACTAAAATCCATAAAAAAATAAATAAATTGACTTCATTAGCATGCATGTGTTGACTTTAGTGAATGTACTGGCAGAATTTGATTCATCCTGAAAAAAATAAACCCTCAGTGATCCATTTTGTTTGTTTGTTGCAAATGGCACTAACTGTATTTGTGGGGTGGAACGTTTCACAAAAGTCACGGTTCAGTACATGCCTCGGCATTGAGGTCACAGTTTGGTGTATTTTTCGGTACAGTGAGGAAAAAGCGGCGGCGCCTGCATGGGTGCACTCATTCCTGAGAAAATCCCGTTGATTTCACAAACAGAAAATAATTTACCATTAATAATTAACTGTAGAAGTGTCATGAGAACAGTCATTTTTAGTAGATGCAGTTAGAAACTATGCCCTACTATGATAAAGCTTATTGCATTGAAAATGGAAATTTGTAGCTCACATGAGGAAGACAATGTTTATATGAGAATGATAAATGAGGAAAGAAGAATAAATAAATAATAATCTTAACTTTCCGATGGACAAGCCGCTTCTAATTAAGCTTTGGAAAAAAAACACACACACACACACACACACACACACACACAGATTTATGCAATTGTGAATTAAATCCTTGCCAACGAGCTCACCAAACTGAAGGCTATTAACATTACTGCTTTTTATCTGAGGGCAATGCACAGGCAAAACGATGCAACTATTTGACTGTAGGTGTCTCTTTTCACAGAGCTGACTGACATTCCTGAATATTGTGTAGTTACTGACTGGGCTGTACCATCAAGTATTGAAGGATAATAGCAGATTCATTTATCCAATATGATATTTGATTCCCTGTTGGTGCAATCCAGCTACGGTATAGTAATGCTGAATGAAAATCAGTGTGAAAGCTGACCACAAACAGGTTCTAATATGATGCTGTCCTCTTTGTACATGTTAAAAACAAATCTTGAAAAACTCAACCAATGGCTTGATTTTATTCCAGTTAACGTCATGATGTGGGCCCTTCTGTGCAAATCTAGCCTTTGACTTGCATATCTAGCAGCATAAGACCTCTTGAGTTCATTTTAGAAAGAAAACAAACCATCGGATGAGTTTTTTTTACAATTTCTAACAAAAAGGAAAGCGTCATATCGTTATTAATGTTTTATCAGCCCCTTTTGAATGAAAAATGCATGTGCCGCAGTGCATGCAAATGATCCACAGTGACATTTTTAGGCCACTGAAGCAACCGTCAATTTAGCTGCATTGATTTAGCTCTCAGTTACCTGATCGTCGCTGAATATGTTAAAAAATATATTTCAGTCAAACATGACAGTAAATCACAAACCTGGTACACTTAATTGTCAGAGAGGTGCAGTGGCAGTGAGAATTCACCACTTGAATTGTTTGTCATACACCAATGAAAATGATCATTCTCCAACATACTGTTGTATATCACTTGGACATCTTTGATAATCTAGTAGGATTGTTTTCAGAGGTCTGTGACAGTAGTTTCAAGCAGTGAAAGCTGACTTTACCTGAAAATGTTGCCATCCAGTGAGAATAACAGCATTATAGCATTTTAGCCATTTAGTCATTAGGCTGGAGTAATTCAAATCACTGGCCGTGATAAGACAGAAACTCTTCCTGCTTACATGTGCATCCCAAACCGAGGGCGGCGTACCAAACAGGACAATCTTTTGAG
Organism: Maccullochella peelii; assembly: GCA_002120245.1. Classification (NCBI taxonomy): domain Eukaryota; kingdom Metazoa; phylum Chordata; class Actinopteri; order Centrarchiformes; family Percichthyidae; genus Maccullochella; species Maccullochella peelii. The sequence continues at coordinate 248,620 of LKNJ01000076.1, read as the reverse complement.
AGCTACCGTTCCACCCCTACATTTTGTCCACAGTACTTTACAACAGTCCTTTTTCGATATAAAATATGTAATAAGCCGTATTGTTTCATGGGTGTTTACAATGTGAGTTTCCTGTAAATATCTGTCTTGAGAAGTATATTAATGTCCATACACATTTAAGTTTACAGTTGGTCTAAACCTACAGTATATAAATAATAGTCTTCAGTCATTGGTTGGAGGCGACAGTTTGGTTGGGTTTCTCTCCTACCCCATGTTGGAGCGAAGGAAAATGAGTTTGTTCATCTCCTCAGCGGTTACCTGCTGCCTCCTCTTCATAGCCAAGCTCTGCTCACACACAGTCACACACTCACTTCGTATGCCCACAGCAGGCACGGCAAGGAGCCACAGTGCCAGGCGAGCAAGCCTGGGGAACTTCTCACCCACTGCTGAGCTCCAGTACTGGAAGAGGTCAGGTGTGCCTTGGAGAAGAGGCTCAGCCAGGTATTTAAAAATCTCTTGTCTAACTTGGCTCTGACTCTCATCATTACCAGACACTGTGCAAGATGAGGAGGTCCCCCTTGAGGTGCCGCCATTGTTTCCCCCTCCCTCAATGCGGCTTATTTTAGGGGTTGGTGGGCCATCAGTGTCCCGCTCTTCACCACCTGAACCTCCACCACCAGTCATACCTCCATCCCTGGTTTCAGCAGCCATTTCGCATGCACGGGAGATTATATCTTCATGCTGGTAGGCCGGCACTGAACGCAGCTTGAGCTGTGGGTCCAGGACCATGGCTACCTGGTGGGCTCGTTCAACCTAGAGACAGAGGAACATTTCAATGACTATCAGTCCTTCCTAAACCAATTACTCATATGCATTCATCATATATGAAGGCCCTTTACTAGGGCTGGGTATTGAACCTCAATACTTTTTTGGTACCAAACCAAGTATCCAAAGATGGCATCAAATGTCTGTAACCTTGTTTACTCATTTTCTAATAGTTTCTGGTTTAAATCTAAATATTACCAGTTTTATTGCCATCTAATTCAGGCAAAGGTCTTGTACAGCTGCTTTTGTTCAGACAACATTTTACATTTGAGAACATTGGCTTCTTTTGTTGAATGACATAAGAAAAAAGTTTTGTAGAATAACGTGTTTAGATATTGAGGTATTGAAAAAAGCATTGCTTTTTTACAGTACTGAAACTCTTGGAATTTTTGGCACTAGCATTGTTTTTATTTCAACAATACCTAGCCCTATTCCTTACAGAATTTCAGGAATTTAAGAAGAATCTTATCACTCTGACAGCAAAATGTTAATTTATGAAACTTAATGTAAGGAATACAGGTTCGGTACCTTGAAGTTTTCCTTAAGTGCTTCTAGGAAGTAGTGGCAGAGTTTGCTAGCTGTGCCGGTTCCAGCCTCTCCAGCTTTGGATGTGAAAAACTTCTCTAAGCGTAGGTAGACGGGCAGCACCTGCTGTAAGGTTGGTCTCCTCTGGCTGCTCAGCTCCAGAGCTGCCAGACGCAGAGGTGCCAGCAGACAAGCCAGCGTCCCTAGCAGATGCTTGTTGAGACCTTGGAGGAGTGGAGCTGTGGCCTTACTGCGTCCATAAGCCTCACAAATCTGTTCAAAGTGGGCATGGACCTGCAGAAGAGCTTCAGCCATACGATCCCAGCAAGGAGGGGTGGGGCATTGTGCAGGGCTGCCCTGTGTACCTTCCTCAGTTGTACTTGTGGATGTGTTGGTGCATTGTTCCTCACGAAGGGACAGCGAGGAGGAGGAGGCAATATCTCGGCACGTTGAGAGAAGCTCGGCCAACTCATGAAGACCTCGAGCCTGGAGGCTGCGTTTCCCCAGAACGGCCTGGACAACTGCACCAAGTGAACACCCTGCGCATCGCAAGCATATCCTGCCCCGTCCACCGCCACCAAGTGGTGATCCCGCAAATCCTGCTGCCCAAACTCTGGGTTCTGAGACATACACGGTGCGAATGTCGGACATCACAAACTCAGACAACACATTCTGCACCCAGTGGTGAACTTGCTCCGGCCCTTCCCTCAGCTCAGCCTCCCTCACACCGAGCACATAGCGCTTTAGTCTCGACCCCTCCACCTGGTAGGCTGTTAGAACATAGCAAGCATCTGGGCCTGATGTCTGGGAGTGGCACGTGACAGCGATGCCAAGTGAAGCATTGGAGCCTAGAGCACATGTGACTTTGACTTTGACTTGGTTGTACATGCGGGGTAGCTGGCGCAGTGCCAAGGCACTCATATTGCCAAAAGCATCACGGGTGGAGTAGGCACCATGACGAGCACCCGTATCCACTAGGGTCTGTGCCAACTTCAGGAAGTCCTTGCTGTTGAGCACGTTTAGCATGCTCAGATCTGAACACATTACCCGTAAGAGGCGCTCAGCCACCTGCTGTCGCTCCTTCTCAGGTAGTCCATTATTCTCTGCCAGCACAGACAGCAGAAGGATGGTTACGAAGGCAGAGGAAAACATAAGATAATTAGTGTTAATGTTATTTAAATTTGATATATTGGCACCAAAACACGGTATCTTAGAAGGAAAAAGAAAATACAGAATCAGAGAATGATGAAGACCTGGCAATAACATGGTAACAAACCTGACTTTGATTTACAGACCAGATTCACTTTGAATTTAGGGAAAATGTAGAGGCTATATTTGACATTATTTGAAATCTAGTCATTTGGGAAAGATTTTCTTATTGCTCTAGTGCAGAAAACACATGTCAGAAAAATACAATAATTCCATTTTTATGTGAAATGAATGAAGTTGATGGCAGCACTTACGGCTGAGTGTGTGGTTTCTCTGGGAGATACTTTGAGGCTGGATTTGTAGTTTAACTGAGGAATGAGCCTGGGCCTGGGCCTGGGCCTGGGCCTGGGCCTGGGCCGGAGCCTGAGCACCTCTCCACAGCTGCTCTTGAGGACCGGAGGCTGAGGAGGTTTTGGGAGAGTCCCCTTTGGTGTGGTTCTCATTGTCCGCTGAGGAGATGAAATATGGAACATCAGGCAGAGGCAACACTATTGTATGGTTTTAATGGAGAAAGTCTTTCCAGTGGAGAAAAATGTAAAGAATAAAATTAAGACACAAAATTAAACCAACAAATCAACTGTGAGCAAAAGAAAAGACAAAAATACATTACTGGGCCTCCCTGCGTCTGTCATTAACAAAGTGTGCCTGCAAAACCACCTGTGCAAGTTTACAAGAAGAATTTCAACTGAATTGAATTGTTTTGTCAGTTAATTCTCACAAAAGATCAGCTACAAATCTTGCAGGGCAAATGAAGTCAGTCTCCTAGCAAACAGCATACATTCATCATAAATTATCAACTAGTGTAAATATGTTTTGTTTTCATTGGTGAAGCCTGGATAACAGTATTTTAAGACTGTCCACATGATAACTGTATAATTCTAACTGCATGCAAGGACAGGCAACATGATTCATGCATAAGAGGGTAAACAAACTGCACCTAAGTAACTTATCAAGTAAAAATACCAAACATTTGGTGGTTACAGCTTCTCAAATATGGGTATTTGTTTGCTATCCTTGTTTTTATACCATTGTAAAATTGTTATTTTGTTGTTTTTTTTTGACATGTTGGCAAGACGACACAATTTTGTCACGACTTTCGGCTATGGTTGCTTGAGATTGGAATTGGTCCTTATTTTGGACATTTTACATACTAAATGATTGATTACTTGATAGCATAATCAGAAGACAATGCACCTAGTGTATATGTACATGGTTACATGTAAGATGCACTAAAGTAACAAAACATATAAACCGTATCCAGCAGCCTCAGAACCAGATCTGCAACAACCCTCATTACAACAATTTATTCCTTGGAACTCTATATACAAATGTTGTGCTGTGAGCAAGAATTGAATGCCTCCATCTCAATAAACAATTAAGAAGTATGTATGATCATACTTTCACATGCACTGCAGCCACTGAGGGTGTGTTCACATTCTGTATTTGTTTCCCTGTCGAGCTTAACATGCATTTGTAGTCATGGACTCACCAGCGTGGGACTGCATGTGCTCCAGCAGGTTGTTGTAGAACTGGAACTGGATGCCACAGGCACCACAAGTGTAGGGTTCTAAAAAAAGGCCCAGAAGAGCGTTGACTCTTTGTCGGAGGAGAAAATGAATACACTGCATCTGTCCATCTACTAGCTTCTATTAACCCTGATATATACTGGATCAGCAGCTCTGAAAGTCAGATCCACCAAGATGTTGCTGCTCAAAGTGACCCAATTTGAAGCAGCATTTCTTAAAAATTGTGATGCAGTTTTTGTGTTACTTTGCAAATAATTGCAGCAATGTTGGGGCTCAAGGGGTTCAAGGTGTCTAATAAGGGCAAAACATAATAAACAAATGGATGTTTACATAAAAACATTTAAAACATTTTTAGCAGTTTTCCAAAAATCTTTGTCCACCAAAAGAAAACCTTGTAACATACGAGTCAGCTGATGCCTAGCTGTCAGCCATTACAAGACATGGCTGTATCTGAACACATAGCAAACGTACAATAACACTAATGCTAACAATCCTGTTTAGACATAGTGATCATGAAGCTAAATGCAGAAAATCTGTATAATCACAATGGATTATAGAGAAACTATTTGCACCAAACAATGACAGATTAACAAAAGGTGGAATGAGAAGGAGGCAGCATGCATATTTTCTGTTTTGAGCAGGAAGGTGGGATTGGACTTACTCTGGGTTGCAGAGAAGGAGGTGGCCACCAGAGGGCTCGGAGTTCCTGTGGACAAGAGGAAAGGGAGGGAGTTAACACTACAGACACAGTGGGCCATTCTCTATCACTTTTTTCCCCTTGTTTATTCAGTCAGTGCCTTTAGTGTTAAATTTTTTTTTTTTTTTTTTTTTAAAGGCAAGTATAATTTGCAATACAAGAGCATTTGCATTCTATGATTTGGTACAGAATCATAATGTTCTCTGACCTTGGAAATTTTTATCAGTGACAGATGGTGATGGTAAACTGCATACAATCAATTTAAATACTGCATTTATTACAGGCACTTATTGATTGATTCAAGCGCCAGGCAAACAGACAACTTTCACAAGCAGAGCAAAAGAGTCAGATAGGTGCAAACAAGATGGAGAACCATCAGCCCGCTCAAAAAAAACAAACAAAAAAAAAAATCTAATCTTTTATTTACGATGGCATTGCACGCACCTTATAGACAGAGTGATCACAACAGTAAAGCCATACCCAAAGATAAAAAGTGGACTGCCTTTTTCTATTTCTGTTTAGGTCACATTTTTATAAAAAGGGGCAACAACTCCACATTTACTGAGAACAAGCTAAAAGTGCAATCTAATAAACTTTGAAATATTGGATGTCATGAGGGCTGGTTTGAGCCTGATCAACACTGTAAAAAATGCTTGCTAGGTGGGGGTTCACCTTTAGAAGGTGAGCATGGGAGATGTAACAAGTACCAAGTAATCATGAAACATTTGTGGGGTATGACAACTTGGCATGATTACCCCTGGACACTTGGATTAAAATCTAAAAGCTTAATTCTTAAATCTTCTATGTAACATTAAATATGCCTGACTAAATAAGCAGCAAAGGTAAAGTCTCAAACACTAATCTAATCTGCTTCATTGGGACTGTGTGGGTATGGTTTGATCAGGTTTAATTGGCAGTGGCCCAGCAAAATAAGCAAACAAACTACACACCGTCATCAGATTCTGATTCAAATACTGCTAATTGGTGCACAGAAATACACAATATCACCTTTTTCCAACTTAGGCCAACCCATTTCAAACCAGCAAAAACAGCAAAGACAGAAACAAGACTTTTGTAACTTTTGCAGGACGTTTTGTGTTCAAATAGGACCTCTTTTTGAGTCACTGCCATGATGTGTGGCAGCTGTTATCAGAGCCAAAGGTGGTCTAACATGGTATTCAACAAGGTCTCCATTTTCATGGTTTGAGTGTGGAGTAGAATAATAACAACAGAGCTCTTGGACTTGTGAGTTTTATATAGTAACAATTGATGCAAGGTAGGTCACACAAACCTCTTTACATCCTCTACTCCCCCCTCCATCTCAATTTTCAGCCCTGGCATCAGTAGCAAATCACTGTCTGCAGAAATACTGTTTCTGTCTATACTGACACTCACATATACCTGCTTTGTAGCACGACTGAAAATATTCTTCACCGTTCGAGCAGAGATGATATATTTCCACACAAATACACACACATCTACATAAAATAAGTGACTCGGTGCTCACCGCTTGAATTCTGCGAGCTGTTTGTGTCAACCAGACTAGACTGAATAGCACTTTCCAGTTTCCGCCTGAATGGACTGTCTGTAAGTTAAAACGCAGGAGAGACAATGAGTGACATGCCCATGCTAAATAATGTTGATAATATTCTTAATTCAAGTTATGAACCCACACATCAGTTAAGACGGAGCAAAGTCAATGACATGCAATTTATTCATCTTAATTTTAGTTTGCGGCATGCAAATCAATCACGCTAAAAGCCTTGACAAAAGGATCCAAATGTTCATATTACATTTAAATATGGGTTTTATTCCTCCTCTTCATTCCATCTTTTTGACCCACTTCTAAGATGCAAGTGTGTGCCATGCTTTAAATAGTTCTTTATGGCAGAGCGCTTCTTAGCAGAAAGATGGGGGGTCATGTACCACAAAGTACAGTACCAGTTGGGAGAAAAATCAATGATTTATGACAGCTGGAAAAAAATTTTGGTGAAGCAATAAAGCAGAGTAACATTGTCTACAATTGCCTGCAATATTGACAATGGACTTTATGTAATATGTTAAAATACAAATCTTTGTATTCAATTTTACGTTGCTGAATTAAACAAAAAGTATTACTTTTTTTTAAGTTTGTGAATCTGTAAAAAGACAACAGCTTTAATGAGACCAACACTTGGTAAGGTAATCTGTGCGGCCTGCATTAAGTTTCGTTTTAATGTTTTTAAACATAATTTTAATGTGTTTTTGTGCTCGAGGCAATTAAAAAGATTCATAACAAGAAAAAAACGATCAACGTATCATCACTTAAATTGTGCAATTAACCATTCACTAAAGGTTAATAGTTTCCAGCAGGGTTGCCACAAATACAGTGGCAAGGTGACCCAGAACCTGGCATCCAATCTCTTAGGGTTCTCTTATATCCTGTTTGCACTGGCTCAGTGTAACACACTTTAGCCATAGTGAGGCATGCGCTTATGAATTTCTACCATGCCCTCACAGCAGGACTGTGATATTATGGTGATCCCTGCCCTCAAACCCAGCTATGCCAATATCATAGCAAACTGACTGGCTGCACTTCTGTGGTCATGCGGGCGACAAGCCATTTTAAAAATACATTATTCAACAGTGCAGGCAATATGCGTTTGGTTTCTGATCATGTTCACTAGACTGTTTTCCCATTTTATCAACATCAATCTCTGCTAACTTTTGATCTAACTTATTTCCAACAATATTACAATTTGTCATGTTGTCACCCTCAGTCAATTAAAAAGCAACTGATCTACATCATTACCATTGACAAATATAATGTATATGATCTGTAAATATTATACTTGGCTTTGAGTAAACAGTAAAAAAACAAAACAAAAAAAAAACAAAAAAAAACTTACTGCTCTAGGGATCTGCGCACTGATATCAAGGTGCATGATACTGGGGTTTGATGATCAAATTTCAATTAGTCACCATCCAGAGCAGGCACAACTATGTGTGTGTGGTGTGTCGATAAATATTCAGATTATGAGGCATTCAAACTTTGCTTAGCATTATACAATCAATCAAAACTACAGAAAAAATTGTAGGATAAAAAAAAACGATGCTTACTTTTTATCTTACCAGTTTGGCTGTGGCCAAATTTACTCATGTCCATGCTACCGCATTCCTGTACCCGTGATGCCTTCATGTCAAAGGAGCCTGCATCAAGTTAGAGTCAATTGTAGCTCAATGCTCCAACTTAGACCAGTAACATCAAATCTGACAATACTGATTTTTTTTCCTCACAAAGATGCTAGATTTAACATTGCAAACATTAAAAAAAAAAAAAAAAAAATTCAAGATGTTGGTATAACTAATGCAAACGAAATGACTAAAACAGGGACTCTAAATACTGAAAGTTAGAAGTTTCAAATCATACACGGCTTTAAGCACTAACTAAACTGGCTCACCCATTGGTGTGTGAAGAGCAACATGCTCCTGGTATGGGTTGAAATACTTGTACTGCTTCCCACAGAACTCACAAACATAGCTTCCAGTTTCTGCAGACAAGAAAACATACAATCAAACCTTTGTTTTCATCAAAATGTTAGTGGTTAAACCTGTATCAGGTCAATTTAGATCCTTTTTTTTTTTTTTTTTTTTTAAATGTCTTATTTCACTAGGGAGAAGCAGAAAACTAGAGGTACTAACAGAGTAGAGAGGAAGGCGCTCTTGATCTTTTCCCGACTGAAAATTCCCATCTGAACATTTACGTTTAGCAATACCTCCATATTAAGAGAACATAAAAGCACAGGGTCCCTGCATAGTGTGTGGAGGTTCACACTATCCCCCTAATCATTAGGAGTCATTAGTGCAGTGACAAGAGCAGGCTTCCCACCTGCGAACACTGCCAACTGTGTTTGAAGGGACACCCGCTGTGGTCGGTTGAACCCGCGTTCTCTGCGGGGGTGGGCGAGTGCTTTTTCCCCTGCGAAGGAGGACTTTTGGACTCATGTGCTGAAACCTTTCCAGTGTGGTGTTAGCTCATATGCTTAAGTGTAATTTTTCTAACCTAGATCACCATGAGGTAAGTTTGTTCATTAAAAACTGTGTCCAATACACTGGAGTGGACACAGGTGGACTCAAATTTTATGCCATGTTAAGAAAATCTAAGGAATGATGGATGCATCTAAAATTTATTTAGAATTTTAATGCCAAGTAAGCAAATATGTTTTGACTCAGATTTCTGATTTTCCCCTCTAAATAAATCATGGAAATATAACATAAAACAAATCAAATAATTTTAAACCAATAGGTTACAGTGACAAATGATCCCAATCTAATCTATTTCTTCTGGAGGGTATAGCAACACAAAATGCAACCCACCACCTGCGATTTGCTGCTAAAGCTACTGAATGTATAGTATATTTTGTCATCTTGTTCTGCTATGGTATATCTGTGGAACTAAAAGAAGTGCATCAAACAGTCTTACTTGGTCCAATTTTCTGGTAGGGTTCAACTGGCTCCTCCTCTTTAAGGCCATCGCCAGGTATCACCACCTGTTCATATGGATCTGAGAGAGACGGGGGGAGAGAGATGAGGAAGAAATGGGCAATTAGCTTTTCACTACATACTTACACTTATCATAAAATGTAACTCAAGCTCTTTGAGATATAATATATTCTTCCCACCATCGACATCCACACATGTTGACATACTGACTGTACATTTCCTAAACCTCATCTTGCTACTTTGTCAAATGTTATTTTGAACATGCACATATGCTACATTCTCCTTTTGATGGTGTATTTAAACAAAATCACATACTGAAGCTAAAACTGCAGTAGTAAAAGCAACCACAGTGTCCATCAGTATCCATATTTATTTTCTACTTACAGTTGAGAATGGCAAGGGCATCCCACTATTTACTTATATATTTATACCTGCTCTACCTTCTTACCTATGACTTTACATGGAGGGATGCTCTGTAGAAGTGCTAGTAAGAAGGGAAGAATACGGAATTTTGTCAAATTACAGTAAATTGTATTTACCTTCACTTAAGTGAGAACTAGCCTGTCTGAAATACACTGTACCCGAAAGACTATTATTAGTCGGGCCACTGCTCATTTGATAGTGTATTTTGTATTTTTTTTTAGCATGCTTTAAAAGGCTCCTGTTTTTTCTGATTTACTCCTCTTTGCCATGCTACTCAGCTTTTGTTGCTGCGGAAGGAAGTTGAAATTCTGCAGCGAGGGGAGAGTGTGAAATGGGAAGTTCACTTATACATGGATTTCCAGTTCAAGTCTTGGGAGTTTCAAGGGGAAAAAAAATACATTGTCATGCAAATTGTCCAAAAACTCCTGGTTACCATCAACTGCATGCAGGTCACGGTGCTCCTGGAAGCAGCTGTAGTATTTATACTTCTTGCCACAGATGTCACAGGAGTAACGGAAGCTATCTGCAGATGAACAGAGAGAGACCGGCATTGTTTATAGAGACAATGGATATTATTGCCACTGACAACCAGTATTTTTTGGATGACTGAATCCAAAACTGCAAACTGGATAGATAATAACCTAATAATAATTAAATAACAAAACTTTGCTGTGGTGCACAGTTTATTAGAACCTTGTATCCCAAGGTGTTCACACATAAATTTGCAGAAATGTATTTGATTGTTCCATAGTAAGAGGGGCATAGTTCTGTTCTTAGTCATTCTGCATTAGAAAAATGGATAAATGAACAAACAAATAAAATTAAAATACATAGGAAAAGATTTGACTGCATTGGGACAGACAGACAAACAGACAGGGGGAGGCTAAATGAGATTAGATAAACAAGATGGGCTGCATTGGTCAAAAGGCAAATGAATCCCTGAGGGAAAAGTGAGAGAAACGTTAAGAATGATTTGATTATTTTTAAGAGTCCATCTCCATATAAACAAAGCTTTAAAAGCTTTGTTTATATGGAGATGGACTCTTAGAAATAATCAAATCATTCTTAACGTTTCTTTATAACACTTTTCAAATTGAATTTAAAATGCAGCAAAAATGCATAATATAAAGCAGAGTTCTTAATAATGAAATGGGAAATTGCCCTTGCATTTTTATATGGAATTTGTTAGATTGTACATACTGCTAGCACATGATTCAAACTGGATTATTTGCTGAAACTGGAATACTGTTACGACCCGAATCATGCAAACATACATTTTGGAATATGCATTAATATTGCTTCTTGTTTACATGATTAAAAGTTTAACTTTTGCAGCCATCTCTTGCCATGTCTGTAGGGGGCTAAGAGAGTGAAAGGACATAAGGGATGCAGATTACTTATTCTGCTCTTGCTGATTTTGTTGCAGTGGGAATCTTTGTGCAGCCAGGTGGCTGTTGACAAGAACACCTGAAGTGGCTCTTGGCACACCATAGTGAAATCCTGTCTGAAGGCAATCTGTTGCATAAACAGCATGGCACAGAGCAACTGTAAGACAAAATCAATTTCTAACCTCCTTTATCCAGTTGGTTCAGGTTCAGTCTTCTCTCCATAACAATATGTCTGACTGAGCACACAGCAGAAGGCCCCTCACCTTCCACACCCATGTGACAAATGCTTTATCATTTAGCAGCAGAGCGACAACTCCTAAATTTTGTCCCGTCCATCCTGACTCCGTTAATCCAATCAGCTGCATTCTTGGCTGAATTCCTGACGTATCTCAAAGATGTATTTAAATACTGTACTAAATATTTTATAGCAGAAAATAAAATACACTGCTCTGGTCTGATCATTTTTAAGTCTGTTGATGCTTTAAAAGAAAGATAATGTTTGTCAAAATGTATTTTCAATATTTTGGAAACATAGTAAATGGCTGTCCTAGAAATGTGGTACAAGGGGAAACAGAAAAGCCAACAGTTGATTTAAAACAGGCAATTTCTTCATTTTACAGCAAAAGGGTTCATGCAATTTATGCTTAATTGACAACAAAGAAATACAGCTACAGAAAGCATTATTAGGGTGCCTAACTGTAATTGCATTTATAACACCTCAAGGCTCCAATACCATGCATATTCTATAATTTCCCCACCAATTAACATGATTAAAACCATTTTCCACAAATTAGTGGGTTCCTGGCATTTGTCAGTGTAATTAAAACTCACATAACATCATTTCTCCAAGCATAGGTGAGGACACATTCAGAGTAAATCGATAAAACAGTAAAAACATAGATAATTGGTTATGGATGTATGATCCTTGCAGGTGGGACTTGTCTCTTTATTGTGATGTTTCTGTGCACTTGCTATTACACAGCCACACACAGACACTCCCAAAGAAAGCAAGGACAGTTAAGAGACAAGCCCAATCTGCAACCAGACTACTTTCCTCTTTATTTTCAAGTGGTGCTCAAAAAAAAATTTTTTTTTTAAAAAAAGAGCCAAAAGCCCAAAATTTGACAACCTTGAACATCCTCTGATTTGGTTGTTTTGATAAAAAAAAAATATTTCAAAAAACATGCCTGGAAAAATCCTGCCAGTTTTCAAATGAAAATGCAAACAGGCATTTCCATTTCATTTCACTTGATAAGCACTAAAGCCCATGACATATTTCACATTCAAATGCCAAAGTACAGTTTGCATTTTCATTTTCCAGTTTAGGTTGCACACTGTCTGCCCATTTAACACAACTGAAAATGCAAAAATCCATTTTACATCAACACAATGCAATGTCATCTGGCAGGTCGCTGCATTGGCCAATCAAGTACGTGAAACACACATTCAAGCTTGTAATGTGAATGTTGTATTTCTACTGTTACCTGACAATCAGCATGACGAAACATAGGATTGATGCCAGGGTGAAAACTTTCTAGAGTTGTATAATAAGTGTTATAAACCTCTGTGCAGATCCATGATCTATTAGTCAAACTAAACTTACTGGATCGCTTTTTATTGTCTCACTGGTACCTGAAGAAACACCCCCCCCACCACCACCACCCCTTGAATTTTTTATTTATTTATTTATTTATTTTAGACGCAGGGCTGTTTTTGGTCTTAACGCCCTCTCAGTCAAAACTACAGAAAGTTTGTTCTAGCTGGGCTCCCAAAATACTCTCTTCAACTCCAAGAACTCCTCCACAACACTACAGCCTGTGTTGTCTTCTGCTCAAAATTCTCCTATGCCCACACTCCTTCAACAGAGGGATATTTTACAGACTATACTAACTAAATCCAGGCTTATTATGAAGATGGCCTGGCTTAATTTTCCTCAGTTGGTTTTAAAATGCAGGCTTGCAATGATCGAATGTAAGTTGTTATAATAACCAATCATAAAGAACAAGTCTAGTGTTAAGCAGGCTTAAAGTCAAGGTTACAATAATGCCCTGTCCACTTGCTTACTCACTAAACTTGAGCTTTAAACTTCTTTTGATCACCGATATGTAGAACCAATTTTATTCTTCCTAAGGCAATCACTGTATTTATTTATCTACATCAAATTAATTGCTACTAAAACAGGTTATAATTTGCCTCAGCTTGTTTTACCATTAGTTGCTGCCAAATTATTTTGGGGCCACTTGGACAGCTCATAGAAGCAAGTTATATTTAAAATACACTTATAAATTGGCATGCCAGTCATTATCAAGTATAAAGTCTAAATATGTGCTGTCAACCAAAAATACTTTACAGCATGTTCCATCCTCTTAAGAATTTAATCTATCAATTTTTTTTTTTTTTGCCAAGCAGCCTCTCTGGCCTACTTATTATCACTGTCTCAGACCTTTTTGGTTACACTGTTTGTATTCCTCAAACAGCAAAAAAAAAAAAAAGAAAGAAAAAACTGTTGTTCTGTCTGCATAAAGATGATTGCGCTTTCTTTTCTCCCTGCCATGTTGATAGTGCTGGCTTTAAGCGATGTGCACATTTATGTAGTGATTGCAGACAGTGCGTGTAGGAAGCTTTATAAATAACTCTCAAGTACTACTCTGAGGTAGGAGTATTTTTAGTCCTAATCAAACTTTCACTGTGATTCCTGGGAGTGATTTAAAGATGCCTGATAAATACAGGCCCTGGCAGCTGATATACAATGCGCTTAACAGAGCAGCATCCCTATACCTGCAGGCTGGCATTTATTTTTGTAAGTGGTTGCAGGTTTACCTCAGTTAAATTAGAGGAACTTGTGTTGTCAGGCAATGAGGGTTCAGGTGTGTGACTTTTTTGGCTGCAAGGACATAGTCTTCAATTGGTTCCAGTGGAATAATACAATTAAACTTTGACTAAGGTAACTTAACCAGCAAAAAATCATTGTGATAGTCAGAACATTGTTTCCACAGAAATATTAAAGTTAAGTTGGATGTTGCCTTACAGGTACTTGATATTACTATGTCACCTAATGGAAGGTAGCTGTAGTGAGTAGACAAGAGTGATGGGAAAGAGGAAGGGGGACAAAAAGGGTAATGTGGGCAATGTGGCTTTTAGCCTGCAGTCACATAGAGATAAACTTATCCTCAGTTATAAGTTGCAGTGGATTGTTTTTAGTCAGATTTATGGAGATCTAAAAGATATGTAGCAACACACAATGTCCGTTAAATGAGCAGTATGAAATAAACAGCTTGTGCCGCCATGCTAATAAGCTTGAGTGTTGTGTTCAGTGATTGAGTGTACTCACTGTTGGGTGTCTGGGGTATACCATCTCCAACCATGCTCTCTGACTCTATAGTGGAGAAATGGGGTGGGGGGGTGGGAACAGACAGCATTAAAGAAATCTGTGAATAGATGAATGTGCGCTCACATCTGCTCACAGCTTCCAACTTGTGCTAAAATTGTCATGCCTCACATTAAAAATAACTAATTCAGAGGCCAAAAAAATAAAAGGTATTACTTAAATACAATTCCTGACCAAAACAGGACATGCATGACTCATTTAGAGGAAGTGAATAATTTTAGGACCATACTGTCAACAGAGGAAAAATACAGCGAGTAGCCAGTTATTATTTCGCTTTTCATAAAGACCAAATACATACGTAAGTGTCTTACCTCTGTGTGCTCTGACGTGTGTCTGAAAGCAATTATAATACTTGTACTTCTTCCCACATACCCCACATACATAGGAACCTGCGTGAGAATTCAAAAGAGTGTCATAAAAACAAAGTGCAAGCATCATCAGGAGTACATGCATATCGCTTATTTGATTGTCATAAAATTTACAATCTTAGTTCTCTCTCGTGTTCTTAGTCATCCCCATCACAACTACTGTGAATATTTATCTCCCAATGACCTCTCTGAGTATAAACAAAATATTACCAGTAATCACTTTCCACACAATGTTTACATTACATTAAATGTTTTCTTATTCTGAAACTTTTTCTCCACTTTTGTTGCCTAACAAAAAGGGATGAATTCATAAAAATCTGAATAATTTATTAAAATAATATAATTGTCAGGAGTCAAGATTGGTATCAGGGCCAATCAAGGTACTTTTAAATGGTCAGCATCCGCTATATGAAGTTTATAATTGTGTTTATTGTGCTCCATGTGAGCTGTCAAAAATGCTCAATTACGCGGCATTAAAATTGTGAAACCTGGAAATTAATGTTCTCAGGTACAACTTGAAAGCCCTATACAACTTTGATCAAATACTTTTTTATCGGATATACCTAGCTAAAACCAATGCAGTCAAGGCTATAATGTTAATTTGAGTTTAAACTATTTTAAAGGGGTTGCCATTTTGGGGGCCGTAAGTCGTGGTGCTGTTGAATTATGTTGCATTATACTGAGAGGTCTTTCTAATATTTAGTCCCATCACAAAATACTAAAAACATTATAACCTTCATGAAAGTAGGATTATTGCAGGGCTGTTTTATTAGACAGCATTTGTTTTAGCTAGGTGTACCTAACAAACTGGCAACTGAATGTGCATACATTTGTGTATTTGTGCAAATGATTTTACCAAGGAATTTGCTAAGTGGTTGGTGTAATAATAATAATAATAATAATAATAATAATAATAATAATAACCACGATCATGTGAGAGCTTCAAGTTTGCAAATGAGTGGATGGCAGACTCAAACATGATCAAAGCTCACCTCCTTAAAAAAGGACCAGCTGACCCAAATTTCAAAAACTCATATTTTCTCATTTTCCCCTGATGGTACAGTCTCTAGCCATGCAGATAGTCTTGGTTTTATTCGCCCAGGTTTTGAGATATCTGCATAAGATTTCAGCTGCCACCCCAATAATAAATACTACATAAAATGGAGGTAAACGGAATATCAACTGTGCTCACAGGATTGGAAAATTAAAAAAAAAAAAACACGTTGTCAATAGTTTTCATAGAGGCCATTTCTTCTGTTGAAAGTAGTTCCAATAAAAACTGTGGATTATGGAGTAACCAGGACATTGTTTCTAAAAAGAGACACTGTTGCTGAATTTGATGTCATCTTTAAATGCAGGTTGTGTTGTTTTCCTCAGTCAGGGTCAAGAGACACTTGACTGTACATGCATGTGTATATCCATATGTATATTCACACACCTATGCATGAGTCTGTGCTCTTCGTTGGAGGAGGAGTACCAAGGGCAAACATACCCTCGGGCTGAGCTCTACGGGATCCACCTCCACTTGCTCCGCCATCATTGCCCCCAATGACAACACAGATCTCAGCAGGGTTGGCATCACCCACTTTCCCGTTACTCGTCTCCGAGGTCCCAGGCTCTTTCTTTACTGTGACAGGTGGTGGACTAGAACTCTTGGACTTTGGGGCTAAAGTTGGTGAGGGGCCATCTGTGGCCGCACTCCCACCGTCCGCCTGCTCCTTCCCAGGATTGGGTGCCTCTTGTGCACTCATGACTCCACCTCCTCTGAGCCCGTGCTTCTGTACCAGGGGAATAAGCAACAGAGAGACAGACAGAGACTTTACTTTACTGTCCTGTAACAATATACAGTCTTGAGTCGGGCATGATTTCTTGCCCAACATATAGTGTCGGTGCATAATATCAGATTTGCCAGGTAAAACAGATGTGTTGTTTTGAAACTACCATGGCAACACACCCAATATCCAAGAAAAAAAGGTTGTGTCTAGATATCAGCTTTGATTTGTACCTACCTAGGTACTCTAGTACCTAAGAGCAAGCTGCACATAATAAGCAGTAGCCTACATCTGACAACTACTGAAAGTCTTAAAAACAAACAAAAAAAAAAAAAAACCAAATTGTGAGACAACCACCCCTCTCTTTCTAAATACAGTAAAGAGATGTGAGCCCAAAATGCACAGCAGCCACCACCAGTAATATACAGTATCTGTGGCAGTGAAATTTTGAGGACAAAAAAGGACAACATTTTCTTAGCCATGACAAGAGTGGCTTAACTGTTTGAAAGTGACCTTTGATGACATAAACTCCACATCTTTGTGGCACCCAAATGCTCTAATTTCAGAAATATCTAAATTACACAACTTGCCACTTCAGCACAAGGCTATAAAAGGCCTTGTCAAGAGAATGTGCTCAAAATGCAACCAAGCAAAACAGAGTTATGCCAGGATGACTGATATTATGGAAAGAGGGAAAATTGGTCTTCTAATAATAGCGCACCAATACAGCAACAACAAGCCTTTTCATAGCCCAAATACACCTTATTTTGGATATGACACACGACCAAGAAGGCTCAGCAAACAGGCCCAAGCATTGGATAATCTTGAGATAAAACATTTAAGGTTTTCAGTTCAAATTGCTCACCTTCAACAGTAGAAAAATAAAAACTACTGTCAGCTCAAACAGTATGTGCAACACTTAACGGCCCTGAAGGTTGTGCAAGTTGTGTTTGTAGTTGATTTCCTAATACCTCCTACAACCTTTATATGGAACAAGCTTGAACATGGCCTTTTAAGATTTTATGGTAGATTTTATGTACAATTGTAAATTCTGTGTGGCTTAAAAATCCAGATCATATTTCATGAGAATTCAGTCATTTTTTTGTATCTTGTAATGAACTAAATTGTTAGGCAAGGTGAAATCTGACAATTGCGTAACAGGAAAGGTCAGAGGATCAACAAAGCCAGGATTCATCCATTGGGGCAAAATATCATAACAAACCACCCATTTAATGGCAAACAGTGCCATTTATTTTTTTGAGTATTAATTTCAGTATTTCCATTATGGTCATTTTTCATTTTCAGTTTCATTAAAAGAGGCTTTCCTTTTCAATGTTCTATTGCCATTTTCAATGCTGAGTGTTTCTTATGCATTTTTGTGTGTATTTCCCATTTTAAGGGATTTCCATTTCAGGTTTTTCAATTTCCTTTTCTATTAGTTTTGTCACAGTGTCTGGTTTCACCAGTGGCATAACGTGTACAGCAACTGCGGACACCTGTGTAATTCGATCCACACTGTCCATGGACTGAAAGTGTGAGCAGAAACTAGCCAATAAGCTGTGTTTATATTCACAGGTCATCTATGGGACCTTGTTATGCATTTTAACACAGTTGAAGAAAATAAATACTGTTGTTGAAGAGAGAAAATGTTTCCCAGCTATAGTGTATTTTACTACAGAAATGAACCAGACAGCTGCTCAATACCAACTAACATGTAAGCCAGGTTCATACAAGCTTTAACCAGACGCTCATAACTACTATAATAAAGTTTAAGCCACAGATCTTTAAACTTTCATATGTGTAATGCATGTGTCTGCATTACATTAAAAGGGTAAAGTCAAGCAAGAACTGTGTCAAGACTTTAATAAAAAAAGAATCCCCTATTTTGATAATCAATTCATTGTTGAAGTCATTTTGCCAAACATTTGATGGTTCCAGGTTCTCAAATGTGAGAATTTGTGACAACAGAAGACATTTGATCGCCTTGGACACTTTGTTCTTTGGTGTTTTCGATTAATCGAGTAAATAATCAGAAGAATCAGTCTATACTGAAAATAAGTGTTAGTTGCAGCCCTAATTATATGTAAGTATTGTATAAACAAATTAAATAAAAAACATATTTAACTTGAATTATGAAACATAAAAAGGTAAAATATAACTAAATATGCAGCCCAATTACGGACCAAAGCAACAACCAATCACATATGATTATTTGTTCATAATATATTCTTTATGTATTCAGTATTTAAAACTCTGGGTCTCCATACCAGAGCAACAGGTATATGCCACCAGTTTGAAGAGTTCCTGTGTTACTCCTGTGTAACACAACAGTTTGGGCCATATCATTCTTTTTTATCTATAGCTAGAAATCAGAGAAACACCTTGAAATTGTGACACTTGCTACAATAAGAGAATTATGAACCACATTTTAAACCTCATTTGAATGCAGGAACTCAAAGAAATATTTTGGGTCAGCAAAGTTAGCGGTTTATTTATTGTCTGCGCATCCCAGTGATATCATAAACTCCATTTTCTAGCTTTGGACTTGGGACTTCTTGTAATGGTTAGCATTCCCCTTTGAGTGCCTTGCTCAAGGACACTTGACCCACATTTTAGGTCAATTGTGGAGCAAGAAAAATGCTCATAAATGTTTTGTTTCTAGTGAATTGATGTCCAAACTGTGCATGTACCTATTTCTGTTTTGATAAATATCACTGAAGAATTGTATTACACACACCTATAATAAAAGCAACGCTTTGCTGGTGTTTGTCTAAAAATATCTCTAGAAAATGATCCTTACAAAGCTTTTTGCATTGGAAAGTATCACCGGTGGTATACGGTCAACAATTCTACATCAATGTAATTCTACACGTCCATGTAATGTCCTGTAAAAATCCAATTAATTCAATGAGCCTCCCCACAGACATGCAGCACCATTTAAGGCTGTGAAAACAAGAATGATATCCACAAAAATAAATCACACCTGCAAATTAAAGTGATTTAATTTTAACATTTTCTGACTCATGGAGAAAGAAATTATGTGGCTGCAGATTATGGGAGTGAATTTGTTAAACTGCTCCAGTATGGCAGTAGTTTAGGTTCAGCTCCGAGCCAGCTTCTCTCTGCAAGTTTGCTCAAGGTATATGAGAAATTAAAATTTCGTGAGGCCTGTTTTTCATTTTTACCAGACTTAAAGAGTCTAGGCTGAAATGCTTAACTACAGCATCTGGACTGTTTCTAAACGCTGTTTATAAAGTAACTGGCTATGTTTTAATAATCTGCATTTTGCTGGAAAAAAAAAAAAAAAAAAAAAACTTTCTGTGGAAATGTGAGTCACGAAAAATTACAGTAAAGCCTCTCTGCCTCAGCCTTTTTTTCAAAACGTAGCCTAAGGGAAGCAATTTCAAAGTCGACAACACCGGTATTTGGCGGTGTTCTGGGAGAGCTTACACTGGTATGAAAGTGTTCTACCGTGACAAGACTAATCCCATACGCATACAAAAAGCAATGTGTCATCATTGTTCTTTTATGAATGATTGGTTAAAGGCCTTCTGTCAGCTTAAATTCCAGCCAAAACAAATGAAGACAGCACAAATATGGCGAGTCTTAACTTCGGTGCATTTATCATTTCTTTAAAAAATGAACACTAAAGGAGATGCATTGATCATGTCACTTATTGAAACCATTTGACCATTCTTCAAAGCTGTTGAATAGAGGTCTTATTGGAGGCTTTTTTTAGGGCCAATTCCAATCAACAATTTAACATCATTAGTATCAGCTGATCCAATACCAATCAGCGACTGGTTCCTATTATTTAACATTTTTTACAGAAAGCTCCAGCATATGTAAAAGCGACCACAAAGCGATACCCACTACTCAAACATACTAATATATTCCTCTATAGTTCCACTACGTTTTTTTTTTAAATGATTGATTACTTCTCATTACTAGTAGTGGTAAGTAGATTTAATCAGGAACCATACTTAAGTCAAATTTTGAGGTACTTTAAGTTGAGAATATATATTTCTTGTTACTTGACTTCAACTCCACTACACTTATTTGACAGAAATAGTTTCTAGGTACTTTACAGATTAAAGTTTCTATGTAAAGAAAAACGTATGATAAGCTTATAAAATACAACACATTGTTAAAGATTAAACCAGTGGTTCCCAACCATTTGGTTTGTGACCTATTACAAAAGAACAGTGTCTGGTTGGGGCCCTCTGCCACGTTTAAGGGACATTTCCCCTCTAAACGTCTCACATGGTTTCATTTAAATAACTCTTTGGAGCCCAAAGAGGTTAAAAATATCCTTTATTTCGCAAAAATTTGAGAATAGTAAAAAGAAAGATTTGTGCAGCAGAACTTTGTTTTTTCTTCTTTCCTCTCCCATTAATCATCTCACAACCCCTCAGATTAATTTTGTGACCCTTAGGAGGGGCCCGACCCCTAGGTTGGAAACCACTGGACTAAATAAAGTAGATCAACTAGCTCCACCTCAACCAGGTACAACAGTAAAAATGCTGTTTACACATTGTTGCATTAGTATTAACAATCTAAGTTGGATTTTGAATGCAGGACTTTTACTTGTAATGGAGTATTTGTACGTTGTTGTATTTGTACTTTTACTTAAGCAAAGGAGTACTTGTTGCACCATTGTTCATTACATTCAGCAACTGTCTCCTCCTTATCTTTGAAAAGTCTGCTTTTGTTCAGAAAAAGAATAGGAAATTCTCTGTAACCACCATTTGCTCATAACATGCTAAAAGCGTCCCCAGCGCTCACTGAGCACTTACCAGCCTATTCTGTAGCTGACAAGACAGAGTTGGTGGACTGGAGTCCCACATGGACACAAGTCTGTGTGGGGTTAGAGAAGAGCATAAGCTTCCTCTGACAACTGTGAGGAGATCAAGCAGCCATGATGGACCGAGCAGTGAAATCAATGTTGGAGTGACGATTCTATGCTTCACCTATTTTATGATTGTTTTGTTTTTCCATCAGCAACTTTTAAGATCGCTAGTTGAGTAATTTGTAATGGATATCGGCTGATATTGATTGGCTCCTTATTGATCGGAATATCCCTACTGTGGGGGTCACAAAGCAATGCGTCTCACTGCCTTCTTAAACAGACATTAACTGACTTTTATCATCAGTAATCAAATGAAATAATGGCATGGAAATATGCATCTGAATTAGATCAATCCCTTAGTCATCCATGTAATATTTCCTGTGCAGCATTTTGAATGCATACCATGAATATATTCAAAATGCCTGTTGGGGCCTGTTTTCCTCTAATTAAAGTCAAAATGCAAAATTAGCCATATGGCCTTCTGTTTCTTTCATAGTCTGAGCCTTCTGATATACTGTAACCTACAGCACCATGCAGAACGAAAATCTAAACCAGATGTACGTTTGCTTGATGTTCCTTACAAATAAAGCACAACCTAAACCAATTAAAACAAAAAGCCAATAGAGATAAACAATACCACAAGACCAGGAAATATAGCTAGATTAAATCTTCAAATACCCTTTGCATATCAAGGATCTATAGATAGTGTCATTGCAATAGTTAAAAGTAAGAAGGTGTAGGTGGCATTGTAATTAATGTCAACTTATTCAACTAGTTTTGTAATTTGGCCCAGCTGCGTTTTAAAATGTCAATGCATGCATATTAACAACAACATATTATATCACTGCACTAAATTTATCTAGGGTTACAGAATAAGGAGGTTAGGCATACAAGAAAAACATCTCTAGGACATACCTCTGTTCAGAATTCAGCGCTTAGTCGAGGTACTTAAAATAATTGGCCTATATTTGGGCAGTACTGTAAATCAATTACCGTGCTTGGTTAAAGCAAAAAAAAATCTTGTGCATCTAACTTAGAGAGATTTTCTGACTCTGAATTGTACCTGTATTGCCAGAAATCACTGCTCTGCATGTTAAGTAGGCTGGAATAGAGATTCCAAATATAAAATACAAATTTGTTTAAGGCCCAGGAAAATGTTTCCACTCTGGAGGGATTAAAAATAGGAATCAGCTAAAATGGGAGGATGTAGGGGGTCACTTCAATCACTGCATGTTTGTATTATCCAGAGCAGAGTCAGTGACTAGGAGCAAGGGTTGACCAAAACCTGTTTCACACTAAATGCTTTGCTTTCCCTGTTTCTTTAATCAAATGCACTTTTTCCTGTCCTCTGTAATAAATGCCTTCCAAGATGGTGTATGACCAATGATTTCAAAAAGCAATAATGCAGAGAAATGGATAAATCCCCCCCCCACACACACACCCCTCACCCCACCTCATACACACACACCCAGGATGCTCTGGAAAAAGAAACTGTGTCGTCTAGTAAAATTCCATCAGCATACACTCAAAACCCCCATAAAAACCTTTTCAATCTATATGTTAATGCCACGAATTAAAATTTAATAACAAGAGATATTGAAAAGCAGACTTGAATTATACAAAAATAAATCCTGAAAGATCAGGCCCCTAAAATTAGAAATTCAGGGCGGCATCCGGTCTGCTGCTAAACCCTTGTAGGCTGGCAGATTAAATTTTTGATGAAAATCAAAATTACACTGCACACTGATGCAGGCGCAGCAAACCTGGCACTATTGTGATTTATGGATTCATTAAACCCGCGGGAGTTTCACCCCTCCCCTTTTCACTCAAAGAAATGAGATTTGCTTTGCTGAAAATTTGTATTTTCAGAGAAGCTACTCAGGCTCTGCTCTACCTTCAGAAAATGGTCAAGAAAAAAAAAAGAAGCTTCTGTGTACATAACCACTGCACGTAAACAGGCCTAATTTTCATTGCTGCAGCAATTGAACGTCCTTATGCATTATTCATGAAACCAATAAGGTTCATTTTTAAAAAGGAAGAGGCAGGAAAAATATGTGCATAATGCACAGGTTGTTTTTTTTTTATATGCAGCAGCCCCAACCCCTGAAAAGCCATTCCCCAGAGACTAATTTAAGTGAAGCCATTTTCAGACATTTTCAACATGCCACTAAGAAAATAGCAGAATATAAGATGTTTGCTACATTTAAAAAGGATGTATGTTTGTTCAGACACATCTAAGCACAAATCATGAATCTGTAATTGTGCATTAACAAAAAGGAACTTGCATGACATCAAAGACAGAAACTGTTTGTGTAACACCGCTTACCCTTTTAAATGGAAAACAAAAGCCCTGTACTAAGTTAATGACAATTAGAGCAGCAACTATGTTTCAAACACTGGAACCCACAGTCTGGGATATGATCCCTCACCATCTTGTGTTTATCAGCGCCTGGAGGGACAAGTTTCACCTCTCCATCCAAACTATTCGCTCCAAATATCCTCAGTGAAACAAAGCTTTTGTTCATTAAAGTACAGACACACCAGCATTCCTGTTACCTTAAAATAAGAACTCTCTCAGAATACAGTTCCCATTAACCGTATCAGGGTTTAAGGTGTTTTTCATTTCAACACTGCAGCATTATTCCAGAGAGTTTTATAACTTATTACTTGATCCTTGAGGTATTCTGCATATAAACATTCCCATCACTCACACAGGGATCCAACCCTATTAAACTCATGACACTGGTTGCCTCTCTTCTGTTCTGCACTTTAACTGAAACTCCTGCATTTTGATTAGACTTTCCAAGCAAAGGTCAGAATTTACACCCAGATTTTGCATACCAACCATACAATTTCCACCAGCTCTTTGAATTTATACAGATTTGAAGGTCAGCATTAAAATTACCCACAGCAAAATGGCCTCCGCAGTTTCCCTTACATTAAAATAAAAGCAAGCCATGCAAGATGGGAAAACTGTTTGGCGTCTGCAGGATTAATATAAACAGTGGAGGCACTGGTTCTGATTGTTTTTCCTGCCCTGAAACTATGCTGACAGGCTCTTTCTTCTTTCCAGTGCCGTTCAGTTCACTTTGGATAGTTATTTTCCGCTTACACATTTCCAATCTCTAGAATTTTCAAATTGTTCCATGTTTACCAAGTAGGGAATTATATATGTATTTTAAATAAAGTCATACATAAACAGGCAAGGAGAAACAGGAAAATTGCAGTGACTGAAAAGATTCAAGACGGATTTAGAAGAGTTTTGGTTTTTATCTTTATCTCCCAGACATTTTAAAAGATTTCTCAAATGACACACTGTTTTTTAATAAATGCTTAAACCTTTAGCAGAATAACTGAAGTCCAGAATATTCATCATGATTAAAACCAAAGAAGGAACAGAATTAACTTGCACAGTGAAAGGTAATTTTGCATTAATTAGCATGAAAAGCACAAGATACTTTTCATTTAAACTTGTGGCAACCATTTCCGGCTGATGTCTATTCATCTCAAAAGCATTAGAGCATGTGTCTCCATTTGTATAAACTAAAATTCAATTAAACAAAAACAAGTCTCAAAACTAGACTCATTACAATTTTTTTAATTTCTCAAAATGACTGCCTACAGGTGGCGCCAAAGACACCCAGATTTAAAATCCTCTACCTTCCTAAAAATAAAATTCGACATGTATTTTGACATGACGACACTTTGGTGTTTTGTCTTGTCTGTCTACAATGAATACCAAGCCGTCAAATACAAGCAAAAGTAGCGTTTAGTGTTGTGGGAGTTTCAGAGGAAGCAACTCCGGAGCTCTGCTCAAATTTGCTGGAAAATTCACAAAACATGGCTGCAGGAGGTTTTTGTGTTTCAGATTGTTCCTCCCCTCATCGTCCTTCATGTTGCCACTATCGCCTGGTCCCCTTGCTCTATCGGAATAAACACTGTGTTTTTACCTAGGTGGTGTATATGAGAACAAACTAGGTGCACAGACGACTAGTCAGCAGTTACACGGAAACTTCATTACGAAAATTCAGTCCAAAAAACATCAACAGATTAGGTCTATTTCGGATGGCTTCAAAGCCTGCACCTGGTTTAGTGGCAGTGCAAGAAGACTGCCAGGTCTCGTTCGTTAAGTAGAGGGGTCTGAAACTTACCATCCGCTACTGAAATTTCTAAAAATTTAGGATTTCTAAATCAGAAAAAAGAAAACAGTGGTCTGACATACCTCCAAAAACGATGCAGCTCATGCGAAACAGGCTCCCGCTCCAGAAATCTTCCCTCCCCGACCAGAGGTGACTGCACTACTGCTTCCTCAAAAAAATTGTGAATTAGTTATGAGAAATTCCAAATGTTACAAATTTTCACCACAGCGGTTTTCCCTCCGTGACACGCTACGTTACATTTTAGTAAAGAGTAATGGCGTAATGAATCATGAATTTGCCGAGGTTCACTCAGTCCGTGCAGGCTCTCCGTTGCTGCCTTGCACTGACGGTTTGTGTTGCGGTTCCTCCTGTGGAAATTTCGTCCGCCATATACAAGGGCAGATTCCGAAATTGCAGCGCCGGCCTGTATTAGCCTAGATGAAAAAAAAAGAAAGAGAAAAGGAAAAAAGTCTGGGAAGAAGACAGAAAAAAAGGTTGGCCGGCTATGAAGTTACACGGGGAAAAAAGAGACTGGGAAATTACGCAGGGGAAAAAATTCTCATATGAACTGAAGACATTATAAAAGCAGGCTCATACTGCAGCTCTACTCTATACGCTATTGAGACATGGGGATATTTTATTCAGATAATAGCTTCTGATTAGGTAATTAAGCTTATTTGGCTGACAGTTTCTGTTTAAACTATCATAGCCTTTTGTTCAGATAAACATCCAAGTCTCACAGTTGCTTTCCAACTGTTGTCATTGTTGTTAATTTTAATGGAAAGGAAAATAGCAACCCTCCATGAGCAGTTTCTTCCAAAAACTGTTCAAGACTGAATTTAATGTTGTCTAATTGTTCAGTGTGCGCAATCAAACTAAAATTAAAACTCGTACCAGGGTTTTGCCATAAAAGATAACAAATTCACTAAATCCGCTGATGTTAGTGCTGTTTGCTGCAGCGCTCCCCACATTCAGTTCGTTTTAAGGTGACTTGTCAAGAGCAACTTTTTGGTTGGCCAACATATTTTGATTTCAAAACCCTACTCTGAGAATTAACAATCCTTTTTTTCTTTTGAAATAGTTTAGTTTTTGTTTCTAGATTTTGTGCCAGGATGTTTAAAGAAGCAGCTTTGGCTTGTCAACTAATAATATTTAGTATTTCTATTAGGCCTACATGTATTGTGCAGGTATAAGCTGTAAATGTGGGTTGAATTATTTAGACTTGACAATAATATAACATGCACACTAATAATAACAACAATTATGATAATAATAAAATAATATATTACGTACTATTACAACATCTCAGATGCAATATAGCAACAGTTCCCATGAGCAGAAACAGCATCTGCCTGCAATAAAATAATGACATTAAGGCTATTTTGTTCCTTTCCAAGACTTTTATTCTCCACTGAATCCTTATTCATTCAGTCATCTGAATGGAAAACCTCTGCAAACCTCTCATAAGGCATGTTCAGTCATCAGAAGAATGAATAGATTAATAGAATAGAATAGATTACGAATTTCTAAACTAATGATTTAATCAATCATTAATTTATCCAGCTATCAATTAATTCAATTTTAATTAGTTAGTTAGTGAGTTAGTAATTATGGATTGTACTTATTAGAAAGTAAGTGAAGTCCACAATAAGTTAAAGCCACAATAATTGACACCTGAATTTGTTTAAATGCAAAAAAGAGAAATATATCGATAAATGTGTGATACATTACTTCAGTATTCTTTCATCCTTTACTATCAACCCAGGATTTACTTTCTCTCAGTAGGATTTATTTATAAAAGTTTTATTATTTTCCAACTTAACATCAATTGTAAATTTCCTGGCAATAACATCATGAACACAAACAAATCTGTGACAAAGTTATTGAAAAGTACTAATCAGGGGAAGGATACAAGAAAATGTCCAAGGCACCAAATATCCCACAGAGTACAGTAAGGTCAATCAAAAATATGGCATAGCTGCAAATCTGCCTCCTTAAAAGTTGAGTATCTGGGCTGAAGTTTTCCAGAGGGCACGCAAGAGACTCTGAAACAAAGAGGAAATAGCGGAATAGTATGATGAGATCAAAAATATGTTTTTTGGGCGTTGTAGTGGTATTGTGTCTGGATGTCAAATATAATAAAATAAATGAGAGGTAGGCACAGTAACTTCAGTCTGACGCAAATGACAGGAGATGTAATCCAGTTTGAAAAAGTTTACTGAAAAAAGTTTAAATTACATTGTGTCACACGGTTAAAAAACTATGTGCTCCTGTGCAGCTCTCTGCCCGATTCTACTGCACATGATGTCACTCACTATATCAAAAGGGATAATTGATAATCAACAGTCAATATACATGCATTTGTTTTACATTACCTATCTCTTATGCAATGACTAGAAATTATGAATTTTGTAAGATATTTAAATTAACTTATGCTCTCACATTGTGGTTCTTACAGGCATCATACTCATTCTAAACACTAAACACTGCACATCAGCAGAAACACAACATTCCTACTATGAATCCTGGTGGAGGCAGCGTCATGCTGATGCTTCTCTGCAGCAGGCCCTGGAGGGCTTGTGAGGGTATAGGGGGTCAAATGAATGCAGCAAAATACAGAGAAATCCTGGAGGAAAGTTTGCTGCAGCAGCAACTTGGGAGAAGACAACAACTCTAAACATGAAGCCACAGCTTTGCAGGACTGGCTGAAAAACAACACTGTTTATGTCCTGGAATGGCCGAGTCATAGTCCAGAGTCCAGTCAAGAATTTGTGGCAGGACTTGTAACTTGTTATCCTTGTGCAACTTTACAGAACTTGAGCAATTTTGCAAAATGAATGGGGAAAATATCTATGCAATCGATTATTTTGTGTTTTGTATTTGTACTAAAATCAGTTTGTGTTTTTCACTTTGACACTTTTATTGGATTTTTTTATAAGTTTCAGAAATCCTAATTACACCCATTGATTCAATGATTTATTGTAAAACAACACATGAAAAAGTGTGTGGGTGTGGGGATGGGTGGGTGATGAGAATTAATTTTCCTTTCCTCATGGGTGTAGCATGATTTATTTTAGCTTAAATATCAAATTAAGATGGGATTTTTTTCCCCTTGTTTCTTCAATATGAAGATTATTGCACAGAAATACAGTTGAGTTTAAAGATATGATGACATTTGAAAAGGCTCCCACAATTTCCTGTTTTTCAAGAATCCCTGAAACACAATGACACAATTCTTATTCTCTGTTTTGAGAACTACTCAGTAATTAAATTATTACCCTTTTGCAATTGTAATGAGATCCCTGATAATTTCATGAATCATTCTTTATATTTACAATATAGACACAGGTTAATATGGTCACTCATCCTGTCTTATTTAAAACAAGATGATGAAACAGTCAAACAGGGCAGAGGAAATAGCATACTTCCCCTAATACTGTACTTTTAAAGTGCTTATACATTTTCAATGTACATTTCTCTCGTTATCTGGATGGTATAGTTTTCATCAGATACACATAGTTGCTTTGTATGCTAATTCTATCCCTGGTGCACTTGGAAATTAGTAATTGGTGCTGGTGTAATTTTTTGCAAATCACATACAATGAAGGGCTTATGTTCTGTACTCAATGCCTATCTTTTGTTTTGAATTTTACACTGGATGAAACCCTACTCCCTCTCTCTATTGCTGTATTTACTGTTTCTGACCAGCAGAGAGCACCAACATACCAATAAATAGTCACTTCCTTTGCTCCTATGCAGTGGCCAATGAGTACACTGCATCTGCACATTAGCACATGCACACTTTTTGCTCTCTGTCTCCCTCTGCTGCTTGGACTTTGCAAAGGTCTGACCCAGTTCATCCCAACAGTTACAGAGAGACAGCTTTCTGAAATCTGTTCTGTTGCCTCCCCAGGATAGTGTGTTGTTTGAGGCTCAACACTGAAGTAACAGCAAGACCTGTTCGGTGTCCTATTCAGGCCCTGACACATTAAAGGAAAGTTCCCTCAGGCATTTCTTCATGCAAGAAAGTTAATCATTCAGTAGCATTCGAGTATTGTGGTGATTTATAGCTGGGGCTGTTAAGTAAACATTAAAAACCAAACTAAACAAAATGTCTTGAGTTTATTCATAAAAGAAAACAGTGTAGGTGCAAACCTGAAATCAGCAGGCAGGCTGTTCCATACTTCAGGAGCAAAAGCATTGAATGCTCTGTCGCCGGATTGAACTCATATTTTCAATTGAACATATATATTTTGGGGCCAAACCATTAAGTGCTTTATAGAACAGGAGCTAAATTAGAGTCAAGCAAAGCCAGTTCTGTAATGGACAGGTAGCCAGTGGAGATGTTTAAGAATCAGAGTGATGTGATGACATATTTTTGATCCTTGTCAACATTTAATACAATACTGGTAATACTGGTGACAAAGGCATAGACAATGTTTCCAGGTCTGACTGTGATCAAAATAAAAAAAACATTTAACAATTTTTATGATATCCCTGAGGCTATTTTAGTGATGCTGCTGATATGTGAGTAAAAGCTAAGGTCAGCATATATTATTACTCCCGGGATGCTTTGTTTGTGGACATGAAGTGGTTGAAGACACTGGTGAACTCATTGGTGAAGCTAGCCCGATAGCTCACTATTTGTGTCCAAGAGTTCCTGGTGTTACTCTCAGCTGTAAATCACTCTTTAAGAGGTTTTCTGCTTCTTCCACAGTGATGAAAACAAAAGCACTAAATTCTGAGGTCTGATGTGCAAGTAAAACAAGAGTCGAAGACTGGAGGATATTTCAGGAAGTGGGGAATGAATGAGACAGTTCTTCACAGCAGCAGAGAACAGATTGAAACCACTGACTTATACCGCGGAAGGAGTTTCTGACTCCTGCTGAAACATTTCGCAGCTCAGAAATTTGGGATAAAACCTAGCAACCACAGTGTCCTTAATATTACAAAACACACTGTATCTTTCCTCTATCATTTTTCACAGCTCAAGGTTGGCCTGACCTCCTCTCAACCTACTTTTTAAGAAATATTCCTTCAAGTGGCAGAAGAACCAACAGGTGAGTGGGGCTGACAACAAGGATGCTATTTTTTCTCAGTGACCTACTTGGACTTGAGAGCCACGAGACCTTTGTAGCATCCCAAGAGCTCGGCATAAATTAGGAGACAGTTCCCCTATACACTAATGTTACCACAATGTAGGTCTTCCAAAATTCGACAAAATAAAACTGTAAAAGAGAATAAAAACATAGAGAATAGCTGCTTTTGTACCACGGAAAGAATTGCAGAAATATTCAGACCAAAGAATAAGTTGTTGCTGCACTCTAAAAACACTCTTGTGTGTCTAAAGTGGACTATATTTAAAGTACTTTAAAGTACTAATTGTAATTTTTTTGTATGTACGTGTGTGTGATGTCAAATTTATATTACAGTATATGTCTCTTCATCTCAAGATGTCCAAAGCTACATTCACTTATAGCTCTGTGTGACTCTTAAAGTTAAACTATGCAGTTTTTGAAAGAAGAAATCACTCAATCTTGCACTTACAAATAAGAAGTTGAATTGATTAGCAATAAAACGCACCCTTAGTTAATTCAATACACTTGGCGGTTTTGCTGCTAAAGCCTTACTTGCTTACTTCTAATGGTGGCTAAAGTTAGCTAATGTTAGCAAACTTTAGATACGCATTGTAACTGATATTGCTGAGTCAGTTTTATGACTTTATGTTGCCTACTTGTGCTACTGTTACAGTACGCTTTACATGTAAACACATCATCATCATCATGATTCCTTCAACTTGTTTTTCTTAAATCACAGCCTTGGATTGGAAATACTGTTTACTTTTTGTGCACTAATTTATGCACAAACCGTGAAAACACAAAACACATGAGCAGGGTGGGGCGGGGCTGGATGTACAGTAAGGACAGTGTTGAGAACAAATTGTGTACACAGACAAGAGCAGAGCAGAGGCAGAGTATGGACATGCATATATTTGCTGATGCTGACATCCATGCTCAAATACAGTAGGTGGTGTATGATCACAGTGTTGACAGTTATACAGCGCCAGAAAGATCAGTAAACAGAACAATACAAACTCTGACCAATCTCTGTTGTCAGTTAAAATACCAAGTACTAAGTTCATCCATTACCTAATATATATTGTTGGTTCAAGAAAACAGTAGTTGTTGGCTGACCACAGAGAAGTAAAGCAGGTAGGAATCCTGGCTGTTGTTCGTTGCATTGCCACTGGTAATTGCAGGTTATTGTCAAAAGCCAATCAAAGGCCTCTTGTATTCATGTGCAGTGTGTTATTTAGGATCAGAGAGCCTGTTCAACTCTAATGCTGACCCCAAACCAAAAATAGAATATTTTTGTTTTTCTTAGATGACTGCTTTAAAAACAGGCTGGGGTAGACTTTAGACTTTGCATGTTTAAAGGAGCAGTTGTTTTGGAAAATAAGCTTGTTTGCCATCTCACACAGAATCAGATTTTAGAGGATCAACACTGTTCACTTTCAACTGTGTC
Source organism: Maccullochella peelii (assembly GCA_002120245.1). Classification (NCBI taxonomy): domain Eukaryota; kingdom Metazoa; phylum Chordata; class Actinopteri; order Centrarchiformes; family Percichthyidae; genus Maccullochella; species Maccullochella peelii. The sequence goes on along the minus strand of LKNJ01000076.1, from coordinate 216,525 downwards.
CAGTATAGAGACATGCAGTAGATTTTACATGTGTGTGGCTTAACAAAATAAACCAAAACAATCCTAACTCAAGGTCCACTCACTAGCTTTTTCCAGAGCTTTCAACCGTATCTCACAGATGTCATGTTTCGCTAAGCTTACCACAAAGACTGAAAGGGAAACAGTTCTCACAGCTCTGTCAAACACAAAAGAAAAAAATAAACCTTCCAGTACAGTATATATAGCTCCAAAGCTGTCTTGTATGCACATTACACCATGTTCATGTTACATAGGCCATCGCACAGGTCACATTACATTACTTTGGTGAATGGCTTTCTTAAAAATGCAAACATTGAAATGAATACTGAAGTAGTATGGTCTGTTGATATTACCTTAGCCTTATTTGGTTTGGTCACTGTAGAGTAAGGTTTCATGTATATCTGAAAACAGTCAACTTTAATCATGCTAATGCTTGATTATGGGATTGGATCTGCAGGATCATATATAGACAAAGAAACAACCAAGATTATACAAAAATAAACATCATATAAGTATTTTACACTCTTGTATACACCTGTATGCTGTGTACTTTCAATGTGTTTAGTTTCATCCTCGGTCAAATTATACCTTTCTCATTGACGTAACACATAAATCTGTATTTGAAAAAGCTGTGCTTCTATGTATGAATGTCCAAGTTTAACTTTTAACCTGTAGCACTAAAGTAGCACTTTGCCTGTTTTGAGACAAATGAGCATGTTCATTTAGATCCTCAACCTGCAGGTAATCAAAGGCTCCTTGCTGTTTTTTTCCTTACATGATCGCAAACCGTGCCAAGAGCAAATAGCAAAAAAGCCCATAATTGCTTTAACGGCATCTCTACACTTACATTGTGAGCACCTGATTAGGGAAAGAGAAGTGAGTAATGTAATTATAGATAGTAGTGAGAACTGACTGAACCTCCAGTGCTTTCATATGCATGAAAAGTCAAGGGAGAAGCTAAGAATAAAACATACGATGATTGTACACTAAACCTCTGCTGCCCACAATGACAAAATGTATCTGATTACAGCAGTGTCCTTTCCTAAGTTAATTATAGTTATCCATTTTCTGCACTTGGATGTTGTTCTTATGCTTAGTCACTGTAGAGTGAAGGCCACAACCTAAAATCATCATCAAGGAACGGGAAATATCAGAGGCTGCCTGCAATGTATTTATATTTTTCACTGAACTTGGCTCTGCCCAAAGTGGAAATAATCAAAAAGAGCATTTTAACCTGGCATCCACTGACTTTAGTGAAATTAGTATGTAACTAAACAATTCTAACTTATTTAATGGATAATAACCCTCTGTTTATCTTGGTTAGTATAAACATTGAATGTTTATGTGGTCTTTCTAACCTTACCAATGAAAGCCACACATGCTTTGAATTCATGAGATTGATGTCATGTAAGTCTCACACTGAAATGATAAAGTTTGATTTTGAAAATCAGTCTTCTCCAGTTCTCCACACTCTCCTTTGCTTTTGTCTTCTGCAGTGCATCATTACCTCTGACTGGCATGCTAACATGCTGATCTTTAGCAGGTTAGACATGAATGTCTGAGCCAAATTTCATGACAATCCACCCAATAGATGTTGAGATATTTCACTCAGAACCACAAATGTCAACCTCATGGTGGCAGTACAAGTCAGGGGATCACCAAAGTCAGTAGGATACATTGTCTGGGAACCATGAATGCATTTACAAAATTTCATGACAGTCCATCCAATAGTTGTTCAGATATTTCAGTCTGAACCAAAGTGGTGGTCTGGCTGACAGTAGCGCTAGTGTGGCTAAAAAGTAGCAGCAGGCCAAACCAATATGCTTTAGAAATGTACATAATTGTTTTACATATTCATTTGTATGTTACCATTTCCTGTTAGTCACACTACCACTCCTTTGTATTTTAGAATTCACTTCTCAGTGTGTGTTTGTGTTCTAGAGCTCCAAAAAAACACACTGCAGTTCACACTAAGGCCAAGGTTAACAGTTAATTCCATTCATGTCTCCTCCAATTAGCAGTAAAACTTTATATAGTATATAGTATAGTATAGTATACTTTATATAGAACTTCTTCATGGACAAGGCCAGTGAAGTCAAAGCAACCTCTTAACCACCAAATATCACTAGACATTGGTATTATTTACAGCCATCTATACAAAAACATTATTGTTCATATTTAGCCAAACAAGCAAAGATGTTTGTTTTGTTCTGAGCAAATAGTGCACTTTCTTTAGCACCACGTAATGATTTTTGTTATACCTTGTCACAAAAGTGGCCCCAGCACTTAGTATTTGCAACTCACTGTGAGATCAAAATTATAAATATGAAGCTAGGTCATCCTGTTCCTGTTCCTTTTTATTTCCTTTTTTCGCCTCTGCTCTCTGGGTGCACTCATGTAATGATGAGACTGAGACAAAATACAAACAGCCTAATGTAAAAACTACAGTTCTGAAGTGTCATGTACTGTACATGATGCTCCCCATAGCCGTTTCCCTGCTTTGCTCTGAACACTGCTGACTCCCTGCTCCATATTCTCAAGGGTTGCTGAATTAATTACCGGCTAAATTAGGAACATACACTGATAGATAAATTGAGTTTAGTGTATTGAAAACAGTGACAATGACCTACATGCAGCATCTGTCATAGCTTGCTAGAGAACAAAACCAGGAAGCTAGCCAAGTTAGAGCGACATCTGATTACAAGGCACCCCAAGTATGAAGGAAAACAAAAAGATTTTTCCATCTGCAAAGGGAGGAATACACTTGCCAGAAACTGCAGATTGTGACAAATTTTCACAAAAAGCTCAGAAGTTGAGGACAAATACAACTGTACTATAAATGAGCCTCTATTTGAATGTTTCTAAGTGACAGTTACATGATTCAAGTTGCAATGTGTTTTGTGTATGTGAACCAAGTCGGACATATGTAATTTTGTAATTATGTAATGAGAATTTGAATATAAAACGTTTCAGTAGATCTTCTTGATACTGGTTCCCGGTTTAAAGAAGTTGAACCATGGTTTACATGAGACCTTGGGTAGAAACCATCGTGCCTTACTCAGTTTGACACCAGTTTATTAAAGTCCATGTGAACACAATCAGTTTGGCACCATGTGGTATGCCCATCGTCCTGACCTTTGCCCTGACCCAGTGACAGTTGACACAAGACAGGCTGTCTGACCTCTGACCAGACAGACAGAAGACGTGGACACACACACACACACACAAACACACACACACACACACGCATAGAAATACTACTGGGAAACTCCATATATACAATTTAAAAAATCTTCTTGCGCTGCTTAGTTATTGCTAAAACATCTGTATATTGTGGCAAAATGCATTTATCTGTTTAACTTTAACTCTTTAACTTTATTCATTAGGGAGGCATTACGGACATTTAGTTTCAGTAATTTTGTCCTTTTGCCTGTATACCTTGATCTCTAAGCTGTAAATGGTTTGTCCTAAAATGTGTTGCAGGATAAAGTTCAGTCTTTTGCTTTCTCTTGGAAAAAGTTGTTTATTCCATCTAGGTGAGGGAAGAAAACCTGCCCAAGTAGATGAGGGTAGCTTCAGGGTCTTAGTCACAATTGAGAATCAGACACATCATGAGATTGACTGTAGGTTAGATGCATTGGCTGCATTAATGCAGGCATTGTATTGGATCGAGGTGATGAGATGAAGAGAGAGCTGAGCCGTGAAGCCAAAAAACGGCTAATCTGCACCCTCATCTATCACCAAAAGAGCGTGCTACCCCCATCTTCGATGAGATTACATCCCAGGGTGGCAGCCATGACATCTATGTGTGGTCATGGTTGGTAATGGGTTTCTTAAGATCAATCTGAAGGCCCTCATGGTCAAGTACAGCCTCAAGTTTCTAATCATAAAAGGCAGTTATATAACTGTAACAGTGTGCATCTGGGTCAAGAGGAACCCCTATCGTAAATTACTGGACTAATAAATTAGGAAAGCAAGACTTCTCAAGGTATTCGTAAATTACATTTATCCATTAGGAATGTGCTCCTTTGAGACTCAGATATGGAGATACATGTGTGTGTGTTGGCTTTGACCTGAGCATTGACATCATATAAATGAACAGTCTATAAATGGAACCTCATTAGCAGGCTGTTATAATAGAGACAGGGCATCTCAAGGACCCTGGGGGCTTTAAATTCTGCCAGTGATGCAACACTTACAGACGTCCTCTTGGCTCATACACGAAAGAGTTCATGTCTGAGTTCTTGTCCCTTATCACCTTTGAAAATGTTATATGCTGGAGTGTCATTGCTGTGGATTGTGAAGCTAAGTTTGTTAAAATCATACAATGTTAAGTTTCTTATTATTTTTCCATTGCCAACATTTTTTTGATGGCTTGCTTGTTGACCTTGTACCTTAGAGTAGAATTCTTTTACAGTGAGTCTGTGTAACCTTTGCTGAAAAGCAGCCACTGTGGCTACAAGTATAATGTTACATTGAACGTCCCTTGATTTCACAAGATTCTCTTGTGTCAATTGCTTTAAACATAACACTGACATACCTTTTAATTTAACAGGGCAAACTTGTTAGCAAACAGTTACATATTTACATATCCAGCAGATGCGGAGCAACATTAGCATGTTTTTGTTCACCTGATGGATCCAAGTCCAATATTCACTCTCCTATTAGCTCTGTTTTGCTCTCCACCAACTTCTCAGAAAAATGGAATTAGCTGATACATGAGCTAGTTGCTAACTTTGTCTGTTGTTTGGTGCTAGGCAGGTAGTGTACAGTGGGTTTATCAAAGCCCCTGAGGTTGATGAGAATTCTCAGAATAAAACAAAACAGTAAAGTTGCGAGCCAGAAAACCAAAACAATGAGCTGAAAGAGTCATAAACTCAGCAAACTCAGTACTCAGTCAGTTACACACCAATATCAGCTAAATTTTGCTAATATCAGCTAACATTAGCTACCATAAGCTACATGGTCATACCAGACTGGTGGTGGAAAATAATTAAGTAAATTTACTCCAAGTACCATACATAAGTATACATTTAGTTAGTTGTACTTTATTAGAGTATTTCCATTTTGTACTACTTTATACCTTACATTTATACTCCACTACATATATTAATATATATTTTACGTTTTACCTTGCTATATTTATAGCTGACAGCTATAGTCACTTGTTACTTTCCAGAATAGGATTTTACATAGAAAACATATTATCATCTTATAGGAAATGATGTGTCCTTACAGATGAAACTATCCAGCAGTATGTACAGTAAATCAGTTAAAATGGCTGCTTACATGTTAATGCATCAGTAATGATAATACAATATTGTAATCATCACCCTGAAAGGAGCCATTCTGCATAAAGAGTACTTTAATTTTTGATACATTTTACTATATAATATTTCATACTTCTACTAAAACATTTTGAAGGCAGGACATTCACTTCACCTACGATCTACCATCTGAGATCTGAATACTTCTTCCACCACTGTACAAGATTAAGTATGTAAAGCTGCCGTCTAAACTATAGCTGCTTTTTAAGATAATTTTATTTGGTCCTTTTATTATAAAGGTGAGTAGATTATTTCAGTGTGTACTAGCCCTAGAAATCACAGTTTCATGATCCATCCTTATCTTTCTCTATACCACCTTTGTGGCTCCTCAACATTGTTACAGGTTATGTAATGTTTGCCCCTTCAATATACTTGCATGGCCATCCACATTTTGCTGAGAGCTGTATATTCAGTTCTTTGAAGCCACTGTTCTTATGTGAAAAGCCTTTTACATTTTCCATATTCATCACTCTCTGTGTAATCTGCACTCAGGATCCTCTTGTGCAGCTTGGTTTTGTCTCCTTTGTCCTGAATGTAGCATGACAAGCAACTAAAGATAAATGTAGCCACAGGGAGACTTAAAAGAACTGCTTAATTAATCTTAATTTAAAGGTAGGTGGAGGACATTTTCCGGTTCGAGCTCTGGCTTGTGAAAGAAAAACATGGATGTTTTCCTTTCGTTTCATTCCTCTTTAAAATGTGTCTTATGACTCTTTTGATTCTCTCATCATCTGACCCAACTGCTGCTATTTTAAGCATGTTCTCCCTCTTGCTCTCCTTTCTGAGTTTTACCTTTATGTTGTCCTCCGTCCTCTTCAATGTCACTCACATCTTTTTTCTTTATTTCCAGTTTCCACTTTAATCTTATCACTGTCTCCCCCCAAGTCCTCTACCCTCTCCCTCCCTCTGTCTGTCTGTCTCTCTTGTGAATGGAGAGTCAGTGACTAAGATTGAGAATGGGACTGTGGCCTACACAGTGTTGTTACAAAACACTGCAGTACTTGTTATTCATAGTGCTGCCCCACTTTCATCGGGACCTGTACGTGCATGTATACACACCTACACTGAATCGATTGATTCAAATTGTTTGTTAGTAATAGCAGAAAAATGAGTGATTCACATACGTAGGTTTGAACTGATTTGAGACTGTGGTAATAAATATATCTATCTGCACACTTTACAGCAGCCAGTGCTCCTGCTGATGTGGGGAGATTACATCAAACAGTTAGTTTGTGATGTTGACAAATGAGTTTCCACCACTGGAAGTTCCCTGTTGTAGCTGCTTCACATATAGTTTACTGCCTAAGGTGGATTACTGGTCCTCTTTCAAATCTAAGCCCTGATTGCAAATAATAAGTACTAAGTCAAAGGTAAATGCAAGTTGGATGAATACAAAGAAACAACAGCAGATTCTAACACAAGACATAAGAAATATAACCCTAACTCTAACTATTACATCACAGACAAACAAGGCTGGAGCTTATGTGTGTTTGTGTGGGTGCAGTTGTCTAAATTTACTCCTCTTGAAAACGAATAAAGGGGCATATGTGCAAATGTTACGCACACGCAAACCCTGTGGAGATAGGTCTATGAAATTATCAGTCCAGTACTGCAGTACCCTTGTGCTTTTGTCATCCATGTATTCCTATTCTGTTCTCTTCTTCCTTCCTTACTTTTGGGGACTGTGTCTGTCCTTTTTCTGTCTTTACATGGGTCAGAAATGGATCCACTCAAGCTCACATGCTCTAATTGTGTGAAATTACATAATTCGCCTACAGGTATAACTGACTTGGGGAGCAGGGGAATCCTTTCCTTCATTTTCTTTCTGTTCAGCCAGTGGTTTCCATTAAAAGTAGCACCAGTGCATTTCCTGTTCTTAAAAGCCTCTTTCTCCCTACTAGAACTGAAAAAATGTTAATAGAGAGCATAATGGATAGTGCAGAAGTAAAGAAATTTAAAACTCAATATACTCTTTGATGTAGCAAACTATTTATATTGTTTAAGCTAACAAATCCATTGTAAGTGTGCAATTAACATTGAACTTGTCATTTAGCATCATCAAGCTGGTCATTTCCTTAACAAAGATTTGCCCTTTAATGTTAAAAACACCAGGACAACAAGCTGCACGACTTTCTGTCTGCATATTTGTGAGTAATAACGTGATGTCATTCATCCTTTTGTTTTGTTTTCATACACACAGCTAAAAATAGACATCAAATAACCTTAATGGAGGAGTCCTCCTCATGTGACGTTGGGAGCTACAAATCCAGCTCTGTATACACTTGCAAACACACACACACGTGTGAATGTGCACTTATGTTTGTGCATCATTTCCAATCATAACACTTTGCTGATGATGCCAGAGTGGAGGATTATGCTAAACCAAACGTGAGGTCTAATCTGGATGAGTTTCCAACAGCTTCTATCTCATGTTTGAGGCTTGTGTGGGAATGGAGTTCTATGGTGACCTAGATGCTTTATGCCAGGCTTCCAGTTATGGTTTTATTCGTGAATGAATGATATCCAGTATTTTTTTAGATTTCCTCAGTGTGTCTTGGTCAAACCCTTTAGCTCCTCCTTGCACCCACCTTTCTTCCACAAGTCAGGGAATTAAAGTGCATTTATGTTATTCTAATGAAAATATCAGTTTATCCCTTTCCAAAAAGACTTTCTGTCTGAACACACCTTTAGAGTTGTCTATAAATTGTTTTCAAACCAGACAAACATCCAGCACTTGACTAAAAGCAGACCAAAAATATGACTGGAAGGTTCAAGAGAGACTAAAAGTCATCAGATACAAAAATGAACACTGGTGAGAGAAGACAACTGTATCACAGTGGCCTTCACAACCAGGCTTTTGACCTTCTTTTGAAGGTAACAGACAACCTTTTGCTGTGGGAAGTCTTAACTGCATATTTCAACCTCATGTGGTGATACACTCAGTCAAGATTGCATCCCAGAAAAGCACCAGAATTAGACTTTTTACAGGAAAATTGTATTTTTTTTACCTCAGGACCTCCTTCCTTCTCTGGGGGTGGTTATCCACCATAACAAAAAAAAACCCTGCTATATTTTCTCTTCTCTATGTCTCATTCCTCCTGAGACCAAAGAGAGTCAGGAGTGGCGTCATTATGCCACGGTGTTTGGTCACGCTCTCTTGAAGCATTTACAGTGGGGGGGATAGGAAGTAATATACAGTGAAACGTTTTACCTTCCTCCAGTGGCATTTTTGACTTTCATTCTCAAAACCCTCTTTAAACAGCTGCTAAAGCCTGTTAATCACAGTGTGACGTAAAGCCTGCGTCACCACTACTGAACTGATAAAGTTATGAGCTTGGTATTATTGTTGAAACGTGGCATGTGTGTGTGCTGTTGAACTCAACTAAACTCAAAAGCGAAATATGCTCTCCCTCATTCTCTTCCTGTGCTGATTCATTCATTTCTAGCTTTTAAACTTCTGTCAGTGAATTCAATGATCTCCTGAATTATCTGTTTACACTATACCCATCTACTCATCTGCACCACCCATCTACTCATCTGTTGTTTGTAACTGGGGGTTGATTTAAGTGGCACGCTCAGACGATTCCTGTTATAAAAAAACTCCACTGATCCACTAGTTTTTATATATATATGAGTAGAGTTGTCAGGAAACAACAGCTAATAAACATCAGGTGATTGCTGAGTATTTGCATCTGGTATTTTTTTAGCTGTTTCCTGTTCCTGTTTACCTCTACAGTACCTGCTCCTGATCCAGCTCCAAAAGCTTGAAAGTGCAACACTGCCTCTGTCCTTTCTTGGATTATCTCTACCTTCATAAGAAGAACTGATTACATAAATACTTTTGAATTTACAGCATAATTTGGCACAAACCCCAACACTGACTCAAAGATTTTACATTCAAGTTTCTGTAGGTGAGATGATAGACAATAAGAGGAGAATGGACTTCAAGGGGCAGCAACAATTACATACTAAAAGTATGTAAAAGAGAGAAATGAAATGATTTAACATTTCAGTAATAACTGATGGATGAAGATTACCAATGTTATTGTAGGCTTTTAGCATTTTGAGTGGGAGAGAAAAATACTTAAAAGCTTTAACTGCGAAGCCAGAGTAATAGGTTGTGTGATTGAAAAACATTAGAACCATGTCATAGTCTGTAGGCACTGAACCTGCACCCACTGAAAAGCTTTGACTGATGTGTTTTTTTTAAAGCATTTAAGGAAAGTAAAAAGGATATTAGAGAATGATCTTTTATATGAAGTCAGATACCACACGTTACCTTTCTTAGACATGTGGTTACCCGCAAAGGTTTTGTTGCACTAAGAATATCCCATCCCGGCATTTCCCAAATGTTTCCCAAAACTCCCTATGATCCCCTCCTGATCTACTTCAGACACATGCCACTGCATGTCACAAATAGGAATAAAATAGAAATTATTTTAAAATAAATTAAATACATTGAAAACATTTGATTTTGCCCCTAACATTTTTTCATGAATCTATAGAAATTACTAAGAGCAAAAAGATAGATAGATTCCCTGATCCAACTGCAAATTACAGTATGTCACCATGTTGCCTCTCTCTTATACTGTAATGATTGCTGTGACCATTTAGCAGCTTAATTAAAGGGCTAAGTTACAATCTGTTGACTGATGTTACACCCTGGCCGGTTGTCAAGCCAGCAGGGAGTAGAATGAGGGATTATGTTGCCAGTCTCTGGTTCCTGTTTTCTAATTTTACATCAGAAAAAAAAGAGTTTCCTGACTGCCTCCTGAGGGATCAAGCCCTGGTTGCTAAGAGACTAATGGACAGTCAGGGGCTAAAGGAATGGCAGGAGTGAATCACTGACCAGGGAAAACTGAGTGTATGAGTGAGAGAAAGAGAAAATTAAAAGGGGAAATTATACAAAATGATCACTACGGAAAAAATAATAAATATAATCATTGCTCCTTTTGGTTTGTTATTTCATGCAAACATCTGTATTACTCCATTAGTCCTCCCAGATCCTACTTTACTGGCTGGTTTTGATTGACACAACTTTATTGATCACTGCTCCACTACAGAAAAAGCCAGAGGAATTTAAATTCAAAACATGACTCAGAATTATGGATGTTCGTCCTTTCTATAATTACACACCCTGAAACATGACACTCTACCTTTGAAAGAGATCAGCAACAGTTATTAGTTGTACTCAGATAGCGGCTTAAACTGTAGCTAAGGGACTTTCATTTTTAGCTCCTTGTGTGATTGCGCATCCACATCTGTGCAGCATGTTAATGATAATGTGTCACGGAGCAGTGAAATGAGAAAGGATGAGTAAGTTAGCAGCATCACCTGGTCCTCCCATGCCACTACAATGAGGCTGGATTCATGCATGGATTAACTACTTCGTGGACAGAAACTAGTATTGGACACCAACAATGCCTTGAAAAGTTAGGGGTCTAACCTGCACTTGAAATGATAAAACATTTTCTCAGAATCACATCACTCATCTCAAAATCACATAAATTAAAAGTAAAATTCCAACCTTTATGAGTTTATAAGAGTTTCTCAGAATCTCCATTTGGAACATTTCTACAAAGTAATGATAATAGCTTAAATAATTGATTGAATAATTGTTCATTTAAGTCATTCATCAAGCAAAAACATTTGCAGGTTCCAGCTGATTTTCTCAGGGTGTTTTTTGTTGTTGTAAACTTAAAGGAATAGTTCAACATTTTGCGAAATACGCTTATTCACTTTCTTGTCAAAAGTTAGATGAGAAGATCGACATCACTCTCATGTCTGTATGGTAAATATGAAGCTACAGCCAGTTAGCTTAGCTTAGCGGAAAGACTGGATACAGGGGGAAACAGCTAGCCTGTCCAAAGGTAAAAGAGATCAAATATTCTGCTTACCAGCTCCTAAAGCTCACCAATTAACATGTTATATCTTGTTTGTTTAATCAGTACAAAAACCAAAATGTAAAAATGACAAGTTGTGTTTTTACAGGGAGTTACATGCTTGAATTATGCATGCTGGAACGATTTCTTGGCCGTGCACAGTGACTTCCTGGAGTCACCGCTGGTTGCCTGGCAGCCTCACAGTGATGACAAGACTCCAGGAAATGAATCTTCAGGTGCAGACCTATAGACTTTTACTGTAGTTATAACTTAGACAATGAAAACAACAGAAATTAAACTCAACTGTATAAGATTTTATAGTAAAGCTTTAATTGTTTGAGTTTCATCGTACATGTAATATAGTACAATATAGGTCCAATGCACTTCTGTACCAATCATTGTTTATAATCTCCACTGCACTTTTAAGAAGAAGAAGAAGAAGAAGAATTACTTTATTAATCTCCTTGGGGAAATTCAAATACTTAATATTAAAATACTTACTTCATATGCATGATGATAGAATTTAGACATTAAAAGTAGTACAATACATTTCTGTCATTGAGCTGTACAACTGTACAGATAGACACTGTATAAAGCAGAATTCACTGGCGTAAATGTTTGCTCTATTGTATAGTGTTTCTTCTTCTTGTTACAGAGTTAGTAAGTAGTTGTTAGCTTCCAGAATTGATCATTCACTCTGTTTGTGCTAAAGGAAAAAATGATTAATTCCTGATCTGTGTCACAGATATTGCTTATCACAACTGAATTCGTCACCTCACCTTAAGCCTGATGAACCTTTGCTCAAGTGTTTATTTCTGTAGCTTCTGTCCAGAGTCGGTAAATATAGGTCCCACATTCAAAACCTGGCAGTACATGCTGACATGAAGTGTGAGGTATTAGGTAACATATGTCTGTGGGAGAGGGGAGGACATGTTCTTGTTAGGTTTAGCATGATTAAGTGAATCTGTAATGAGGTCTTTCCTTGACATTTGCAATGAAAGAGAGAGAGAGAGAGAGAGACACAGAGAGAGACAGGGTGTGTGTTACAGAGCTGCTTTTGTGAGATAGCCATTTATGTATCTTTCTCTGAATACGTCAGTGCCACAGATACATGGAAATGAAATGGTTTCATCCAATGACACACAGAAAGATAAAAACACAATTATTAAAGATAGTAATTTCAAAAATAACCTTTGCAAACACATTCATGCACAAACAAGATAAAAATATTCTAACTGCCAAAAAGATCCCTGACAGAAAATGTGTTGAAACCACCGCCTTTTCTACAATGTGAAGGAGCTGTGACAGCTTGATTTATGTGTATATATACACAGACTCATAATGAGGCATTTCAGCAAACAAGCAAGCACTGTGCCTTTTGCAAAAGAGCTTCACTGTGCAGTTACAACAGAAGTCACTGAAAGAAAGTTCTATTCCAGAGGGCACAGACGTGTAAAACGTAGTCACACAGACTTTGGAGACTTTACTTAGAAAGAGAAACCTTTTGGAAAACTATCACAAGGAGAGAAAGATCTATAGGTGAATCTGACATTTGATTGTCCTGAAGATGTCAGCTGATGTCAAGGTCACATGTAAGACCTTATTGCAGAGGAAATCATGTTAAAGAATCACAAAATAATCCACTTAACTGTTGTAGCCAGGAAGGACAGAAAGGAGCGAATGTATATCACCTATCACATTCTCAACCTACAAACTAGTACACCATGCTTCACAATGAAGCTGCTTGTCTGAATGAAAATGTTTTTCCTCACTTGATCTCTTTGAATGGGTGCTGCTGATTGTATGAAGAAAGCTTTTACCTGATCCAAACCTTGACTTGCACTTCAAGCAATCTATAGAGCCCCTGCTGTTTTTAAGAAGCTCACAGAAAAGTCTGTGGGAGACCTGAAACTGCTGCAAATCCTTGTATACCTGCAATTTTTCAAACCACCAGTTAAGTATGTGGGACACAGTGTCTGAGACAGGAATAGATCTAAAGGAAGTGAAAGCAGTCACACAGTGGAAAAAGCTCTTTTGTCATCACTACACTTTTTACTAGGCTTCTGTGGCTACTATTGTAGATTCAAAGCAAGTTATTCTGCCATTGTCCAACCACCAACCAAATAAACTTTTTTAAAGTCTTTTTTTAACAAGGAAGAGATGTTTATAAAGACAAGAACAACCTCAAAGAAGCAGAGCTGTTTGGAGACCAAAACTGCGGCACTGTGTTTTCCAAAATCATCCACGATCTCACCCATCCATATGTGTTTGCTTCTGGTGATGTTACCAAAGAGAGTACGGAGTATAGATTTCAGCCTGAAGGGGCAGTAATCAAAAGAGGATACACTAAGGAATTAAAAAATAAACAAAGCTGAAAAGCTGTACCCCATCATCAGCTGGAATTTCTGACTTTTTGTGAATAAATTCCAGGATTGTTGTATAACAGAATAGACAACAATTGTGTGATAATAACCTAAATGAACGCCACTGACAATTTTGTTATTCAGTGACGGTTGGAACACACTGAAGCACACTTGTTGTCCTGGAATCAAGGCAGAGAAAAGATACTTCCTTCTGAAAATACAGCCCACTGCCACCAGGTAAGAGTTAGTTCATCACAAGGCTATTACCAGATTAGTGGTAAAAGTGTGTCCAAGTATGATTCTTGTCATGTATGCATTCCCAACACACCTGGAGGAAGAGTCCTGCAGCTGCACAGGTATGCAGAAAAGGTGGCTTTCCTTCCTGCATGCATTTCTGTTGCTATGGTTATTGGTGTATTTATAGTTAAGTTTTGTTTACTGAGGGACATTTTTCCATCACCTGAATCCACACAACAAGCAACTGCAGGGTAGGGAAATCACCCATCACCCAGCTGGGCATTAACAGACTGACCGTGCTTCAATTTCTTCCACTGTGGAATTTCTCCTGGAGCAAAAACAGCTTGGTTCCTGTTCATAACTACAGTATAACCATTGCGGTGATGAGATTAGAGAAGGAGGACTCTTTCTGTTTCTGGGGAGTCTGAAATAGCACCAAAGCAGCTACTTCTGTTGTCGATCCTGGAGTTGGCGGTTCGACCCCCCACTCCTCCTGTTCACATGTCGAAGTGTCCTTGGGCAAGACACTGAACCCTAAGTTGCTCCCGATGGAGGCCAGCACCTTGCATGGCAGCTTCGTCTCCATTGGTGTGTGAATGTGTGTGTGAATGGGTGAATGAGACCAATCTGTAAAGCGCTTTGGGTACCGTAAAAGGTGGAAAAGCGCTATATAAGTGAAGTCCATTTACCATTCTGTTGCTGGATGAGGCTTACAGTTGTGGGATGACTTACAGCAGATACTGCAGTTCTTAATTTGGCTAACTTAATTTAGCTAACTTAACTTAACTTTAACTTGCAATCATGCTACACTGACAACTTTACAGTTTATTTGTGCTGTTCTTTTACAATTACGAGACATTTTTTGGTTATGGTCTGTTTTTGCTGTGTTGAGTTGTGTGGCCAACCCACTGCTCATTGCTAATGGTTTGCTGCCATGCAACATTGTATTTATACTTAAGGGGGACTTTATAGATATCTGTTCCCTTTTCTTACAGTAATACAGTATTGTTCCTTTTTTTTTGAAATTATAAATTGTGAACTTTAGAAGGAATACCTACCGAACACAAAGCAAAATACACCAAGAAATAAATGTTATTTATTAATTAATTTAAGCCATATAATAGTTTATTTAATTTGATTTAAAACATGGGAATCAAAAATTACTCAGTCTAACATACATGTTAATCATGGCTTTATTAGAAAAGGAGTTGGCCCAGCACTAATTTATGCAATATAGACTTGGTATAATGTATGTGTATGTTGTATTGTGTCCTATCCTGACCTTTCATTCTGATGTTGTGCTTCATACTTTACGCTGTCCTTCCTCTTTTACACCCAACCCCTCTTTTCTTGGTCTATTTTTACATCAAGTATACGATCCATTTTTTTCCGACAGCCTATAAATGCACCATTAAACAATTGGTGGTTTGCAATCACAGGATGTGGCCAAAAGCCAACAGTGAACAGCTGTTGATGTGTCAGTTTCTGATCCTATATGACAGCACCACTCCTAAGCCAAATCCCCCCACCCACCCTGAGTGATGAGACCAACAGGAAGAAGAGAGGAAACAACTCATTCACATGTCAGACAGTAACCTGCCTCAACAAATCCATAACTGCTCCCACTGGGTGTTACCATCCTTTGTCTGTTTGGCTCTTACAGACATGTAGGTGTCTCATGGAAATACTTGCTAACATGTTCACCATTAAAAAAAAACCTAAAGGGTGATATTTCAAGGATTGTTGCTGTGAGGTTGTTTGGGAGTTGTAAGCTATGAGCTGTGGCCAAGCTCCTACTGAATGTATAAATAGGAGATAAGGGCTTGGATGACGAGCTTCAATAATGTAACCACGCTTGCTGCTAATTATTATTTTTCTGCTGTGATTTTCCACTCTCTCCCATTTATACATGCACATAAGTAATTGTATATTCCCCTCCTCATGCCCCTTTCCACTTTTCACAACTTTACATTTATATCTCTTTTACATATTTTATATGTGTTTTGTAAGATTCTATGTATCTATGTTCTTGGCAGCAGCAGGCAGCTGTTTTCAGTGAAAAAGCTCTAAAAACCCACTGTGCACCACCTGCTCAGCACCAAACGACAGACAGACACAGTTAGCAACTAGCTGGTGAACATAGTGGAACATTTAGCAGCTAAAGAGCCAGATATTTCCCTCAGGAGTTGGTGGAGACCAAAAACAGAGCTAAAAGAGAGTGAATATTGGACTTACATTCACCAGGTCACCAGCAACACGACTTCAAATGAATGATAATGTTGGTCTGTATCTGCTGGATGTGTAAATAAGCAATTGTTTGCTCAGAAGTTTGCCAAATTAACTTAAAAGGTGATGATGTGTCAATGTTGTATTCACAACTTGTTTCCACTGCCCCCAAGTGGCAAACAAAATCTGCTTTTACAGGTTATAATAAAAAGTATTTTATTTTTTCATAAAGTGTGCTGTTTCATAGTTAAGGGATGCACTTTTTATATATTTGTTTACCAACAAATACATCAATATAATTCATATCTCCATTAATATAACTATGAAATAACTTAAAAATGACACAAATAGTGTTAGTGTTGTCATTATCATTATCATGTGGAATTATTTATTCTGAAAAACATAAACTGACAAGTACATCTTCATTATTATTATTATTATTATTATTATTACTATTCAAGTGTGCTTACTTGAGCCCCTGCTTTCTTTTTCTGCCTTTTGCTCAGACTTGGCTGACACATAAATCCTCAGGGAGATCCAGTTTGCAGATGTATGACTCACTGCCAAGATGGAAACCACTGAAAACCCCTTTAGCTCATCCACTGCCATCAGTCACCACATTCTTAGTGATGGAAGATAAACTTTATACAGCCAAGTTCGGATTGATGCCTGCTGCCCAAATATTCCTCTCTCTGCAAAGGAGGTTTTTGTATTTGTGTGTGAGATCTTTGCCAAATGTTTCTCACATGCATCTTATGTAATAGTATTCCAGTCTTCTGTTTATAAAAATAGTAACAATTTTATTTTCTTCTCCACCTGACAGGCCCAAAGGTGTTGCTATTTTCAAAATCTGTTATTTCTGTTTGTCTGTAAGGAGGAACGAAAATACCACTTGGATGCAGCTCAGACTCTTAAAACAGAACACTGGCTTATCATTTTCATTGCAAACAGACTCGGCTGCATGTCTTTCCCTGTATGCCCCTTGTTTTATTTGCCATCCTATTTGCTAAACCATGCTGGATACACCTCTAATCCAATCTAAAATCATATGAAATAAACAGCATATTGCAAAACTTATTACTATTTCTACACATAGTTTTCTGGTTGTTGGTTGACACACACACGCACAATCTATTTTTCTTTCAGCAGAAAATACACATAGAAGTGTACTTCATGTATGAAGGACAGACAAAATGACAAGTCCCAAAATGGAAAGCAAGAAAAGTTGAAAGACTGTCTGGATAGTGTTAAATTGTTGCATAACCATATGACTGGAACAGATAAACGGAAAATGGCTAAATCATTCAGCTGTGGCAGACACCTGCAGATGCAGCTCAGTACACCTAATCCATGTGTAAATCTTGTATTGATTAATTGATTAGTGCATGTAGGTTATGTTTGTATGTGTATGGGACATAGAGAGTTGTGAATGTGAGTGTGAGCATCTTATTAAACCAGGTTTTTGTGTTTTAGTAATAGACTGTGAAACAAGGAAATTACAGGTTTATCATCGCTTTGTAAAATCAAAATATGTTGTTGAAAACATGCTTTGAAGAGAAACTTCTGCCATGTGCACCCAAGTTCTAATAAATATAGGTACACATGCACACATCGGTGTATCATACATAAATGTGATAAAATCAGTGAGATTCAAAGGAAAGTATATTGATGAAGGCTGAAATGGTACATGGTTTGTTTTCAGTGTTCTAACAGAACTATTCAAAATGAATATGTCTTTCCAGGAATGTTGATGAGTTGAATCTACACTTTGAGCTCCATTTAAGGGGAGCTACTTTACATTAACTGTTTCTGGACTGCTGTAAGCCACAATAACAGGAGAAAATCTGTGTTCAAGTTTCCATCTCAACACTTTCCACTTCTGTTTGATCATTAAAACAGCAGCTAAATATATTCGAGTTGAAAAATGACTTATTCCATGTCTTACAGCTTCTATCCAGACCCCCTAAATCCTTCTGATTTCGAGCTTCCCTTGATTCAGTCCCAGCCTCTCTGTATGTTCCAAGCCGTGACCTTAAAATAATCCAGAGCCACATGGCAGCAGAGGATAGATGAGTAGTTTGACCAGCAAGATTAAGAGGGCACTGGCTGTATTGTACAGTGGTAAACAAAGCTAGGTTAAATGGTACTGTAGTAAACGGGATCAGAGGGGACTGATGCTGATGTTTTCTCACATTACAGCTGGATGGATGTTAACCAAACAAGTTTATTTGTCTCACGTGACCCCTCTCTTTTCTGCTCTCTAGTCATGAGAGTCTCTCTGTTTATCCACAGCTTTGAGAGTTCCAGATTTGCTTTGTATCCGGCAATCAGGACAAAAGAAACTGAGAAAAGAGAGACAGATGGAGCGTGTCAATTCTTGCTGTCATTCCTGTCTTGTCTTGAGGTTATCATGCATGAAAATATCTGTGATTACAGAATTGGCGCTGAAAGACATCCATAGCCATATCAGATCTACTACACAAAATCTGTGTTCTAGCACTATCATTGGCCTTTATTTTACTTTCAACAGCACTTCCAGAAAATGATTTATAAGCCTGAGTTGCAAAAGGGTTTGTGACATTATCAATGGCGTGTACTTAAATGTCCAGAATGTGGGCTTGTGCGATCGTTCCCACTGGCTGACTCAGGTGATGAGGTGTTGACGTTGTTGTGGATGTTGTTTCTATTTTCACCAATGCATGAAATCAGCTAGCTGAGGAGAAAATTACACATTTCGTTGTTTTCTGTGCTTCAGTGCTTGGAGAAAGGAAGGAAGACAGCACCCAGCTCCAACCAAGTTCATGCACACATGAAATGATGTGTGAGCGTCATCTTTTCACAGTCATGGATCATTATTCCTGTGATTACTGATCCTTAAGAACAACATTTTTCCATGTAAAAGGGAACCTGTGCCTCCAAAAATGTTTCTGTTCAGTTTATATTTAGTTGAATAATTTCACATATCTCAAGCTTTCTAGCCAGATAAAATTCAGTCAGTCAGTGATATATATTTTCTGTGGAATTGAAAAACTGAGTTTATAGCTGAGTTGGTAACTGTAGGAATCTGTTTCTTCCTGGAATACAGTGATTATTCTGCATGCCTCTGTACTGGCTACATTATAATATCTGTGAACCAAACCATGAGTCAAACAAGATTTTGGTATAGGACGTGCCATGGTGACATCATAAGCTTGATTCATTTCCGCTGTTTCATTTCCCCATTTTTAATGACACACACACTCACTAATGCCAGTTCACAATGGCTCATTAATGGGCATCAAGGCACAGTGAAGCAAAGCACACAGGGAGGAAACAGTATCATAACTGGCAGAGAGTGCACCTCTGTAATGGCAATCAGCTGTCTGGAAGCTACACAGAGAAGTCTGGAACACTTCACTTAGAGAGAAAAAAATGTTCCAAGGGGAAATGGAAACTGCAGATGCAGATTATGTTACATTAACGTGGATGGCAATACAAATACATTGGATTGGATTTGGTTTTAGTGAACAACAAAATAGGGTTTTTATAAGTGCATTCTAAAACCAGTAGTTTCTGATCTGTTACTCCTATTCTATGACATTCTCACTCCAACAGGAGATGAAGAACACAAGACTTAAGAGTCAACAGCTATGCTAGCGGCTCTGTGAAGCTGTAATGCTCATTGCAAAGAAATCCAAACTGTTAAAAAAAAGTATTGGACGAATTGATATTTAGACCTGATGATGGAGCTAGATAAAAAGTCACAGTTTAGAACGTCTGCAATAAATTGCATGGTAATCCATCCAACAACTGTTAAGACAATTTGCTCTGAACCACAAATGTCAACCTGCTTGTGGCGCTTCAAAACTAAAATGTTAACCTTATGGTGGACCAAGAGGGAAAAGTCAGGGGATCACCACAGTCAGCAGGCTTCATCCTCTGGAGACCATGAATGTATGTACCAAATTTCAATGCAAGCCATCCAATACTTGCTGAGATATCAATCTGAACCAACATTGTCATCCCAGGAGCCAAGTTGCAGGAATGGCTAAGAATGCCTTGGAGTGAGTTTTTGCCCATCAGTGAGGAGAACTAAAGAAGCCTGAATGAGTCAAAAAATGATAATACAGCCAATCTGGTTGCCTTTCACTTAGAACTTAGATACCGCTGTGGTTAATGCACGGGTAGTTCTAAGTAACTAAATCTACCTGGTTAACTGAAACTAAATTGATTGTTTTTAGTGCTACAGCATCCACATCTGCTATATAAGTCCCGTGCCCTGAGTTGCCTTTTTTGTTCTTAAAAAGAAGCAGGTTTAGGAAACAACACTATAGATGTTGTAAGATTTTATTTGCTAGTAATCTGATGAGGTCAGTGGGTTTTCAGTTGATTACAATCCTATTAGTGAAGTGCATTATTGAAGCTTAGTGTTACTGTACTTACTGCATTAATCATTTTAAGTGTTTTGTTGTAGAAGAACCCTCCTGCCTTTTCTCTCTTTGATGGAGCATCCTGCAGGGTTCATGTCAAAACAGCTCAACGAGACAAAAACCTTAAGGAAAAACTGAAAACGTTCCAACACGTGGGGCACAATGGCAAACTGAATTTTGCTAATGCACATTGCACGACAGTAGCATGTGGGCGTAATTCAGAGGAGTTAAGGTAGGTTACTGATTTGTGTTGTTAGGGGATATGAGACGTAATGTGTAAGAAAAATCAGAAAATATATATAATAGTAATAATAATATACAAAAGGTCAAAACAATGGCTTAATGTAGCTTAATGAAATAAAATACAAATCTAAAAATCTTTCTTTGCAGACAGGATTAAGATGTAAACAGATACCATCATTATAAAAACATGAGCAAAAAAAGGCAATATCCTCTTGTACCATCACCATGTCCCTGTCTGAAGTGTCATCGGACCTCGTGAAGTGAAATGAAACGTGAAAGTGGAAACATCCGTCACACGTCAGATGGTTTCAAGTAGGCGTATGGACTGTTGTAGCCAGGAAAAATATCTCTTACCTGATGCTTCAATTGCATGTAGATTCTTTCCAGTTGGTGTCTGTTTTTTCTTCTTCTGGCTGACCTTGCAGAAGGTTGCTTTCATTTTACAGTTCAGCTTAAAATAAACTGTTGCATGGTGTTGATTAAATGCTGTTTCATTATGGAGGAACCATCTGGAGTGGTGTCAACGCTAAAGCATCTCCTGGGACGGAAACTGTCCTTGAGCTTCAGGAGCAGCAGAAGTGACTATATGGAACCTTAAAATAACTTGGGAGGAGACAATGAGACAACATGACAGTATTAGCTGAGGACTTTAACAGAACCAGCAGTTATGCACAGGAACAGTTTGGTTACAGGAGGGAGCAATCTGCCAATCCTTGACAGCAAAATTGCATTGTGCTGCACATGACTATAGCTTTCCTACTTCAGCGCAGTCAAGTTCACAGGGAGACAATAAAACACTAGGGCTTTCAAAAGTTCCCAAAGGGCTTCTACACAATAATATCTGTAAGTTCTTATACCTTTTTTAACGAAAAGTGTGAGAAGATTGATATCACTCTCATCTCTGTCCGTTAAATGTGAGGCCAGTTAGCGCAGCCACTTAGCTTAGCTTAGCATAAAGACTGGAAGCAGCTAGCCTGGCTCAGCAATTTTTGGTTTTACAGGGGATTATGTGCGGGGCAACTTCTTGGCAGTGACTGTCTGGAGTCTTGTTGGCACTGTGAGTTGAAATAAATGTTTTTACACTTTTACACAATTTTTGTACAGATTAAAGAAAGAGATATAACGTGTTAATTAATGAGCAGCCACCAGAGGATTTTGTTACCTTGACAGAGCCAGGCTAGCTGTTTCTAGTCTTTATGCTAAGCTAGGCTAACTGGCTACTAGTTGTAGCTTTAATGGACAGAAATGAGAATGGTATAAATCACCTTATTTATCTCTGCAAGAAAGTGAGTTTCCCAAAATGTCAAACTATTCCTTTAAGTGCTTAAAATATGGCTTTCCTCTGACATTTATAGGTTTCTCATGTTGCACAAATAAGATAGCTACAACGTCACATTTTGTTTTAGCATTTTATGTATAGTGTGTGTGTCTGTATGTGTGTGTTCAGTGTGTCTAATTCCAAGGTCCACAGCTGCTTCCTCTTAGTCCAGCTGTGCCTGCCTGAATCTTTTGTACAATTCGGTCATGTTTCAGAAATGAATGGAAGAGTTTTTCCTCAGGTTCTCACACATACACACTTATGCTTATATACAGTACACAGACAGACAGATACAAACACATGCATGCATGCATACAGGGCTTCTCCCAACTCATTTACATGCTCATTTGATTGCTTGTTACAGAAATGTCCAGCACCTTGCAGCTAGTTAAGTGATTAGTTAAGGTCAGCCATCATTAAGTTTAGCTTCAAGGGTTTGGGTTTGCTGTTTTTAATGTGACAGGATGGTTATCTATATACTGACACTTGTGTGAAGTGAAACCAAAAGCTGGCTGGAAGTACAGAACGCTTTAGAAAATGGTTAGTAGTTATGTGACGTGTGCACATTTTGTAGTTAAATGGCTAAAAGTCACACGTGGTTCTTTAAAGAAAATTTTTTGACATTTTGGGAAATACCCATATTAGTGTTCTTTCCTACGTGAGAACATTGATTCCAATAAATGTGTTTCCCAAAAGGTCGAACTATTACTTCATGCCCTCCATGTCCAGCATTTTGCAAAAACATCAGCAATACTTGTATAAAGCTTATCTATTTGTATGAAGGCCATCTATATATAAAGCTGACCTTTTCTCATTAGATCACTGGGATAAGACTATTACATTCTGCTTCCTTCCACTCTCCCTTCCTCTGTCTGTTGCTGTTTTTAAACTGTCCCTGTCTACCAGCAGCAATGACGACATCCGCTAAAGCTACCGAGCTACATGCTAATGGTGGAAAACTGGACAAGCCCTGGGCCTGTGAGTGAGGCAGGTAGTGTGCCACGTGCAAAATCTTCCACAATAAAGGTGAGCTCAGCGCCGTTAGGGCCCCCTTGGTTCCTTCAACCCAGAATGTATTTTTCACTTGTGCCAGACTGAGACAAATCTGGAAACCTGTACCTGTGAATTAACAGATGGTACAGTTAACAGAGTGCAAGAAAATAAACATATCTGACGTTCATGATGACATCACCTCATGTAGGTCAGAAAATGTGATGAATGTAGCAGAATAAATACATCAACAAGGAAGACTCTCCAATGAAACTGATACTCTTTCATTTGTCCATCACATATTGTGCTAAACTAAACTGTGTGGATGAGACTCAGCTGTCGGTGAAAATAAGGGATTGGTTCCATGCAGTACAGACAGTAGAGCAGACAACAAACAAACACACCCCAAACAAGATTGAGGGGTCCACTGAGTAAGCGAGGGCAGCCGGGTAGACGTAATGTTTCTTTTGTAAACCTGCCAAGAGTTGAAAGGATAGGCTGATCTGAGAATTAAGGATTCATCAAGGCTTAAGCCACTGCTGCACAAATAGACGAGAGACCACCGAGGAAACCCCACTGAATTCAGCATGACTGCATATTATGGGTGTTCTGATTTCATGCTGTGAAAAGAGATATCAAAAACACTTTATCAGTTTGCTTTTGAGATAGTTATTTTTGTGAGGTCATCTGATGGAGGCATAACAAAACAGAACTGAGCAGGAAATGCAAGCTGGTTTTGGGCCTCACGTGACAGCTGAATTTGAAAACAATGACAGACAGTGTGATATGGTTTACACAGATTACAGAGAGGAAGGAAATTTGAATAAACGGATTTGGTACAGGAATCCAGCTCTAGAGCGGACCTCCATTGTAGGGCATAAAAGATGAGCGTAAAAAACAATACAAGCGTGGGTTCTGAAGACAAAGAGAGTCAACAGGGAGCGAGACGGAGAGGAAACAGGCCGAGAGAGGCAATAGAAAGGCTGATGACAGTGCCTTTTGGAAAAAGAAAACTGTGTCTGTCAAAACAGATGGCAGCTGGTTAAGAAGATTAGATGCTGTTACTACTACCAAGACCACTTCAGACTGATCACCCCCCCAAACACAGATAATCACTCACACACACAAACTGCCCTCACAGAACTTCAACTGTTTCCTCTCATCTCACCCCAAACAGCCTGGCCAACACTCGACCCTGTGTCACACTCACTTGCTCTTCTTTTCAGAATGACAGGACAGCTGGGCTCAGGATGAGTCTACTACTCCACTCCATCGACAATTTCGGATTGTTGACAGTCCTTATGGAAACAAACACATTTTTTAAGTTTGTATGGGAGTTCATAGATGTTATGTAAAATTAAAGAACATTCTCCTTTTGCTGTTTTGGCCACCATTTCTATTGGTTATGATAATAACATTGTACTCAGTGAGATCTGGGAACACAGTGACATTGCTACAATTAAGTGTGACGGGGCAAGAAACGCAAGCGTTCAGACAATCAGTTTAGCCATATTATCTAAACCAGTTCTTTGGGGGGCAAAATCAAAATTAAGCTCAACCAAATGTGTGATAATTCTTCAAAACTGTATGGCCCTATAGGTCAAAGTTAAACAAGGAATCTATCTGTAATCTGTGATGTTTGTTTAAAACCCATATATTTGTCCAACTGCTCTTGTTTTAGCTTGTCAGCTTTATTTTCAGTGTTGCCACCACATTCCAAGATCTCAGAAATTAACTTGGTGAGTATAATGTTATTATGACCAACAGGAATGTTAGCTAAAACTATGAAAATAAGTGGCAATAAACCAGAATTTCCTTTTATGAGATGTTTTTTAATGTTCAGTTACTTAAAAGAGAAGTTTAATACTACTCTCATGTCTGTGCGCTAAATGTGAAGCTAGTGCCAGGAGACGATTAGCTTAGCATAAAGACTGAATGCAGGGGGAAACAGCTAGTCTGACTCTGTCCAAGGTTTAAAAAAATCTGCCTACCAGCACCTGTAAAGCTCACTAATTAACACATTATATCTTTGTTTAATCCGGCAAATAAGAAACTACCCATAAAATCACAACTTGCTGTTTTTTTAGTTTTACAGTTTGTTTTACAAGTTAAACAAACAAGATATGTTAATTAATGTGTTAATTAGTGAGCGTTAGGGTTGCTGGTAGACAACTTTGGACAGAGCCAGGTTAACTGTTTCCAGTCTTCATGCTAAGCTAAGTGGCAGTAGCTTCATATTTAGCATACAGACATGAGAGTGGTATCGATCTTCTCATTTCTTTGCAAGAAAGCAAATAAGGGTATTTGCCAAAATTTTCAACTATTCCTTTAAGCAACTCCATACTCCATACTTTCCTGTGTTACTTTTAATCAATGCATGGGAGCTTATGGGCCGCTTGAATCAGTTTTGGCGTGTTTGTGACCAATACACATGGGCAAATGCACATTATAAGAAAAATCCAGAGACAAAACATCTTACTTCATCAGTTGGTTGGTTTATTTATCATTAGCAATGACACCAAATGTACTCTACTGTTTTCATTTGCTATCATAGGAGATGCATTTTTGAATTGTAAACAGTGAAAATGATCAAATGCATTTCAGAAAACTCCTTACAAGCAGTGTATGACCAGGGAAAAGAGCAGATTGTACCTGCTCTTGCTCACCTATTTTTTTTTTTAACAATACATGTCATCTTATAGTTTTGAGTCTCTCATATTTACATAGATACAGCTGGGTCCCACATTCACCACCAGCAGAGACCTATTGGTTTTTTGTTTTTGTTTGTTTTTAATGTGTTATCACATAGTTTTCTTAAAGAATTATATTTACAACCATAACACCCCCAGCTGCCTGCTGCCAGGGGTTAACACACAGTTAGAATCACTTGCTTAAAATTCATTAAACTACTTATGTTTCTTGAAAGTTTGCGTTGTAAGTCAACCTTATAGCTCTACGTTTTTTGTTCTCTTAACAAATAAAGTTAATACAGAGCTCAAGCTTTTTGTCTTTCCCCATAAAAATTTAAAATTATCCAAATAAATGAACAAACCAAACATAATAATAAAATAAAATAAAAAAAATATTGCACTTAATGTTCAGGACAGCATTGGACCTGTTTGGTGGTTAAGAGGAAAGTGAGAGCTTTTAGCTGAGTGCTTTAGAAGAGGTGAGGGTGTCTGTAGAAGCATCCAGCAAGTTAATCTAAATAAATAGGCAAACTTTTGTACAACATGAAGCAATTTTTCCTCAGACTACCACATGAGCAACCTCTTGTCTATTGCTCAGTAGAGCTAGGGTGTGCAGGCTGGAACCCTAAAGCATATAAAAACAGTGAGTGTGTAGAAAAACAAAAACAGCTGAGAAGATAAACGAAGCTGGAACCTGTCATAGCAATGTCCTGAGAATGCTTCCTCGATTAGTCCAGAATGAGCTACAATGTTAAAGGAAATGTCGTTTGGCTGCACGGAACACTTTTTTCTTTTCCATCTTCAGTTTTCGTTCCTTGTTGTAAACAGTCTTTGGAGACAGGAAGCAAGTCGTCTTTTTTCCCCCATTACTGGCTTTGAATGTGACTTTTAATGTCTTTTAATGTGAGAGTGACACATGTCTGTGTTTGATCACAGCTCCAGTCCATCCGTTATTTACACATTTGTGTTCTTTGCCCATCGCTGTCTCCATCTTTGTCCCTGTTGAACGCTCACAGTATCTTTCCACAGTCTTGGGATGAACTGAATAAGGTGAAAGCTGTTTATAGAAGATTTGAGAGGGTGCAGGTGTTTAACGGAGATGCGTGTGAAACAGAGCCATAGCACTAGCTTTCACTCAGACATCATCTTGTTATTTTTTTCCCCCTCCAACATACAGTTTAGAGCCTGATAAAAAAAAAAAAACACGAAGAAAAAAGACTTTGTGTCGTACCAACAGCAAACAGTACCGGACTGTCTTCATGTTTGCAGGGTTTTCTGAGTAACCCCTCGTTTTCTCCAGTACAACTGGGCAAAAACTTAAAAACACGACCAAAAGACTGACACCAAAAACAAAAGAGAGACAGTGATCAGACAAGCGTCCAGCTCCTGCTCCAGCCCTCACTTGTGGGCTTCTGTATTTTTAGTAACACCCATCCATCCATTCATCAGTCCATTCATTCATCCATCCACCTGGTAACTGTGTAAACTACATTCCTTTGCAGTGCCATAGCTTTGCCGTGTCCTCTCACACCATAACACCCAAAAAAAAAAAAAAATCATAGTGGACAGGATGACAGACACAAAATAAATTTTAAAAAAGGCAAACAAAGAACCTCGCATCCCACCCACATACTCTACTGTTTTCAAGTCTGCCATCATCATCTTTCTCTTCTCCTTATATATCTTTTTCTGGTCTCTTATGATGAAGATGAGGTCGGAGTGGAGCTGGGCTTTTTTTGGTTGATTAAGTCCGAGTAGAGTTCTGAGCGCAGGAAGCGGGGGTATGAGTCCTTCTCCATCAGCCCGTATATCCGCCTCTGCGCTAGGTCAAAGCAGGAGCGTGTCACATTCTGCAGGTTGTCCTTGGTGTGATCTCTGGTGTACGAGTCCAGATTTACCTGCAGGGGAAAAGAGTAGAATAAGTTAGAGAAGTGCAAGATTACACTTGTTATTTTGAAGAAATAGGAGGAGGATACAATACAGGTTTTCTTTTTTTTGCAGGAGACTGTTTTGATGCCAGTTTTTCCAGTAACCACATAAGTTGTGTACACTCACCTCTTTACAAGACTGGATAGCGATGTATTCTGCAAAGATTTTCTTGGCTTTTGAAGCCATCTTGGACTGCGACTTGACCTTCTTGTATTCCTCACATGCTAGCCAGAATTCCAGATTCTCCTCACTGAACTCTGTGCGCAGGAAAGCTCTGAACGCTGCCAGACCATCTGAGGGAGAGCAGAGAGGAGGAGAAGGAGGAGAATAAACAAGAGGAGAGTTGACTAGAGTGCCATGGCAACCTCATAGCTGAAGCGCTCCTTGGAGTTTCAGTGCCTAAAATAGCTCAGTGACGGCCTTTTGAGTCATGTGGTTGGAATAAAGTGAGAAATAAAAAAACTCTCTCAACACCGCAGCACATATACAAGTCTCCGACCTCCTTTAGGTGACATCATCCCACGGACTCAATCTTTCCTTACTATTCAGCGTGACATCTATGCATTACCCTACACACATACGGTGAATGAACAAAGAGATGACTGTTTTTTTGCATAAAGGAGGAAAGGACTAATTCGGGCACTTTGGGCTTTTCGAGTTCCAGTCCAGTTAATGATTTGAGGAAGAAGGCATACAGGAGAAAGAATAGCAGGAAGCCGTGTCCACCCACAGCTCCCATCTGCACCTTTCCGTTCCCATGAATCACCCACACTGATAAGCAGAGCCAGTGCAAGCAGTCATCTCTTACCTCATTCTGGTAAGCAGGAGTGAGGTAAGACATGGAAGAGAGGAAATTAGAAGAGGGGGAATAAAGAGGCCAACAAAGCCGAATGAGGACCAGATGTAGCGCTGGCTTTGTATCAGCTTTTAGAAAGGATTGGGACGGAGCTGTGGAAGATGAATTGTAGAAAACAAAAATAGCAACACGCTTGCAGGTTGCCTGTTTTAGTCTCCCCCTTCTCTCCCTGTAACGGACTCTGTTCCATTGGGATTAGGAAAACTTGCTGCAAGCTACCCGTTCACTGAGGCAGCGTGTGTGTGTGTGTGTGTGTGTGTAATCCATATATCAGAATATGCATGTTTCCTGTGCTCACCACACTCCCCCACCACCTCATGCAAGCACTGTATCTATATATTCACACACTCTCTAGAACCACATTGCACTAAATCATATCGCAAAAAATACCCAAACAAAAGACAGATGATTCCCATGTATGTAAAGGAGGAAGAAGATGAGAGACAAGAGAGAAAAAAATAAGAAAAAGGAATTAAAAGTAACTTACATTTGTGTGCCAGGAGCTTGTCAAGTGAGTCCCCCCATTTTAGTGCTTCCTCTGGGGTGGGCCTGCAGATAAAAGCAGAGCGATTCTTTAACAAGCCCATCTCAGCAAGGTTTCTCATTGTGTGACCCATCCGCAGAACTTTGTCTATGCTGGGTAGGTGAGTGGAAACGAGGAAGTAAAGTAATTCCTCTCTGCTGCTTCCTTCCACTCTAGTCTGTGTCTACTGGTCTTTCCCTCACATTCAGTTCTGCCTTATGAACGCTCACAACACTGAGACTCTATCTGCTGCTTCACCCTGGTGGGGGTAGGCTTTTATATTCCCATTGAATGCAACTTGGAAGGCGGGAGGGGAGGTGCTCCAGCCGGCCAATGGGGATGTGTTGTCGGGTTTAGAGACCTCCTCCCCCCACCAGTGTCTGTCTGCCCCCTGCTGCTTCTCATTCTTTCTGTACCCTGCTACAAAGCATGCCTCTTCACAGTGCTCATCTAACACTCACTGTAATCAACATCTGAGGCCTTATTTGACACAATAAGAAAAAAGTTGCTATGTAATTTCAGCTACATTTTAGCCAATTTGGACATTTTTCTGTGCCTTTTGATAATGGTTTTGAGTTTTAGCGGACATTTTGACATCTATTCTATCAAATCAACAAAAAAGGCATTTGCTCTTCCAATTGTGTTTCTCTTTCTGTTATGTCTTTAATAACATGTACATACAAATATTGCATTTAGTTGTTGAAGCAGCTGCTTGGCTGCTATTATATTATATGTATGATATTATTATACTGTTATAATATAAGCGAAATGTTAATACATAATCTATAATACTGATATTTTCATGTAATTCCACAGAGGACATTTATTGCAGTGGTTTGGCACCAAATGGATATTAAGTAAAGAATATATAAAAAGTATATAAAGAATGGTTGCTCATCTCACACACTTGTTAGCTTCCTGTGAAGTCTATTGCAATCACCAAAGCACATGGAAACAATAGTCTTAAATATCACATTGATCTCTGATATATGACATGAATATATTTGGTTTGGGAAACATATTTTCTAAATAATTAAAAAACCTGCATCCAAACAATTCACTATCCCTCCTTCTGGCGTGCCATTGTTAAAGAAACATTCTCTCATTCATTTTATTATTGCCACACACTATAAAGCACACTCCCATAACTGCTACTGCCCACATGTCTTGTCTTCCAAGGCCAGGTCATCATCAGTTGTGGCGAGACCCGGAAAACAGCCTCACACACACCCACATGCACATGCTGTCAGGAAGTGGCCACTTACTTGACTGACTTCATAGCTTTGTCTAACTTGCTGGCTGGGTTGCTTCCTGGGGATTCATTCCTCCTCCGTAGGAAAGCCAGCCGATTCTTCATGTCTTTGGCCCTGAGTGAAAGAAAGATAGAAGAGAGAAAGGACAGAGTTGGCCAGAGAGGGAAGAGTGAAAGAAAGATTTATGAATACAGAAGGAGGCGAAGGAGGGGGGAAAGTTGGGACAGGACAAGGAGAAAAATGGAATAAGGATGAAAGGAATGATAAAGTAGAAGAGAACGACAAAAAGAGACATGGGAAGAAAGTGTGTTGAGTCCAAGTCCAAAGTCCACAATTAAAACGATCCATGGGAATCACCAATTAAGTTCTTCAGCACTGTAAATCCAATCCACATGAAATCAAACCCACAAAAGCCAGAAAAGATGAAAATAAATGTCGTGTTGTGTACATTTTAGTCTTCAGCCAGGTATGTTGGTATGGTGGGACCGAATTTTTAAAAAAGGCGGATGTCGAGCTCCCTTTTCCTCGCGTATCAGTGTCTCTCCTGTCAATCTAATATCTCTAACAGTCTTTCCTGTAGATGTGTCCCTGGCAGGTTCCTCGGCAGGGACTGAGCGAATGTGGCAGAGAAGGAGGAGAGAGACTCAATCCTCACTCCTCTGTTTCATCACACCATTCTCCACGCGGCCGAGGCAACAGGGCACAGTGACCTCCTCACCTCTCTGCTGCTTCCCTCCATCAGCAGCATCCAAAATACTCCTGACTGCCCACCTCAGATGTTTCACCTTCCTCAAACCATCTCACACACGCACTCATAGACCCCCCGCAGCACATGCGGCACCTTAAATCTCACACAAGACGATACACCAACCCTCAGTCCCCATGGGTTCCTTCAGAATTCTGCGCATTCCCATAATCCCTTGGTACGTGTCCTGGCTTTTCCCGACCTGGAGCACGTGCTGCCTCACTGGGATGTGACCTCGCTCAACACCCATTTCCTGAGTCCCTGCTTTTGATTTCCACTGTGGATTGGCTGGCCTGCTAATAATGCAGCACGGCAGTGTGCGCTTGCTGGCCCTAATCACTGCAAGCTGTCCCACTGCCAACCCACAGCCCCCAGGAGGGCATGTACACCCCAAATTAAGAAACAGGACTTCCAGTTATAGACACTTATCATTCAAACATGCACACATGGGGGGGGGGAGACACACAACTGCAGATTAGCACAAATACTGTACGTGAACATACTCGGAAGGGGATGAAAGAATGCCCACACAAACATTTCAAAGAACCCCCCCTGCACCTGTGCCAACTCATGCCTACTTCACTGGTGCTTTCATGCCAGTCACAGGTGTTGGAAAACTCCCAGCGTGTGCATGTGTGTGTGTGTGTGTGTGAGAAGGGAAGTGGGAGAGAGATAATTTATGCGTGCGTAAATGTGCGGCGGCCACACAGCACGGCTGCCGACCTGAACAGAGAACACAGTCAGCTGTCTGTTGTGAGTTTTTCCAACTGCTGCAGGACAGGAAAGGTCGAAACATGCCCATACACATGACGCTACATGACTACAGGAGCTGTTGGAAGCAGCAGCTGAATAGCTCCTTTAAAATCAGGATGAGTGTGACTTCGTGGGTGTATTGATTTGGGTGTGTTTGGGTTTGGGAGGGTTCAGCTGGTGCAGATTACTTTAGTCGACTCAGAGAACCACAAGAGGCCTTTTTTGAGAGCGTTTGTAAGGTTCAGGACAGTAGAACTGCCAAATGAGTGGCTTAGAAAATGAATGTACTACCAATAAATTAAAAAAGTAAACGCATGCATTGGTGTGAGATCCAGAAAAAGCTCTGTGAAAGCTTTTTTTCTCTCAGGCAAGGTAAGGGAAAAAATGCAAATTTGATGTGGGGAGAAAAACAGATAAAAGGCAACAGAGAGATCAAGAGACTCTTAAATGACCCAGAAAATTCCCCTTAAAACCAGAGAAATCTAATCCTAAGGAATACCTATACACACAGCGTCACTAGTGGAGAGATGACGCATCCATTGATTGAAATAACAAAAGTGCCCTGTATGAAGCAGGCTTAAAGCAGATGCTGAACTGCTGAACTGCTGAACACAATTCAGGCCTCTCTTGCGTGGAAACAACAGGGTGCCCTAACGCAGTATGCCTGTGAATAGCTCACAGCCTGAAGGACATTATTGCCCAAATAAAAACGCTCTTGCTGTTAAATAAACTCATAACATCAGAGCAGGATTCATTAGATTGTTCTATTTTTGGTTGTACTCAAGGCAATTAGGTCTCGAGCTGTGCATGTGTTCACTAAAAGAGAGCCTCTGTCTTGCCAGTACATGTGAGGAAGAGTAGAAACTTCTTTTATAAGGGCTGGAAAATATTTTGTTGGCCTTACAAAAGACGCTTTATTATTTATGTCTGGTTTTATACAAGCCGAGCCTGCATGGGAATGATGTGACAATGATGTCATAACAACAGTCACTTTAAGAGAAATGTATGTTTCTATCCTGCCACCATGTGGGTGTCAGTGAATATTGCAAACACAAACAGTTGACATTTTCAGCCCTCTGGCTGCACCAACTGCTTGCAAGGCATTCTTTTACTCATAATAGTTGTGCCAACAATGTTGGTGCCAACACTGGAAACAGCTCAAGCTTACACCATCCCATGATTTACCTTTCCACTTATTTTCAGAAATTCAAATACAACACAGACACTACTCTTGAAAACAAGCGATATATTATATAGCGTATTATATAGCTGTGTCTTTTATAAACCACTATACACTGGCAGCACTGATTGCAGTAACACCTTTTCCTGTAAGTCTGCATGTTAGCTAGTATGTCAAACTGCAGGAGGTGTGAGGTGTCTGGAGCTAAGCTGAGATAGAGAGCTACTTCCTGCATGGCAACCCAACTGATACAGCCCCACATGCAACTGCCTGTGTGATTATTAGCTCAATGGGAGTCAACAGCGACTCCAACTTGAAGGAGGGCCACATAATAAGCCTCCCTCAATGAGGGCAGACACATTCTTCACCCTTTGAATAGTGTCATGCAGAGGGCTACAGTCATGCCTGTGTCCTCCAGATGCCAGAGATTTGCAAAAAATCAGCTACCTAACTGTAACTAATCACCTGAACAAAGGGAAAACACTATTAGCATGTTGAGTAAAACCTCCTTGGGTGAAACTCTTAACCCTTAACTCAGACTTAAAACAGGAGGAAGATGGGGCTCATACATACAGCCACAGAGAGGAAGCATCAGCTATTTTTGACTTAAGAAGCAACAAAAAAAACCACGGGGACACATATTTCTTTATCAGTTTTGTTCAATATCAGAGATGAAAAGTACTCTTGTAATTTTGTACAAAATTTAGAGTAATGTCACTTAATGATACTGTACTTGTACTTGAATTTTTATTTACCTTGTGCTCTTTGCACCTCTGCACTTTATGTGCTAATGGGATTTCTCACAGTCTCTCACTTTGAATACCTCTGTATATAAAGTTGATGCTTTACTGTATCTCTTCGGCTGAGCCTGCCAATAGCTCCCCAGCGCTAATACAATTAGCAATGTACTGTATCGGACTCCATCGGATTTATTACATACCCCATGGATCCTAAACTTAATCTGCGAAAAAACTGACACATGCTCTGTAGGGGATTTTCAAATTAGGATGATCTTTGATCTAACACGCTGCCACCCAGAAATGTCTGCTCCACTGCCCCTTGAGCATGCATGTGCATGTCCATGTTTGCAGCACAGGCATAATGGTTACACACACCTGAGTGTCTGCTTGTGTCTGTGCAAGAGAGGGTGCTTTATGTGCTTGAGTGAAAGAGCGAGAGGTCTTTCGCTCCTCAATTATCCACAGGTTTCCGTACTCTTTATTCCCTCTTTGCTTGGCTCACATTAGATGCACTAATAGCACCCCGCTGGCTATTCCTGGTGTTCTGAAAAGTAGGCTGCACTCCCAGGGAAAGGCTCTGGGAGCACATGGGGGAGTGCTGCAGACAGAAATACTGCAGATCACAATGTACAATCCAAGCACAAGCCAAATCCACTGCTCCACTTCATCCCACATTTTGTTATTTCCTACGTGAGGCTTTGTTTCCCACAATGATTGGAGTTCGCCCTTTGTACCACATTTTATTTAAAGACCCACTTGTATAGGCTGATGTTTTTATAACTTTGCTGCTTGCAATTCCTATTGGTTTTATTTGTCTTTTAATTTTGTTTGTTATATTGCCTTATTGTTGAGTATCTGTTTCTGGTTTATAAATTGTATTTTTTACTTGCTGTTTTATGCTGTGTACTATTATGCATTTCTATGTACTATTATGCATTGCTTTGCTTGTTATATTGCTTTTATTGTTGAGTATCTGTCTCCCTTTTATAAACTGTATTTTACTTGCTGTTTTCATGCTGCATACTATTTTTATTGCATTTTTATTAACTGTGAAGCACTTTGTAACTGCTGTTTTGAAAAGTGCTATATAAATAAAGCTTACTTACTTATTTTGTAAGGCCTGACCTGTGAGATCTGGGGTACAGCAAATAAGAACAGAGGAGGAATTGAAATGCAGATGGTGAGAACAGCAGCTTGAGGTGACCAACGTTCAAGCTTGTTTTTATTCCCTCTGCCACTCTGTATTTACAGAAAGCTGTGTGTCTGTGAAGTGAATACAGGACAGGACACACACAAAACACTGCTATTGTGAATCTGTTTGTGTATCTGTCTGTGCGAGTATAGTGGGTCAAGGGTTGTGTCAGTAACCCTTTAAATAACATTCATATTATTTGGGCTCTGCCTTAAAAAGATAAGGGAACAAATTGTGAATGTTTGTCTGTCTTCACAGACAAAACAGTCCAGAGATGTGATGTATCCAAAACCATAAAACACATACAGTAACAGAATAAGAAAGAGAAAGGCATAAATATACAGTGCATCATAACGAAGAGAAAGTCACTCTGCAATATTCCTAGAAGAACAATGAAAAGGGCAATTGTCCTAAATTTTGTCCATAAATATAACACTATCTCATTCACAGTCTGCCTCAATCAAGTCCAAAAGAAGGAGCTCTATTTCTGAGCAAACTCACCTTCCTAGCCACAAAGACCACATGAGCAATCCTATTCCTGAAATCCAGGCTGAGTATAATAAGAAAAAGGGGCAGCCTCAAGTTAGAACTTAAAGCTGCTTCCTCCAAAATAGTTTGAGCGCTTCAGCCTCACAGGGGATTCTTCTCCCTCACTGTGACTGTCAAATGAGATCCACGTAGAGGTCAGATAGCTTCCTACCAGCTTAAGAGCATCAATTCCTGTGGGAGGCAAAACAGGCCCACCCCACACCTTCCTCACCGCCCCTTCTGATGTTCCTAATTCTTGATAACGAAAATCAAAGTGCAGATGAACCCATACACACACACACACACACACACACACACACACGTATAGCGCCTTGCTCTTACCTTTCAAGGTACTTCTCTGAGAAATCAACCATAGCGTGAAACATGGGTGCCAGCCTGAACGCAGGTTCACTTGTTGTGTGTGGAAATTTGACTGCATGTAAGCGTGTGTCAGAAGTGCCGGTGTTTGGGGTTCGGGGGTTTGTTTGACAATCACATTCCTCTAACCCCTGAGAGGCTCTGGTGGAGCTTTATATAGTCCGAGGGGGAGTCTGGAGAAGGCGGACTGTGGGCTCACCCAATCACCACGCAGTGTTTAGAGAGGACAGATTCCTTCCCACTGGGGCCTGGACAGGTTTTTAGTTTTATGGGTTAGTAAGTTGAGATGACATTTGTCTTTTTAGCGACTTGACAACTGTAATGATCTGTGCATCTGTCCCAGATGACAAGCAGTGGTAAAGCTCTGTGTTAAATCTGCTACCAGGCTATAAGAAGACACATCAAAATATCATATTATCTCTTCTGTAGTTTCTCTGCACTGGATGCTTGTAAGCATTAAACTTTATTTAACTGATTCGTTTTAAGACAACTACAGGTTTAGTTCCTAGTTGTGTCAACTGCTTATATGTCAGAATCCAATCTAATGTCCTCAATCAGGAACTCAAAATGAGACTCAAAACTCTTTTCAATGTAGCTCCCGTTCTTTTAAATACAAAATCTGATGGACTTCAGTCATGTTTTAAATGTAATATCATAACCTTAACTAGAGGTGCTAGTGCTTGATTCATGGTTGTGTATTAAGGGGTTACGACATAGCTACTGAACCTAAGCACGTAGCTGAAGATACGCCATAGCATAGCTGACATGCGCCTCCTTAAAAATGTAACTCCACATCAGGGCCATGGCAAACATCCCGTGGGGACTGTAAGAACTGTGATTGGGCAGCATGGGCTGCTTGTGTTTTCTCCAACAATGTTTCCAATGCCAGTAGAGATAGTTGATGGTGAAGACAACATTAAGGAAGTTGAAGAAAGACTCAGTAGTCTTTCCCTTTTCAGTAACAAAAATGTAGCAAAGCCATTTCCACTGAAAACCTGCTTATACGTTAAGTTAGCTGGATGTAACTTCAGTTCTATGTACATTGCCCACTGTGGCTCTACATAATAAAGTATTTACTGTGGGGGATATAATGATAGTTAAAGGGGAACTCCACCAATTTTAAACATCAAAGTCTGTTTACATGACTTGGGGAGTACTACTGCATATGTGGAAAGAGTAGTATAAAGCCTTTCGTGTCTCCGGAAGGAGCTGCGCAAAGTCTAATAAATTGAGACGTCAGTTGGGGATGAAGACTAGAAGTTTGGGTGTGTGCAGTTGGAAAGAAGTGAGGTTACCAGACCTCTGTAGCCCGCTCCTCAGCTCTGCTTGATGCCAGCAGCTCGAGGCTACATTAGCCACTACTAACATAACACACCCGAATCTACGACCAAACTGTTGTCAGTCAGGTTGCTTTTTTTAAGCAGTCCATCACTAGTAAAGTAAACCATACATATGTCAAACACAGAAACACAAACACGCAGATGGTAATTTGTGCTGTGTTTGTATTAAACACTTCACAGGCACTCTGTGTTTTGCTTAGTTCTTCTCTGCCCTCTCCATCTGTCTGTATTTACTGCTTTTATGAATCGAAGTTAGATACCAGATATAATCACTAAGCTATTGGTATCCCAATCTTGGGGTTGGGGTAACAAAATACATCCAAAGAAATGAAAAACTGTACCTCTGGGTATACATAATTTTAGATTACTCTGTCAACAAGCTCACATTTCTGCATATATTACTCTCATAAACCTACAGGTTTATGACTTAATTGCTACTTGTTGGAAACCACAAGATGGGGTGGGGGGGTGGGGGAGTGCAGCTGTGCAGGGCTGAATTGCTTGGAGAAGCAGAACACCTGCACTGAGTAAAAACAAAAGGTGAAAATGGAGGGGGGAGCGGCAGAGACAATGTGGACAATTTTAGGAAAACTGCTGTGCTGGATCCAGAAAAATAAACAGTCGGAGCTGAAATGTGCAAAAAGGAGAGGAGGATGAAGTGTAGGAAGTAAGAAAATGGACAAAGGTAGGAAGAGTACAGGGGGAAAGAAGTAGAGCAGGACAGCAAGAATGCTTAAGAAGTCGATGACCAGAATGGTGTCTTTGTTGTTGTAAATGATGCATGAGTGGCCAAGTGAGTGGAGAGAGGAAGTTTCAAAGAGGAATGATGTAATGAGCTCTTACATTTAAATACCATTTCACTTGAAAAATGCTATCTATTTTCTCCTTCTATGGATATTTACAATGTTGTGCACATCAGTGGCCTACAGCATCTTACATGGCCAAATCATGCAAAAATGAGCCAACTTGCTCCACTGGCTCTGTGTATATGTGATATACTGTATGTCTCCAACATCTGGGAGAAACAATTTAATTTCCTTCATGCTTGGTTATATAGAAAGCCTGAAATTTCTGTCTATAGCTGCAACATATTGCATTTGTATTCCTCTGAGTTACACAGAAATATATTGTATTGAGGGTATGTTTATTGGTGTGACTTAATATGATTGAGTAGATTATTGCCTGTGATATTGGTTTACAGTGTGGCATAATGAAAAATGGCTGAAAATACTGGTCAAATACTGGCCAATGAAAAAATCTTCAGAAGCGATAATAACAGGCTCATGACATTGAGAATTCAATGGAAACAAGGGCTGTGAATACAGGAGACAGAAGACAAGTGTGTAAACGTGTAGAGTTTCCAGCATGCTCAGGAAGCTTTGTGAGTTATCCTCGTTATATTGACTAATAATGACAGAAAAAGGTTGCACTCAATGACGGGAAGTCATTTTGTCTACAGAAGACAAAATGTTTTTTTCCGTGCCGCCTTCATCAGTGTCAAAACTATGCAGTACAGGTGCCTCTTAACTAGCAAAAACAATTTAAGGTAATTAGCATCAGATATTTACACAGAAACCTATCAACACCTACCACTGGAACATGGAAAAAGATAGAGACTGGTCTGCTATAAAAATACCAGACTTACTAATTCATAAAATCTCTCTCAAAGACAGGTATTAATACAAGTGAAGAAGTGGTAATAATAACAGACCAGGCAATATCTCAAAGTGTCTACAATATATATAAAGAAGGGGAGGATTTGTACAGTGTATATCTATTTTCTGAGATCTATCTTAAATGTCTCATCCCACATCAAAATGGAAGACTAAATGTATTTGAAAAGTAAAAATAAATGTGTTGCCGTCTAGTCTGGACCCCTTGAATTATTTACTGTATTAAAAAATTGCAGGTTTTCATTTAATCACAGTTGTGTTTGTCTTGGAAACAAAAAGAATCCTCCACAGGGACAGAGTGATGTGTATTATTAGTTGAGCTATCATCCTGATGCATGTTTGTTTACCTGTCTTGAAAGTAAATCACTGTTTGCTAACCATGACCTATGTCAACAAATGCTGTCAAGCTGAGTTGCTATGTGTGGCCATGACTGAAATTGTCAGGTACACATTACATGGAGTCATTACTACCTTGGTTTTTATTCTGAATATCAAATATTTAGTTAAATAGAATCAAATGAGTTTTTCTTCTTGAAAGTGATATTAGAAGTAATGAATCAACTCAGTAAGTCCTGTTACTATAATTTTACTATAATGAAACGCAATTTATTGCAATTCCAAATGTCCAAAACTGACCACAAATCAATCACTGATTTGTAAAAGTGTCTGTTTTATTAATAGCGAATAAAGCTGGTATGAAGCTGTTTGCAACCGCTCACAAGAAGGCAACAAACTCTGGAATCTGGAAAAAGGCTGTGGAATCTTAATCACTTAATCTGCTGGTTAACTAAACAACATAAAAACACAGCTTGTGCAGAAGAATGGGCAGCTATCAGGCCAGGACAGCCACTGTGAGTTTTATTTTTATTGTCCTCGCAGTGTGAAATGTGCTTTCATCTTGATTAACGGGAGCGTGAATAAAGCCCATTCAACAGCTGATGAATCACCGAGGCATCGACACACACATGTGACACACACACATATAACACTCTCAACACACACACACACCTTACTTCTCACACCGCTGAGAATGTGAGACACACAAATGGTACCAGACTCCTCAGCAGCACACACATCATTTACCACTTAATTAAGTAGATGATGATCAGCAGTGAATAATTAGCTTCAACTTTCACTGTCACCTTAAGCCTAAAGCATGCCTAGAGACTGCCAAAATGGCCAAAAAAGTTTACATTCCCCACAATTAATATAAATGAAATCACCCAAAATGGAGACGAAAGGGCAAGATTTTTTAAATTTAGCCATCCAAGTGTGGATATGTCCTAATATCCCCATTAATCCAATCACACCCATACTAACACATTGTCAGAATATATCCCGATGTCTCAATTAACCCCCCATGTGCTGAAGCAGGTCATTATCATTCACCATTAGTTTGGACACAAGCAAAGACATCCTTTGAAAACAATGGATGGTAAAGCAGGGTGTGAACATTTCACCCTTTACTGGATACACGATTAAATTAGCATGAAAATAAAAGGCTGATGACTGAACACTGAAAACAGAAGTGATAAATGCTATTGTAGTTGTCAGGACTATGAAATATTTATCTATCATACTGCCTCTCACTCACTCTCTTTCCCATTCCTCCTCTTGCTCAGATGAATGAACGATCTTTTTATTTTAACTCTAAAAGTTAAAGCTGTTTTCCCTAAAGTGTCGCAGATTAAAATTAACATTCAGGGGAAAACACGCCATTCCTTGTTCTTTCAGTATGAGACAGTAAAACTAAAAATAACCACAGAAAGGAAACACACAACAAATGGATTCATTTTAGATTTGAGTACTTACAGGTTCTTGGATTTCTTCTTCTTTGTCCCTTCGGGGCTGACCTCGCAGCTACAGGGGGATCCGGAGCTCAGCTGAGGGGAGATGAAGCAGAGCACACACTGCATCATCCACCCTCCACACAGAAACAGGGCCCAGTAGCCTCATGCAGATACTGTAACTAGCTCCAACAGGCAATGACAACCTAAGTTGGCTAGTGAGCTAGTAAGTCCTCTCTGTGTCCAGATGGGCAAGACTGAGACTAGTCCAGTCCGTAACACACACAGCCAGCCGCCAACATGATTAATCCATAGCAGCAGTCCACAGTGTAAATCCCACAAGGCAAAGTTCTCAGGGGTGTGTGTGTGTCTATAATGCCGAATAAAATTGAGTGTGTCTGACTGTGTGTATGCAGCAGATGGTGTTTGTAAACAGTATGTGTCTGAGTATAACAAAGCAAGACAATTCTGTGAGAGTGAAAGAGTGTGAAAGACTACGGCTGTTGTTTCTGTTGGCCTGCAACTGTGCCCTAGGTTTGAAGTGTTGAGCCAAGACCCCTGGTTTCACATTACACTTTCTGCCAACCCACCATTTTGATTGGTCAAGAGAAAAAGGGAAGTTGCTTCAGGGTGGGGAAGGGGTCAATCTCCACTAATCTGATGGCCTGAAGCTGCCCCATTGTATGTGTGTGTGTGAGGCTCTAAATAATGAGCCATTGTATTACAGGAAAACACAGTTGAATCTGAGCTAGATACTAGCCACAGCTGGTAACACATGGTGTGTGTTTTCTTTCTTTGTGGGACCCAATTCGAGTTTCAAACTTCAGAGTGAGGACATTTTTGGCAAATTGAGGACATTTTTGGCTGGCCTTCACTTCTCCAAGGTGCTGTTTTGAGGTTAAAGTGACACTCTACCCGAAGCCCCCCACCTCCTGATTTTGAAGTTGGCTGAAAAGTTATAGTGACCTCATTGAGGGAGAACAGCAGCTTGAATTCAGGCAGTTATAATGGATTCCAAAGGTAAAGTTTTCACAGTGGAAAAAACTATCAAAATATCTCTAGAAACCTGTCAAACCCCAAAGGTCCAAACTTCTGGCAGTAGTAACATAACAATCCATATTTGCTTTCTTCACATAAACACTTTTACCATTAGAATCCTGACTTTAAGCTGTTCTCCATCAGTGAGGTAGCGACAAACTTTTTACAGTCACCTTTCAAGCCTACAGCGGGTGGGTGTTGCCGAGATTTAGATGAGAAGATCGATACCAGCTGTTTCCCCCCTTATCCTAAGCTACGCTAATCATATCCTGGCTGTAGTTTTATATTTAACAGACAGATATGAGAGTGGTATCAATCTTCTCATCTAACTCTCAGCGAATAAAGTGAATCATTTCCCAAAATGTCAAACTCTTCCTTTGAGGTTAAAAGTTTAGAGTACAGGTTATGGCTAATCATGCACTGTAGTTGCGATGGTAAAAGCTATGGTTAGAGGCTAAAATGCTTCACATCAATGAGGGTCCTCACTAGTATAATAATACAAACTTATTGATGTGTATTTGTGTGTCCGATTGTGCATGCCTACAGTGAAAATGTGTGTGCGCACATTGTGTTTCTGGGACTATTATTGTATTTAAACAATAACGCTTAGCCCCATGAGCAAATATTTCCTGCATCATGAGCCACCCTACATATACCCGCTGCCCAGAGTAATATCCTGTTGTGCTTTTGCATTGTGGTCCTGGTCAAGACATCGCCCATATTAAGCTATTTGAGTGAACACAGAAAAACAGGAGGAGAAACACTGTAACTGTCCCAGAGACATGTTTCTTCGACATGTTTAATTGATATGTTTCTGTCATAAATCCATGATTATTTGAGTTCATACAGTCATTAAAAATTAATGATTAATTAATTAAAATAATTGTTGGTTAAAAATGTAGGGCTTTTTATGTAAGGTTGTGTTTTGATGTAGAGTGTAACGGGTCACATGACCAAAGTTTAGCTAAGAGCATAACCGTGGCATAATATGGGTAAGAGACAACATGGTTGCAGAGGAAAGACATATGGCCCCAAAATAACCATATTCTGCACGTGGTCCAAGAGGCGCACACGGTAATTGTGTTTCATTTGGTTTACATTTGTGAATAATGTTTGTTTGATATCCCTTTACATGGACAATGTGATACGTTTTCAGTAATTCTATTTGATTTCATCACATTTTTGTTGTGCTAACGTGTTTGGGACTGTTAGCTAGCTTGAGAGACTTGACTCAGAGATGTATATTTGAAACTTTTTACGTCTTTTATTTTTTGTAGTTTTCACGGTGTCTGATGACGAAAGAGAGAGAGAGAGAGAGAGAGAGACAGAGAGAGAGACAGAGAGAGAGAGACAAATAAATCTTCAAATGACATCTGTATGAACCTTGGCCATTATTCCATTGGACCAGCGTAGTTAAAAACATGTTTAGCCATTAGACGATATTGCTCTATGAGACATAGATAGCTTTCTGTCTTGTCTGTGAATTGAAATGAATTGTTTCGTCATTCATTTCTTGTAATTCAGAATTTGTATAAAATAAAATATTTACTGTCTTAATG
Source organism: Maccullochella peelii (assembly GCA_002120245.1). NCBI lineage: Eukaryota > Metazoa > Chordata > Actinopteri > Centrarchiformes > Percichthyidae > Maccullochella > Maccullochella peelii. The sequence goes on along the minus strand of LKNJ01000076.1, from coordinate 173,348 downwards.
GCCCTGCTTCACCTTGTGCCTTCTCAAATGTTTAAAAAAGTTTAACGCCATTTTCAAAATACATGAAGTCATTGGAGGGTGAAGGAACTCATCAATATTTTTTGACTCATGAAAACCGTCTTCTTGTACCTTGGATATTTTACCAACCAAAATCCTCCTAGAAGTTGTAGTCTAAGCTTGTTCTGTATCCTTAATATCTATCCATGCTCTGGTTGTGTCCCTGAATATTTTGGGACCACTTGTGTTCAACCCCTTACTTAAAAAGCTTGGCAGTCATCATCCTGACTTGGAAATGACTTTTCATTTATAAAGTTTTGGATAAGGCTGTCTCATTACAACTCTTATAGATGATAATAGACAAACCCTCAGGTTTCTGTCTGCAGCACAGCACTGAAACTCCTCATGTCAGGCTTGTAAATTAGACCTTGTTCAGTGCTGATGTGGGTGAGTACAGTGTGTTAGTGCACCTTGACCTCAGTGCTGCTTTTGATCCCGTTGATTGTATCATCCTTATTGAAAGATTTACTTCTTCCTGCCATTTGAGTGATAATAAGTTAACTATCTAGCTATTCCTTTATAATAAAAATAAGTCCTAGTGTCTGTGAGTGGATATGTCTGCTCACAATCCTGGATGACAGTAGGGCATCTCTCTGCCACATCCTTCCGTTTCATAACTCCTCCGTCAAACTGAGATTCAGATTGTCATTATAGGAAGTGTACAATAATGCACTCAATGCTTTCTGACTGATGTGACAGTTGACTGTGAAAGGTGAATGAATGTGTGTTATGTAGGGGCTGTCTAAAAAATAAGCACAAGCTATGAGCAGGAATAAAATACAGTGTGTGTGTAGGAGGGTCTATTTGCATAAATTAGAAAAGACTTGGTACATGTTTGCAAGCTAATGATGTATTTCTATGATAATACTGACAAAATGCTTGATATTTTTAACGAATGACAGTGATAATGTGACTACTGGTGCTTGAAGGCATTAACACTAAAGAAATGTTGGAGAAAAGACTAACTAGTAATGTGAATATGATGAACAAACAGGTAGAGGCATTAAGTCATTGTTAATTTCTCACTCTGTAGAATAGACTCATACTTAAGTTCAGAAACTGCATCAGTTCTTCAAATGTTATCCAACACCAGTTATATCTACAGTGCTATAATCAAAACCCAGATGATATCTTCTCACACCACAATAAGATATTTGGTATATATCCTCCAGCTCTAAAAGTAACTAAATAATCCTTCCAAAAACAGCTACAAACACAGGCCATATTAGGTTGCATGAGCAGGGATTAAGTCATTGACGGTCATGAGAGACATCAACATCTAATCAGTAATCTCAGAGGGAAAGGCACAACAGGGGAGTCCCAGTCCCCATGGAGCCGTCAGCTAGGATTTTCCCTGAAACCACAGAAAACAATTTGAAAATGACACAAATTTTGCACTCTCCAGAGACATTTGTCCTGATGTAGCCCCCCAGTACAGTGTTATTCAGGGGTATCAGGAGAGCAAATTATGCTGTGTAGCCATTGGAAATCAGAGGGGGATTGTCCGCTTGTTGGGTCACCCTTTGTTCGACTAGCTGCCTGCATGTAAAGACTGAATGCTCATTCACACTAGACTGCTATGTTCCAGCTGGATGAGATCCACATCCACACACACACACACACACACACACACACACACAGTGAAATGTGTCTGCTTTCTTGCTACTAGCATTAGCTAGCATTAAGTGGCTAATTCGATACATTTTTAGAATCATAATGTAAAGTTGGATGAATCAACACACACCCACTACTGACCACATCTGCAGAGGTATTAAAAGAACAATGTGGATGGCATCCAAGCTGGAATAGTGGCCAAAGGTAGATCATAAAACAGAATATTTTCTGAGACCTGAAGGACTTATGAAAGGCATTTACTTTTCTCATCCTGTCTCCCTGTCCTACATGCATACACACACACACACACACACACACACACACAGTGCCAAATCTCCTGTCTGCGTCTGATAGCAGATCCATAAATCAAGATATGACTGCATCTTGTCAGTGGGAAGTCAGTTAAAAGGAAGAAACATCTTCAAATTACAAACCCAATGATTTCATACAGAATCAAAATGGCCTTCCAGCTTCCTTTTTGTTCCCATTTATAGTGAGTGTGAAATCTACAGGAACACATACACTGAATAGCAGCCTCTAATAGGCCATAGATTCAGGACACTAAGGGCGAGATGCGAAACGTAGAATAGTTGAGTCATATTAAACTTATTTTCAAGGATGTCTTTCTACATGACTGCCTAAGTAATAAGAGCTTTTTTGACATACACTGTTTTTGATTAATCAGGTTCCACGTGTAATATACAAAGTTGTTGGTGTCAAACATTGTACAGCATTGTCAGTACTGAGTAGTTTTGTGTTAAATTAGTTAAACCTTAGAATATTACAATATTACAGGTTTATTCTCAAGTTTCTATGTTTCTCTTTTTTCTTTGTTCTTTCTGGCAGCCAGACCCCACCCGGGCCCCCACACACAAGAGAGACTTAGACACACGCACACACACACACACACACCCAGACTGCCGGGCAATGGTCTTTTCTAAAAATAACCCTGGTGTGTGTGTTTGTGTGTGTGTGCATGCTTGTGTGTACAGACTGCTCACATGCCTCACCAAAGACAGTAAGAAAACACAGAATCTGCCAAAGACCACACGACAACATCGCACCCTGAGGGCATGGGATGCAGATGTTGACATGCTGTTAAGGGTTATAGGGTGGCTGTGCAGATACACAGATGAAGGTTTAACCTGGCTGCATGTGTGTTTAAAGCCAGTTCCATAGTCCCATGTACCTATACATGCACATGTGAAGGCAATCATATGGGCAGACACGGTCCTGCAAATGCTAAAGTAAGTTCAAAACATTAATGAAAACATAGACACACATGCACATGACCTGGGAACATGACATGTTTAGCCAAAGTCAAGGAAGAATGGTGTGTGTGTGTGTGTGTGTGTGTGTGTGTGTGTGTGTGTGTGTGTGTGTGTGTGTGTGCGTGTGTGTGTGGTTGGGAAAGAAGTTTGGTACACCAATGGATTGCTATTCCTTGATAGGACAGGGCAAAACTTTCTGTCTTTATCTCAACAAACTGCACGTTCTTCAGTTGTGCTCTGCACTAACAAACCCATTATAGGAACAATATTTTCAACACAGCTCTGAAACATTCTTGACCCAGTCAACCCAGACTCCAAATCCTCCGACAACCTAAAACCCCAGAGGTGAAGAAATGAATCTTGGTCTTTGTGTATTTAAACCAGTTCAACCCCTGCAGCTTTTCTTCATCAGACCTCCCTCGTGCTGCTTCCTTCCTTTTCATTCCCCCGTTTCTTCTTTTATTCAAAAACAAATTGACAAGCTGGAGTCTGAACACTCTATTTAGTGCGGCCTTAGATTGGTGCAATGTGTTAGACCCTAATTTCCTGACATTGTGCGGCTCTACTCTGTGTGTGTGTGTGTGTGTGTGTGTGTGTCATATGCCTTTTAGACTGATGCAGTAAGGTCATCTAACCTGGCATCATGACCCTGCTCCTGCCCTGGGTTTAAAGCAGCGCAGATGCTGATAAGCTTTGATATGAACACAGGTTATAACACTAACCACATGATTACAATACATCTACTGAAATATTACAGTATTATTATCCTGTTCTAGCTTTCTCAATAAATTCTGCTCATTTCAATATCAATAGGTACTTGAACATGTGAGTGGTTGCATTTACTTTTCATAAGGTGACCAATTAAATAAAATAAATGCGGTAAGGTTTTACCACTTTTCCCACTGTTTTGTTGTTGTTATTTCAAGTAAATGTTGCAACTGCATATTTTAATGTACTGCTGAAGTGAAATGTTACATATTTACACAAGGTCTAGTATAATTCTATGGAAGTGATTCTTATGTTCTTATGTTCATGATAGCATTTGTGAAGCTAACATTTATGAGAAAACAGAGAGAGGTTTTTCTGTTTGTATCTACTTTCACTTTCTACTATCAAAGAAAGGGAAAAGCATGCCCTACAGACTTAACCAAAGTCGTATGTTTATCAGGATGTGGATCCTTTAAAGTGCACAAATAGAGGAGGAAATTGTTCCCTTGATTGTCTCCATGTGATTTACCAAACCAGACTGCACTAATTTTAATTCACTGGATGCATCTGCTATTTGGTATATAGAAAACATGCGTCATACTATATTTGGTTGTCAAAATTCCTGCTTGCACATTCATATGTAGTCACGACAGCCATGAATCATTATTAGCAATATTATTTAATTCCTGTTTTTTCTTCCTTACCTATAATTGTACTATTCTGTTCACCATCAACCTCATTCTCTATCTTCAATAATCTGACAATGAATAGGCAATAGACAACAGTAGGTTAGTTTGGCACAGTACGAGATGTGAATCACAGTCACAGTCAGTTATCACTCTCTGTTTTGTGTGAGCGTGTGAGGCACATGTTAACAACTTATTAGGCGGCAGCATCCAACACAGCAGATTGTTTTATATAACAACAAGCAATTTACACTTTATTTAGTCCTAGTTTTACCTAGGAGTGACTCTGACATCCTTAATAAATACAGGCCCTGTGAGAATTTCATCCCAAAGTCAGAAAATACATGTTTCCAGAAATGAGGAACTTTTCCTGCGATTGTCAAGTTCTATTAAAGTTCTATAGTTCCAGTTCTAGATCTGGGCAAAAACAGGTCTAATTTTAATTTACTTGAAAAAATATAATTCTGCTAGCTGCTTCTAAGAAATGTACCATTTGCATAACAAGTATTAGTAAACCAAGCAAATAACTGGACACAGCTTGCTTGTTTGATGATAATCTTGGCAATTTCTTGCCCTTGATACGTGTCTGCACTTCCTTGTAGATCTTGGCCAGAGAGTTGAAAGAAAATAAGAAAAAGGAGACAAAAAAACAGAAGACTGGGCTCTCTCTCTGCGAGGGGCATTGAAAGGAACAATGGAGCCCTTATAAGAGCCAGAAAATACAACAAGATATAAAGAAAAAAGATTTAATAAAGGCACAAACTGATGTTTAAACAAAGAAACATGGGAGAGACACACAAAACCAAATGCTGAGCTCAGTGGGGGAGTATTAATGATTACCACACAATCTAATTCATATATGAAGCTGATGTCTACTTATTAGTATTCATAATGCTATGATTAGGGTTCACAAAATGTATTAATAAAGATATACTCTCAGTATTTTTTTAGGCAGTTTTTCCTCACAGTTCTTTCTTTGTTATATAAAAGCCTTGAGCCTCAATGATTGCCTTTGGGTTATGGGTTTCTTTTTATAACTTTTTCACTTTATGTCACAGGAAATATTTTTCCAACTTCCTTTACAAATAAAAGGAAATTTTGGGGTAAAATGAACTTGTGGTTGAAGCCGAGGGAGTCTGATTGTGCATGTGTGTTTCTGTGAGAGCATGTGAGCTTGTGTAATTGGATGGTAACTGCCAACACACACTCACACACATACAGTACAATGGCACAGCCACAATATTCAGTAATATCTGAAAATAAACTCAGTGACCCACAGACAGGATACTGACTCATTCCTACTCAAACTACATAATGAAAGCAGATACAAAAGGTGCATTGTCTGCACGTTTGTGTGTGTGTGCGTGTGTGTGTGTGACAGAGAGAGAGACCAGTATGTGTATATGTGTGTGTTTTGTACTTGATCTGACTCTCCTTTGCCTCCTGTTATTCACCACCGCTCAGGAGATGGCTGCTTCCTGCATGAGTACTTCCCATCTCACAGGATGTTAATGAACAATGCTCGTACAACCTCACTTCTCTGAGCTGCTCTGAAAAGCTGTCAGGTTACTCAGTCCTGGAACTGGTGCTATCTATTAAAATGTTATTGACATTTTCTGAACAGCGGATGACCTTTCTGCTTGGAATTTTAATGGCTGCAGTCTCTCAATTCTTTCCAAAGCTGGCAGTTATGCACAGACTGGCCATCGGGAGCACCAGTGGGCCAATGATTCCCAATTGGCTGCAGCCACAATGGGGCAAAGCGTGAATATATATTTTCTTATTATGCTACATTGGCTGCATAAATCACATAATTTATTTTCAGTAGCTTAATGACAGAAACAGAATAAAACTGAATTTTTAATCAAAGCCTGCAATCTGTTGCAGCCAGACTCTGAAGCTTCTCTGTTGGCAGACACTCTCATAAGGCAATTACCAAAGATGATGGCAATGATGCAGCAACAGTAAGAAAATATTACTGACACATGCTCCTCAGGCCAGTCACACTGGCCAGATGAAATTTGTTGTTATTTCTGGATATCAAACCCATGTTATGAACTCCAGGTGCATGAAAACACTGGTCTTATAAAATCTGCATCTCTCTTGCTACTGGGTTTAATGGCTAAAAAGATAATAAAGAAAGAGAATATGCTGACCTTGTACGGTCAGACAGTCTTTTGTGAGTATGATTTGTTTCATTGTTTTTGAAAGATTAGGTTGGAGGTTTCATTGCAGAATCCAAATATCTTAACCTAGTTATTACAGCTGCTGCACAGCATTGTTTATACAGTAATTACTAAATTACTATACTGTATCACTGTCTAAGAATAAATAACTATTACAGGGGTCAAGTTGGATTTAATATGCTTATAAGGCGAGTTTATTGTAATGCTGTTGTGATACAGACATGATGCACTCAGAGGTCATACAGGTTTTTACTTTTATAATATGTCATGGTTTAATTACTTAATAATAGCATTGCTGGTCAACTGGTCATTATTCTTATTCGTGTATTACAAGGATGAAGTCATGTTAATGTACAGAATGGTCACTGCGTCACTGTAAATAAATTTCTCATGCTTAATTGCAGCACTGTTTTTGAACATTTATGTGAGTGACGTCCATCACATTGTCACACTGTCTTGACGTTGCAACGTGGGGCTGGTTGCCAAACCCTCTACAAATTCCACTCCCATTCAGTCCCTGCCGACAGGTCTGCAGCACTGAGCTCTATAACACCTAGTGAAAGATAATTCTAACATCTACTCAAAGAGGTACGGTGTTGTAATGTGCAGGTGCTATTTTTCACCTATTATTAGCTACAGGAATTCTATTCACAGCCAAAATGAAGGGCTGGTTTCCAAAAAAGCCAAACGATTTCTAGGAAAGCAGCGTGTTGGGATGAGATGTATGGTGGTCGGGAGGGAAGGGAGGAATGCTGCGAATGAGATTCTAACCATGGCAGGCAGGGTATGATGTGGGTCACACACACGCTCATGTAAAGCTTGTGCTTCACCTCCCAGTGGAAGGAACCAACATATAGCAGTGGAATGGAATATCTGACTTTACTGTTGGCCTCTATTTGTGGAGTGACAGACCAGATTAAAGCATATGTTCCCTGTGTTTTTAAGTGAAGCTGTAGTCCAAGTTACAAGTCTCATTGAATTTGTTATACAACGTAAAACCATTAGACTCAACGTCTTTAAAAAGGTACATTTTGTTGTCATACCGTCATTCCTTTCCATGAAAAAAGAATCCATTAAAAAGTAAACTGATGCATAGATAAAAAGAAGACTGAAAGTAAATTATTTATCAGTGATGATAAATTATGAACTGCTATGGTGCTCATCTTGGCCTTCTATAGAGAAACTCCAGACTCCTACCAGCACTAAAAGAAAGGAGTGCATCTACTATGAAAAAAAAACTACACTAAAACCAAAAGTCAAGCTCCTGCTGTAGTTTTTACATTTTGCAGGATATAATTTCAGCCTTCTGACAAAAACAGAACAAACAGGGCTTGTGCTCTCAAAAACAACATCCCAAACAAAAACAATTCAGAAATTTGATTTTTTACTTGAAGATAATTTAATCATCCTTTGAATCGTTTTTACACAGCTTATATACAATAGTTATAGCCTGCTGCTATTTATTACATAAATTGTGACAAATGAAAATCAATGCCAGGTAAGAACAGAAGGAAAAATAGATACTGTCTTGTTGGCAAACTGAATGGGATTTATAGTTGTGTGATAGTACTTCAGTTTGTTGTAATCATCGCGGGAAACAGCCAGCAGCAGAAACCCTTAGGTGACTGCTACAAACTTCAGTTTCACAAAGAAGAAGGTTATTCAACTCAATTAAATATTTTATTTCTGAATGCACGCCTTATTCTAACCTCAAGGAGTGAACTTTGATTTCCCTTTCTCTACCTCCAGGATTGATTGTTCCCTTGACACTGTTCCCATCCTGTGAGGACAGCATGTGTGCTCCCATCATCCCACCAGCATTGTTCACCCTGACTCCTTCCTCCTGGGGAGTGTGAGTGATTGTGTGTGTCCCGTTTCTGCATGTGCTGCTACACAGTTGCGTGTGTCTAATATTCAAACATAGCCAGGGTCGAGTGCTGATGTGGACCACATAGCTGGCATGCAGATAAAGTACACCGCGTTCTTGTAATCTCACTGTATGTACCATTTTTACGCCAGAGACAGAACACGCCGGGACTTGGACAAAAGGTTGTGTATCCTACACACAAGACAACACTGAACAATTTGCAAAAGGCCTCCTAAAATGGTAGAGGATGAGCATTTTAAGGTGCAATTGCTGATTGCAGGTGCTGCAGGTGATTATAAACACTAAATCTCATAAAAGTTTTGATCTTGAGTGACTATAAAGACTATTTCCTTCTCAATAAGATAATACAATGTCAAATATTATAAATTATTCTGCTAAAAAGGACAACATTTTGCACCAGAACTGTACTTATAACTATTGTAAGTATAATTGCTGTATCAAATAATAAACACTTTATTCTAACAATTGGATTACTGATTTAGAACATGCATAGTGAGTGACATAATTTAGTAGTGTGAAAGACAGCATGAGAAAATGAACAGTCATTAATCTTTGCTAATTTTAGACAAAGCTTTGAGAGAGCAGAGAGCAGGTCAAATCTTTGAGCAAGTGAGACATTAAAAATGCAGACAGGTCAGGATTCTGTCTGTGTCCTCAATATATCTCTTTGTGTATGCACAGTTTGGCAGTGATATAACTTCATGAAGGTTTGGGTCACAGTTTAGACAAGTAAAATAGTTTGTTTCAGGTTAATGAAAGGCTTTGGTCATGATTAAATTAGATAATTACTTAATCAAAACTCAATGTACAATTCTTGGCGCGGGTTGGGAATTGAACCCAGATCATGCCCACTCTCCACCCTGACCACAATGTTTAGGAACATGATTAAGGTTGAAAAACTTTCCACTGCACTATTTCAATGTTAAAGTATTGCTTGTCTCTAGCTGTGTCTACTTTACGAAGTCCTTTGGGGATGGACCTTGCACAAAGATAATTCATTTCTATGTCCAGATTTATAGCGCTCAAAGTGCATCATCTATTGTAAAGGAAACTTCACTTATCATCTTTGAACATTTGTGATCCAAAGACTACAGAGTGTGAGTTTGTGCTGCTAAATACTGCTATGGCAACGAGCGCAGTAAACACCTCCCTTCAAACACACACAAGACACAACTGTGAAACAAGGGGCCTTCTGGATCCTCTCTTAGATTTGGTGAATGTCAGGAGAGGGCTTTGTTGTACCAGTGACAGCGTCCAAAGTCCTTAATGACCTAACTGCATACACTGTAGGGCACTGAGGTGGGCAGAAAGCATGGGTCTGCTGAAATAGGTCCAGTTACTAACTGCCATGACATCAGGACACCACGTCTTACAACAGAAAGACATCATCAATGCCTTGAACAGTGTTTAAATTTAAAGGTCACTGAGGAAATGTAGATTGGTTACCGTATAATCTTACGTTGCATGTGATGTCCCTTTGCATTATTGTATTAGTCATGTTCATTGTCACCATCTTTATTTGCTCAGTCAAACCAGATGATGCTAAACAAAACAATGCCCTGTCTCACCATCTCCAGACTTTGGCAGACTGGATTGTATTGTAAGGTGTTCATGTTATATTTTCCTCCTCTATATGTATATCATTCACAGGCAACAATACCCCTGCTGTTGCCTTGTCATTTATTTTGTCAAATGTCAGTACTGTTAGCAAGTGTTATGCATAGAAGCAAGCTGTTACCGTGCGGATAGGGTTACAAGTACTGAGCCAGAGGCCTCTGTGCTCTTGTTCCTCTGTTCAAATTGGAAACACCCAGGAATGAATAATCTTTTAGAATCAGTTTCAAAGGAAGCTATTATATCCATGATTCACATTGTATTACAGCAATATCAGAGTTAACGGATGGAAACAGCATGTTCCCACATCCCTTCACACACAGTTCTCAGCAGTAACTATCCAGGTAGGTCATTAAACCCCAGTAATCACAAACAGCCAAACAATTGCTGACAAATAATCAGGATGGATGCTAGCTTAGCCTTTTTGGTGGGGATTTGTTACAATGTATAAGTCCCTGTGGAGCCTACTGAGTGTTTTAGTAGTAGTACAGAGAAAGAGTGAGAGAGAAAGAATACATGCATACAGGCTGAGTTTTTGGCCACGGCAAAGAAGGATTAGCATGCGAAGCTTTGAACTCTCATGAGGTCACAGGGAGTTACTAAATTCGCTAAGATAAATAAGTTTCATTTCAGGGGAAACATCACAAGTGTATTACTTTGTTTTTGGAAATGATCTTAAATAACCCTGGAGGTGTTCTTAACCTATATGGGCACTTTGAGTTTTCATTTGTTTAATTTGGTTTCAATTGTTTTCGATGCCTCTTTCCATGTGACTATTTCATACTATTTTAAATTAACTTGAATATAAGGATAGCAATATAAGACTACAGAAATAAATAAATCAAAAGTATGTAATAAGCAGATGTGAAGAACTGAAAGAGAAGAAGAAATGGAAAGAGAATGTGAGAGGACCATTTGGTTGTGTGTGGTTGTGTAATATATCTTATCTTGTTATGTCTGAGAACGGAACTTGCAAAGGAATCACTAATATGTGTATCTGTCCATGAAACAAAGATGAAAATGTCTTTAGTTTCTTTCTACTGCGTGTACATGCAGATAGATAGATAGATAGATAGATAGATAGATAGATAGATAGCAATCTCATATGCAATATATTGCCTTCCATAATATGCGTGGACTCTTGCAAGTACAGTCGTTGACATTTGATTGTAAACACCATAAACTGAAAAACATCATGTTCAGTTCATTCACGTCTTTGTCCATAGATACTTGGGTGACTGGACAGTGTGTTGACAGTCCTGAAAGCTTGTTCGGTCTGCTCAGTAAATATTTACATGTTACTCACTTAGCATTTCACTGGACATATCCAGCCTGGCTGCATCTCACATGGCTTTGAACCCTGGAAACCTTTTGTCCCTTCTGGGCCACCTACTGTACAGTCAAACAGAAGAAACCCCTCTTGTTTACCTGCAATACTATCCATTCAATGTGTCACCGTGCTGTCACAGAATAGGTGCTGATTCTGATTTACACCTTGGCCTGAGACAAATTACCTGTGGAATCTATTTAGTTTCATATTTGGACAAAACAACACTTGAATGGATTAGACTGGTTCTCATCAATACACAGTACTTGTTTCCATGAACCTCTTATGCAGTTCAATCAGTAAAAAAACATACTATTATTAGCTCTGGATCATGCGATCATGCATGTGAGGTACGCATCACAGTCTTGATATCAACTAGTGCTGTTCCTCTCTCATACTATAACCTTTGAGCTAAGATTAGGTAAACTACAAGGAACATTGGGGTCTGGGGACTGATGAGAGGTCAGCACTAATAGCTTTGTCTTGGGAGACTGCTGAGAGCCTAGACATGTAGCTGAAGATGATTTTACAGTGCACAAAGTTTACTAATATTTTTCTACACGGGTCTAAAATAGCATGTTTATGTTCCTGTAACTGTTTATCCTGCTTATCGCAGTACAGTGGACATTAAGTGGAGGTCTGGGAAATTGAAGAAACACTGTACTCAGAAGGTACAATTCTCCGAACATGTCGTTCTAAACTCATTTTTTTGTACTTTCCCCTAGGTATTTATACTATTCTAAAAGGTATCTTTATAAGGTAAAACAACTATAAATAAACATTATTGCACAGACACCTGACTGTACTGTTATTATTGGCTTTTCAACTGGAGTCTATTGTAACCCATAGAACTGACATTGATAAAAGTCAGTCCAAACAAAATTTTTGTACACACGTGACAACATACTGTTTGTATAGGTATGCATGCTATTTGATATGTGCTATTTTGGATTTAACCCCAAGGACAAAGGTGAGTCAGTTAGATTTGATGAAGCAGTGTGCTAGCTGTGTGCCTAGTGTTAGATCACCCTGCAGTGTTCATCTGGCTTGTTTTAGCAAACAACTATTTTTCTGTAGTTTTGACAGTAGCCTAAATCATTTATTTCCGAGTTTCCCTGCATCACTCTTCTTTTATGACCAGGCTATAGCAACAATATTTAATTTACATTAGAACATTTGTTTATTTGTGCAGTAGCCTACAGGTCTGTTTCAGACAGATAAAATAGATGGGCTTATTGTGTGTGAGGTGCACCAACAGTAAATGGAAATGGCCTGCATTAGTGTTGAATTTTGAATGTTGTTCAAGCCAAACAAGAGATTTCATCTCCCTCTTGTTGTCATTGTTAAATATAAAACTGTTATTAATGACCAATTGTTTTACTAGATTGCATCATAAAAAGAAGAGAGAAAAAATAACTAAATGTTCCTCTGTCTGATTAACAGTTATGTTTGTTTCTCACTGTCTGTAACAAAACTCACTGTGACTCCCTTCTAGAGAATCGCAATTAGTTCTGTGATAATGAAAGTGGCTGCAAGTACCCCGGGCCTGTTTTGTGATTCATTTGTCCATTCCAACATACCAACTCTATTTAAGTGCGTGTGTGCACAGGCAGCACTACCTGTTAGCACACCTGTTTTCTAGTACGAATGCATGCTAACCTATTTTCATTTTGTACTATGCACCCCTGTGTATCCCTGACACTACGCAGGAATGTAAGCCCTCACACAACTATCAGTAAACACATTAAAATTGTTTCCCCCCAACGTCTGGAAAGACAACCGGTATTTATCCAGATTTCAAACAAACATTCAGGCCCCATAAACAAAATGTTTGGCCTGCTTAAGCCAAAAGCACTGGGGTCAGATCCACATGTGTCTGTTGCAACAGCGCCTGTGTGGATGCAACACATTCACAAACTGAAACACAATGATGGATGGTGTGACGTCTGGAAAAAGAGGGAGGAATTGATGGTTTAGACAGCGAGATGAGAGTTTAATTTAATGGTCTGATTGGAAAGAACATGCAGTGGTTTAGTCTTATATGGCTATTTACAGCATGTCTCTCAACGCCTTGTGGTGGAAAGGAGTTTTCAGTCTCGGAAGTTCCAATGAGGCTACACTTTTATTACATCTGGACTCTCATTCCTTTAAATTTCCTTTTTTTGTTGTAATTTTAGTACCTAAATATTTTAATGGTGCTATTATGGTGCCTGTCAACATTCTTTGTTGACCTTTATAATCCAGCCATAGCTCTAGTAGCTCATATTTTCCCTTAACCAATGATGGTCTCTATATTTGTATACACTATCATTTGGAAGAGGTTTTACACAGACCCTTACCAGCAGATCTGAAACTGTCCTCAATAAGGTGGCAAATGATATTCTGCTGAATGTCAGTGCAGCTGAGTGCTCTGTGTTTGTTCAACACTTGATGGGCAGACTGTGCTATCCTTATCAGACTGAGAGAATTGTTAGCTTATCAAACAGCTTGACTAACAGAAAGTTTCCAATGTAAACTGATGACTATCCCTGTTCCATAAGGCTAAATATCCATGTGGATATTAATAATTCTTCAATTCTTTTACCAATATTATTCTCTTTTTTTCCCTCCCTCCAGGTCCTTAACGATTTGTGTCTGTTAGTGATTTTTGTGGTAAACTTATTGTTAGAACACACCCAATCTAAATACTGATATGACAGATTCAGGCTAGTCTTGAACAATGCAGACACAGATAAGACACATCAAACACATTTTTTTCATTCTACTGTATGTTTTGCATTTATTCCTTTTTTTAAAAAAAACATTTTAGTTTAGACACAATTTTTCACCAGTCAGTTGCAGGAATAACACAGTTTCTTTTAAGTGGTAGTCAAGAAAAATCTCTCAATCAAGCAAACTGACATTATTTCTCTTGACCTGCTCTGTGTCTGTCTCTGGCTCTCCTTGCATTGATGATAGGCCACTAAAGACATCAAGTGAGAGGAAAAGGTGCAGAACGGAAAGAAAGACACGGCCAGAGTCGGTGCTTGTTAAAGGGCAAGTAAACACTGCCTGGCAAGAGAAAAGAGAGGTGGCAGAGATGGGGGTCGGGAGGGGGCTTCAGATTATGAAACGAGAGACAGTAGATTCACACTGTGTGTCTGGTCCTCTGTCACACTCCTCTCTCTTCATAATTCACATACACATATACAATTGCTTCAGTAAAGTCTGGGAACACAATTTGGTCAGTCACTGAGTCTAAATGATTAATTGTACAATCCAAAAGAGTCCAAAAGACTTCTAAAATAAAAAAAAACATGTCCTTGCTATATTCTTAATGCTAGTTTACATTGCATTGTTTCTGTACATCTGTACATCAAACGTGGGCAGTATACAGTATATTTGAAGGGAAGCTAAGCCTACTTCATGTTGTTGATATCATATAATGTTTAAATTACGACTGGATAAATGAAAAACACAATAAATAAAGAATTAAAATACAATTACAATACAACTAATTGTCCTTTAGTCTTGAATTTACAAACTTTTAAGAACATATTTTTACCCCATCACTGAGACAACTTGTACACTACTGATCCCATTAAGTTCTCTTGGTCAGAGGTTGGACACACATACACACACACACACACACACACACACACATTATGCACCTAGAGATGTCACAAGATTAATGAAAGAGTGGGGGTTTACAGATAATTTTAAATCATGGAAACACAAGCCTGAAAGGACTGTGTCCATGACGCCAATAGGTAGTAAAATTACCCTTGAATCTGCCAAGACCAACAGGCTCCAGCTCTGTCTGCTGCATTCCTCCTCTGCACAGCTCACACACACACTGCCATTTAAGGCTACCGAGTGTGCTGACAGAAGGAGAGATAGATAAAAAGGAGCAATGATCCAATGACAGAGTGAGCACTTGATCACCTCTGTCATTTGTGTATCATTAAGTCTATGGGATGTCTGTGGAGCTCCAATATCACTGTCATGTTCTCTCTTTTCTATTTTCTCCCCATTTGGCTGCACTCTTTTTTGAGAAAGAGTCATTGCCAAATGCATACTGATGAAATGTGTGTGCAGGTGTTCTGTTCAAATTATTATATACTGTAATAGCGTTGTTGGGAGAAATCATTGCAGAGATGACGGCCTGTCTGCATTCCAGTTAAAGTGTAATAATTCTAGGGAAATTATAAAACAAATTACTTCATAGTTAAAAAGAAAACTAGTCACACTGAGATTTCTCAATCATTGTCCATTATGCAACCTCGGCCGAAGTGAAATGAGAAAAGATATGAGGCACGTGTGAGTCATGCTTCCCTCTGTTGGACAAATAACTACCTGCACTGAAATTAATGGAATACTCGCTGCACAAATCCTTTTCAAATAGAACTCGAAAAAAATTTCAATATTCTCTTTTATTTGTGACTTCCAGTGATAAGTGTACTACAGTTTTTATTTCATGAATTGAGTTCAATGATCTGCATTTTGTACACTAAATGACAATGCTGCCTGTATGTAAACATTAATTTATTTGTGCTTTCTTATGAAGAGATGTTAGTGTTTTGCAAAAAGGTTAAACAAATGTGCAGTTTGTGTGAAAGCAGGCATCAACAGTTTTTTTATACTATTACTAGTATTATTTATTTGGTTAATAGTGTCCGTTTCATTTAGTGTCATGTTTTGGGATGTCTTGTTTATAGCGTCACTATGTCAGAGAGCATGAAAAACTGCAACCTTGTTGAAGAGGTTGTTGAATCTGCCCTATTTCACCCTCCCCCTTTATGTAGACTAACTAAACGTTGTGTGTAATTGTTTTAGGTTTATATTACATTTTCTATAAAGTAATTGTACTTTGTTGTGGAAGCATGGTTAGAAGCAAAAAACTGTTTATGTTTGACTTCAGCAGGGGGGTTATATAAAGGCAAATGAGTACCTTTTCATTGTGCGGTTAATATTTAACGTCATTAATCCACATACAATAGTGAGACTTGAATGCGATTCATCAATATTTTAAGACTTTGTGCAATAAATAGTACTGTATATTCAGACACAAGACTGTCCTGGTATACAACTTTAGTTGTAATACACTGCCAATATGTCTATTGTATTATGTATATGTATAAGTCTACTGTTTTTGGAAATCACTATGACATTTTGCAGTAGATAACCTTGTTAGATTTAAACAACACCCTTATGACTACAGGATTCTTGTGTACTTGCTCTATTTTACCACTTGATGTCATCCTTTTTACAGAAACCAGTGAACTGAAACTTTGGGCTGAGCTGTTAGATTGTCAAGCACTGCTGATGCAATAATTAGGAGACACATAGGAAACAACACACTATTACAGACCAAATCCCAGTAGTAGTGTGTGTGTGTGTGTGTGTGTGTGTGTGTGTGTTTTAATATCATTTGTCATAAACAATGTTGTCCAAGTACAGAACACATGTTATAAGCAGGGCAGCTGCTGAATTTTCTATAATTTTTAAGTACTGTACTTCTATAACTTTATTCCTGCATGACTCAGTATATGTTATTATTTCAGTGTGAAGCTGCTTACCTTCCTCCCAGAGAACAGCATACACAGCTGATGCATGGAGCCTCCATTCTTAGTCAGCTCTTTCTTCAGGGTTTTAGGTGATGGGAGTGTCCAGCCACCCTTGTGGTGCGCTCCCCCCGCCTCCAGGCAGTTGATGGCGTTGTCGGAGGTGAAACAAGGCGTGCGGGGGTCCTGCAAGAGGCTTCCCTCACTGTGGGTGCGCCTGCGGAGGGAATTCTGCACACTGAGCCCCCCTCCTCCATGCTTCTCACAGGTGGCACCCTCCACCATGCTGCGGCGCTTGCTGTCACTACGCTGCAGGTAGGCATCGTCACTGTCATCTTCATTGTCCTCCTCTTCAGACTCTTCGTCTTCATCTTCGTCGTACTCTTCTTCATCACTGTTGGGTGAGGAGAGGGCATCGGCACTAAAGGAGCGATCAAGGCGCAACTCAGGGATGACAAATGAGGATGAGGAGGATGAGGGGGGAGCGTTGGTGTCAGGAGGCTCTGAGGCGTTGTCGTCATCTGTGTTTGACACCACCAGGTTTAGGTCGACTTCCTCTTCGTTCCTTTCTCTCTCCTCCTCTTCTTCTTCTTTCTCTTCCCCTTCAATCCCTGGACACTTTCTGCTGGCCCCATCCTCCTCCTCGTCCTCCTCATCTTCCTCTCTCCTGCTCTCCTCATCTTTTCCCTCTCTCCAGATCTCCATCTCGTTCCCCTCCATACTCTTGCAATCTTCACCCTCGGTGGAAGGAGGTGGTGTGGGAGGCACTTTATGTCGCTCCTGGGATCCCATCAGACCCCGAAGCGGCATGTAGATCTCATCCAAAGGGGTGAGAGGCTCTGAGGGGTGAGGACTGCCCAGAGTTGGGGGCTCTGAGGGACTGGAGGGGTACAGGCTGCTTTCCTCACCTTCAGAGCTGCGGGCGGGCAGGTGGAGGCACACACCTCCTCGATCTCCTCCTACTCCACCCAGCTCACATGAAGGGGTATCCACCTTAGGCTCCAACATCTAGAAAAGGAAACAGAGAAAGACAGAAGAAGAGAATAGTTAGTCAAATCTGTTTGGACAATTAATGCACTGTCTATCTACGTAACTGTAACAAGTTTAACTCAGCTGATTGAGATTTACTTCCCTGCCATGAGCAAATCCACTTATCACAACTATTCCATTACCAGTTATTAAATTTGGTTTTCAAATATCCCTGTCATGCTAGATGTTGGTGTGACTGAGCTGTGATGCCAGGATCAGAGTAGATGACATTTATGTCTTTTGAGAAGGTCACAATGTCAGATTAAGCGATGATAGTCCTTCTGTGACTTGAGATGGAGACAACCATGACTGATCATAGCATACAGTCTTTCATGACATGCGAGCTCAGACAAGAGGGGCCAGAGCTAGACTCTCCGAATCATGAATGTCTACAACCATGGCAGCATGTAGTACGTCGTGGATGTTGTCAAACTAGGCAGTTGACAGCATTATATGACATGCTAGTCTTTCCATCGAGGCCTCATGAGGTGTCCTACATGCAGAGTGAGTTGTATTTTACTACACAGGATAAAACAACAAATTGTCGTGCCCAATGCTAAATTTCGCTCATAAGACTGACAAAAGGCTAAACTGCCTGAGACCACATTGTAATATCAGTGCCAGTGAGTTCATATTGTGACATACGGCTGTTTTGCTCACTCGTGCTGCTATAGGTACAGTACTGCACTGGAGCTTGCTGCACTAATTCAGTCAAACTAACTAGTACTGTGCCCTTAGGGACTGTGGAATAAAAACCAAGCCAAACCTCTCACAGAAATTGCTGAGATTACTGCTACAAAGCCACCCATCTGTTCACCCATCCATCTTCTCTCTGATATGTTTCTGTCATTTCAACATACTGTAAATGTCTCTGTAGCCCAAATGACCACACACATACAAGCCCTCCACTGCCCTCACCCACTTCCCAAGGCCAAACACAATATCCCTGTAACACACACACACACACACACACACACACACACACACACACACACACACACACACAGCCTGTCCTCACCCCCTGCCTTTGGCAATATATCTGTATTACCTCCTTCCCAAAATCTGCTGGTTTTAAATGCAGCTTTAACCTCTTTCAGCCCACAGAGCCCTCAGTGGGAGGATCATTACAAATGCATTTTGAGTGGGCCAACATTGTTCAAACCCACATAATTTTATTTTAAATTCGACGAAAGATCACAAAGTTTTTGATGATTCTGAATATGTCAAGCTGAATTAAGGAAATGCTTATAAAGTTATGCACAAAACTTTTTCCTTGATGTAATGATGCTGGCAACTGAGGATTTTTTTCTCCAAAAGAAAACAAGGAAAATTATAACTTTAATAAAATATTACAACAAGTAAAATAAATTCTACTTTCTTTAAGTTTGTAGCAAAAGGGCCTCATTGTGCTGGTCATGTTAACCCATGATGACAAGCTGTGGTCACAAGATGCTCTGCTCTAATTGGAGAGAATGCTGCTTCCTCTCAGACAGCTCTCATGATATTTCACAAGCTGTTTGTGTACTTTTGCAGCTCAAATTAGTTTCCCCAGATCTTGCCCTGGTTGTACTCCCCACTAAACTTTCGACCTGTATTCATTAAAACTGCCAAGGGCTTTTAGAACCTTTAGTCAGGATCAACTCCCTAAACTAATGTCATCCATACTGTCTGAAATTGTAGCTCATATAAATACTGTAAAAGAGTGTGTATGCCAAGAATATGAATCAGTTTGTTTTGCTTCAGTTTTTTACCTGAAGTAGAAGCAGAAGTGATGTATTTGGTTATTTTCTATATTTAGTGGTGTTAACTATGAACTGTATGTAAAAAAGGCACAATCTGAATGCAGTATGTCTGGATACAGTACACTGAAGTCTGAAATTAGGGTCACTGTGACCTCATATTTTTGTAATGCGGGCTGTGGG
This sequence comes from Maccullochella peelii, assembly GCA_002120245.1. Taxonomy (NCBI): domain Eukaryota; kingdom Metazoa; phylum Chordata; class Actinopteri; order Centrarchiformes; family Percichthyidae; genus Maccullochella; species Maccullochella peelii. Next base: position 153,503 of record LKNJ01000076.1, on the reverse strand, counting down.
GAACCTCAAGACTCTGTTCTGAGCCAGTTTCTTTTCTTTGTGTACACATACTCACTCACTGAAACTATCTGCAAATCTGGAATTTAAAAACCTACCACTATATACTATATCAACCCATCAAAATGAATAACCCTTACAAACTTTTACATCTGATGTCTTGTACCAGACTCAGATATTACACCAAGGTTTGTATGTGTTTGTTGTGTGTATTATGTTTGTGTGGTAGAGGGCCAATGAAATCTGACATTTTCCCAAACTGTAGATAGAGCAATAAAATATATCAAGCCAAATTAAATCCCAGTGAAAAGACTTTCTACCATCTGATAATTAATACTCCCATGTGGAGAAGAAACCAATACTATGTCTTGTTGTGCATATTCATATTACAGTGTAGAGCATGGTGCTGAAATTAAGTCAAACAACACACTAGATGAATAACAGATGAAAAATAAGCCTACTTCAAACACAAATTTGATTCCTGAGTATTATTTAACAAAAAGAGATTTGCGCTTCACAAACACAAGTGATGATGACAAGACTATACAGTTTTCTGACAGCAGCAGTTTTGTTGCAATGACACAGCTGTCAGCATTGGCCAATAATGGTAAGATAAACACACCTTTCAATGACCATTTCCTCTAAAACTCCTGTTTTTATTAATCACTGTTCTTTTGGACAGTTTTGATAGACACTTGATACCTTGATTTATTGGGGAGTAGAGGTGTTGGCTTTGACTGCAGCCTCGATTAATGACAGACCTACTTAATCTGTCAAACACTATCTCAATATCTGATGGCTCCACAACAGTCAAAACATGATGACGTTTAAGTATAATGCATTTCATCAATAGGTTTTGGGCTCTGCCAGGGTTGTCCCTTGCCACTGATTCTGTTTGTTCATGGACAGGATCTCAAGATTCATCTGGGCTTCATCAGACCAAGTCTGAGGCCATGGTTCCCTGACAAAAAATGGTGGATTGCTCCCTTTTGGGTTGGGAGTAAGTTCCTGCCCCAAGCGAAGTACATCAAGTATTTTGTGGTCTTGTTCAAGAGTGAAGGTAAATTATAAGAAGTAAAAAAGTAAGATTGACGGGCGTATTGGTGCGGCGACCATTCCAATACATTCCAATACATTTCAATCCACACCTACGTTCATGAGCTTTGGGTAGGGACTGAAAGAATGAGATTGTGGATACAAGTGGCCAAAATGAGTTTCCTCCATAGGGTGGCTGAGCTCATTCTTGGAGATAGGGTAAGGAGCTCAGATATCTGGAGAGAGCTATAAGAGCTGCTCCTCCTTTGCGTCAAAAGGAGTCAGCTGAAGTGGTTTGGGCATCTGAAAAGGATGCCTTCCTTTGGAAGTTTTCCAAGCACAGCCTTGGATGAGCAATGGAAAATAGATGGAATTGAGGGGGAATTCAAACATTAAACAAATTTATAATTCTAGCATAATTCTTCCTGCTCTATTAAATTTTTCAGGATGCCTTATCATTCTGTTAAGGAATCTTTCTCTGAGTAGTACAACCCAAGGTTTATCAGACCTTTTGCTTGCTTGTTTGTTTGGGTAGTATTTGGGTGGTGTCAGTTACTAGACTAGAGCAGTGACTCAGGGCTATAAATCTAAACTTGACTTTTCTTGATGTTCATGGATATATACAACTGCACCAAGGTGATCCAGACCGCTCATTTTCCCTTCTAACTCCCTCTTAACCTCCCTGTGATCCTATCTAAATGGTTCACAGTAGTGTTACAACCAAGACATCAAGGCTTCTTACTGATGCACTGGGTGTATGAGAGGTATTTTTAGAATGAAATGCACTTTCATAAAAGCACCCGTGGATGAAAGTGGAAGTAAAGCCTCTGCCTCCTTCGCCTGCTCTTTCTGTTCATGGTGCTCCAAGTCAGAAAAGTGAGTCACTGTCAGAAAAATTCTGTCTTGATTGTGAGGCTTGTCATCGTATTAACATTTTCAACAACATCATGGGGTAAACATTTATTCTTGTATCTATCCACCATATATTTAGACCTGAGATTTACACAGACAGTTTCTCTTTCCCTTCCTCAACCTCACTGACCCTCATCTCTCGTTCCCTGTCTTACATACATAAACCCCTGACTGTTGAAGATATGGCTTGAGACACAATGGAGCCACCTGTCCTGTCAGATACACTTGTTCCTTCTCACACGCTCTACACAGTGGACACACACACGGAAACACAAACACACACAAAATCAAGCAGCTTCAAATTAACTCCTTCAGTTCAAGCCTGTCCTCGTGTCTTATCTGAAGATATGAAAAGAACCGACATACAAACAAACTTGTTCATCTTCAAGGCATTTTCGAATTATGACACTTACCACATTACTCTTTCACATCCTCTCTTCAATGAGCTAAATGAAAAGACACAAGCTATTGGGCAATGGGTTTATGTGCATGTATATGTGCATGTACAATACTCGTGTACTCAAATGAGGCTCAAAGTCATCAATGATTCAACACAATACAATCTCTGGCATTGCCTCAATTAAGCGAGGAAACAAAACCAGCGCTAGGGAGGGAGAGTGGGATGCAGGGTAAGAGAGTGAATAGATGGAGGAGACAAAGTGAATAAGACAAGCAGAAGGGAAGAAGGGAGTCAGACAATGGCAACAACACAGAAATGAGATGAGTAAGTGAAAGAGGGCAGAGAAAGAAATAAAACAGAAGAGGAGAGGAGACAAAATCTTGGAAAATTTCCATCTTGGTTTTTTAATGTAGCTGGACCACGAACAGCATTACTGGTCTCACAATGACCTAAGCAGCAAATGAGCAGCTAACACTAACCCTGCCAGGCAACATTTCTCTTTATTCCTAACGGACATAACACATTAACATAAGCTACCAAGAATAGTAAAGGAATTGTGCGAAAATGAATTTCCAAACATAATTTTGGAGTGTTTTGTTCGTCTTAGTGGTCAAGGGTCAAACAGCAAAAGATTGAATTCAGCTCACTGAGAAGCTTTCCATTTGCATAGGTTAAAGTCACTGAAGAGTCGGACTGGAAATAAGGCAAGATATCAAGTGAGTGTTCAGTGAGCTAAAACTATGATTCATTATGTCAGAGATTTTGCCCATTCCTTGTGTTCAAGGCCAGGAGGCAGCCATACTTATACTTTTTACAATTCTATATCGGCATTGTGCAGAAAACAGGGGACCTTTGTTGTATGTCATACCCCATCTCTTTCTCCTCCTTTGCTTTCAGCTCTCTACTGTCTCTGTCTAATAAAGGCAAAAACTACTACTACTCCAAAACAATACAATACTACAATAAAGAAAATATTTTTTTTAGTCACACTAGAGGCGTGGCTGTACGGATGGCAATGTGGGTCGGTCAGTCAGTCCACGACTTCGGTCCAGGCTGAAATATCTCAACAACTATTAGATGGATTGCCATTGTGTACAGACATTCATTGTCCCTAGAGGATGAATCCTACTGACTTTGGTTATCCCCTGACTTTTCCACTATAGCGCTAACATTTGTGGACTGTCTCAACAGCTGTTGGATGGACTACAATGCAATTTGATGCAGACATTCATAGTCTTTGTGAACTTTGGTGATCCCCTAACTATTAACACATAGTGCACATTATCACATCCACTGCTTTGATTTATGACCAAATACCTCCAGAATTAATAATATTTCAATCTGCCTTAACTGTACTTTGTGTCTTTGCATTGATGAAGACACTGATGATGTTTAAGCTGTACAGAAATGACAACCGGTACCATACACATTTTAAATAGTTCAAGGCTAAATGTTCAGAAACTGTACTTTAAACTGTATTTCTTACTCTTTAACACTTATATAACACACATATTTCTTCCCCATCACTACATATTTTATCATAGAATTTCACAAGTGACTTAACATGTTGACCTTTCTGCTTACACCAACCTTAAAAAAATAAACTATATACTGCCAAGCACATCTATTAACACTTTGATGCTCACATCATGATAGACCCTTTTGAGGTTGCCAAAGACCTTTATTCTAATCTATCACCATCTGGCCAATTATTACATTTATGGCTAATGATCAAAAACAAAATCTGGACCTCAACTTTTATGAACCTAACTGTTTTGTTTTCTTTACAGTGAGCCTCTTGTTAATGTATCAGTTAAGAGCTGGATAAGGTAAAAGACACAAGCACTCTATGTGGGATTATTTCCTTCGATTTCTTCCTCCTGTCCATTTGGGCTAAAGTCTAAAAATTTAAGATTTTAAAAGAAAGAAAAAAAAATCACAAAAAAATCAAACAAAAGCAACATTTAGGGAAAAAGGCCTAATGGCTCTGATGCTTAAAACACACTACATAAAACTTACTAGCAGATCTGTCCCTTCCCTTTTTGCATAATCACTGTGGGCTATATGGTAAATGGACAAGACTGCGACAGATACTGTACAACTCTTTTCCACACAGGCAAATAATATGCCACAAACAATGCAAGGATGCCAAATACATATGCATGCTTTTCAGCCTTGGGAGTCCCAAAATAGGAAATTTGGATTTTTAAGGTCAAAATGGGCCATAGAGGGAAGCTACCTTTGACTTTATTTCCTGCATATTGTGACTTGTTAATGTCAGAAAATGCATACAGGAATTTAGAATACCACCCATCCATTATCTATACCACTTATACTCAGAGGGTCACAGGGGGCTGGACCCAATCCCAGCTGACATTGGGCGAGGGGCACCCTGGACTGGTCGTCAATCACAGATTTAGAATACCACATACTGTTATTTCACAATTTACATATTACAAATACAATTTGAACATAAAGTCCTACACATAGTGGACCTTAAATTGTATTAATGTAGGGATAGAAATGATGTGGCACATGCACTCAACTGTCTAATAATCCTACTCCAACTGGTGTATTTTACAAAAACACACACTTAACACTATCTTTTAAGAAAAGAAGTTACACCTTCCAGTGACAACTGCCAAATTACTCACTCATGACTCATGCTTGGTGTAACTGTGTCGACTGGGTGGAAAAGAAATACAGATGAAACCAGGTAAAAGCAGTGAATACCTCCAAAGTCCTATTTCTAAAAATTTCTCCCTGAAGAAATGAAAACTGACAAAAATGACCTCCGCCTGCACAAAATAAAACTCTTATTCTTAAGGTCTAAATCTCTGAAGGTCAAAATCTTCTCATAAGATAGAAACTACTGGAAAACACAAACACACTCGTGGACAGTCACACAGGGACAATGATGTGAACTCTGTCCCACAGTTACCATGGCAATGACCCATCCCAGGGGAGCAGCTGTGCTGTGCGTTCACCAAAAGCTAAAGATGTACCTATGAACTATGTCATCGTAGTTTCTCCCAACCCCTCCCGCTTCTTCATTTCAAGGTGCCATCTTTCATCTTTATCTCTTTCCTTCCCTTTTCTTCCGTTCCCTTTTCTCTGTTTAATTTCCTGTGTCCTCGTGGTTTTTAAGTAAGACATAACATTAAGGAGGATTAAAGTCTTCCCCTGCTTCACTATACTTAGTCTATTATTAATGGCTAAATGTATCCACCATTACACTTGCCAAATCAACCTCCAACCTTGATAAATCCAGCTCAAATCAATTAGCCATGCTGTTGAAAATATTGTACACTGCAAAACAAAAGGACATATTTTCTCTTCTCTTCCTCTTTGCCACTCCCTCTGTGTCCACTCTCTTCCTCCTAACTAAGCGGTGGATCTGTATGACAGCAAGACATTACTCATTTACCCTTTCTTTAGTCTTCTTTGCTCAATGACTGAAAATAAACATAGTGAGAACACAAAATAAGAACAAAGTTAATTAAACTGAGCACTTTCACCCTTGTTCTGCTTTTACTTACACATTCTATTTACATTGACAGATGAGAAAAGTATTCCCATCTCCTTGGTTACACATTTTAGGAGTTACTTGTTTTGGCCCATTTATTATAAGTAACACATACTTAGCATACAGATGACTGTTTTCCAAAGAAAGTGGTTTAGATTTGTATTTTAACCATGGTTTTATGTCTGCAATATTGTAATGGACAATTTCCTACATGCGACAGTCCTTTTAACTTCTCCAATGTTCATCTGGGGAGGGTACAGCCATATGCATCTCCTCCGCTTTAAGCTGAGTCACCAACAGCTGCTCTTTACCCACAAGCAAGTTGCTTGCCAAAGAGGATATACCTCGCATGGAGGTCCTCCATAGATCTTAGAAACAAGGATGTGATCCCTCAACAGCTTCTCACCCACAAACCTTGCCAATTGTCTTTTGTGAGCACCAGGCACCTCAGGTTTAGATTTTTCTATGCATTTTTTCTGCCTAACTTTTAATTATGCTATAGAATATATTAGATTAGATTATATTAGAATAAAGTTACTGAATTACCTGAAATTGACAAAATCTTTATCTTATGCAGAATTCAGATCATTTACTAAAAGCAGGGTTCGTACAGCTTTTTAAGAGTAAAATTCAAGGATTTTCAAGGTACCTAAACCAAATATGAGATCGTTTCATTCTAAATATTAAAAGATTTTTACATGAGTGATTGTGTAGATGAAACACCAGATTATGTTGAAAAGCAAGCATTTTTCAAGAAGTATATTCAAAGCAAGCATATTCTTAACCTTGAAAACATAACGTTTAAAATTAAGCATATATTATCATTATTACTGATGCATATAACATGTAGAAGTAAAATTGTATTTAAGTATAGTACTTAAGTAATATTAAGTACCCACTTAGTAACTTTCCAACCCTGGCATTGATATCCCTCAAATGAATATCTCATAAGGTGAAACATACATTATTTATGCCCCAGGTAGATAAAACAAATTTATTAGAAGAGGAACTCAAAATATTAGAAAGAGGCAATGAGAGGAACATATTAAAGATGAAAAGACATTTAGAGACAATAAGCCTCCTTGATGGTGTGATGCTGCTTGCTATCTCCCTCAACAGCGATAGCAAACTTGTTTTCTACAGTACTTATGAACCATTATTTTCTACGGACACCTTTTTATACACACATAGCCCAAGTTGTTTATTTGCCTCAAGTGAAATCATTTGCTCCAACACACGTCATAGGTTGTTATATAAACTCACACACACTTACACACAGATGGTTCAATTTCTACGTTCCTGCAATCACAGGTCATATATAACAAATGACTCACACATCTTCTATCTTATTTAGAAGAGGTGTATATGTTTATACGCTTGCCATGCAGTACTGATATGATAATGCTCCTGATGTCTGTTACTTCTTTGAAAAAGTGTATGTGTATGACTGACAAGAAGACAGCCTGTAGGTTTCTGTATGTATCTTTGCGTGCATGTCTCTGCAAAGTAAATATATATAAGGCATGTCCTGACATGTCTAATACCAATAAATCGTTAAGGGACCAGACCATATAGATGATCAATTTCTCAATGGCCTCATTATATGCACCGCAATGCACCGGCCTATTTTGCCCTCGATTTCACTGAGAGAAGAGTGATGAGACGTAATAGTCGTTTATCTGTCAGACCCCTCCATTGTGATCAAGCCGAAAGGGAAGGACATAACAGAAAATGGGAAAGGGAGTAAGGGAACAAGTGAAAAAAGGTCAAAGAAACCCAAGAGGACAAGATGTCAGGTGAACTGAATCATGAATAAAATGTTATCAAAAGACTATTGGCTTAAGAGACTAATAAAAATGTTTTGTGTTCTCATAGAATTCTAGTTTTTATGTAGGTCTACATTTTTTTGTTTTAACAGATGATTTTGGCAACAATGTAAAGTTAAAAGTAAAACTAGCAAAGTTCTCATTTGACAATTGCAACATTATCATCAGAAATATAAAGTTCCTCCAGTCATATGTACATAACAATACTTTTATTCAACTCAGGTACCAGTACTGCAGCATAGCAAGCATATTCTGTTTGTCCGCAACACTAATTGAAGCAGAATAGCAAAAGAAATACAGTGGTTCAATATCTCACAGGAATACTTGTCAGTGAGTTAAACCTTGTTTGAGATGTCAAGTGCAATTTATTAGCATGAAGTCTATTCTCATTAATATTTCAGCTTAAACAGGGAGCTGGTGACTTCCTGCATGTGTGTGTTTATGTTTTAGTCATTACATTGCAATCAAATTCATTTTAAGAATAACATGGCGCACTGCCGCTCCTACATAAAACTTTGGAAGAATCAAGATTCATTCTCTCACAGAAACCAGTCACAGTGTCACAGGAGAAATGGGATGGGGTTGGGTTTCCTGTGTCACATCCAAAGATGCAAAGGCATTATTGATCGAAGCTGAGGGTTCAGAGAGAAAATGTCATTGACGTAACTTGCCCCGTGACGCCAGGCAGCTGAAGACAATGTGACCACTGAAAGAGACTGGAAAGGGCCTGCCTTCACAGAAAGAGCGAAGAGAGATGTGTGTGTGTGTGTGTGTGTGTGTGTGTGTGTGTGTGTGTGTGTGTGTGTGTGTGTGTGTGTGAGAGAGAGAGAATATGTGTGTGTATGTAGTAGTACTGGAGGGGCTATGTCTGTATGTGTGTGTGAAGATGCATCTATCTTTTGTTTCTTTTGTCTTTTGTTTTGTATGTGTGTGCCTGTGTGACAAACAAGGGGTTGTGGTGTGACACTGTCTTTCCCAGGTTATAACAAATAACAAACATCTAATTTGTTCAAGCTGGGGCTAGCTGTGTAAGACCAGCTGATAAATCACATTTAGTCCCATGTGTTTGTGTGCGCAGCAGAGGGATGGGTCATTGACACTGTCTACTATTGATCAAGGACAAGGGGAAGATTGAGGGGAGAGGGGAGGAGAGGAAAATGTTCTGCCTATGTTTCTTCTCTCACTTAAACAACTTCTAAAACTCCATATTTACACCACTGTACTGTAAAATTCATTCAAACACAAACTGCCATTTGCTCAAACGTGTATTATCGTCCATTTCCCTATTTGTGTATCAACAGGCACCAACACAAACTACACACCCCTGCATCTAATTCTCTCTCTCTCTTTCTCCTTCTAAGTAGAGAATAACCCCACGATTCCACTAATGAGGGAAAAAAGGAAAGCAATTTTCCCCAGTGTGCTTCCTGTTGTTTTTTTCCCCTCTGGTCCCTCTGTTTGCTCTCTCCTCTTGTCTCTATCATGTTCAGCTTGGCTCTGACACGATTTAGAGTGTCGTCTTAATGGCTATCTCCCTACCGTTCCTCTCTCTCAGTCTCCCTGTTTCTCACCCTATGACTCCCCCAGCAGTGTGGAGGGCTAGATCATGTCACTGGCACACAGCCAGAGCAGAAACGACTGAAATGAAAGCACCAAACGGGGGATATAAACGATCTGTTGTTCAGAAAATACTGTCCACAACTCTTGTTTACTAAGAGGGAGGCGATATTAGAGGGGCAATTATATTAAAGAGAGCTATTAAAGCTATGAGAGGAAGGGGATGGAGTCATGGTAGAGACAGAATAAAACAAAGAAAGAAAGTAAGAAAGAAAAGAAAATAATCCAATAAACAGAAGCAGGTAGAAATAGTGAAGTTAAATTAATCAAAATAGCGCTCAACACTGACACCCAACTCCTCATATGAGCCTGTCATATAGATGCCTAGTGATAAATAAGCCCTTATTGCTTTTTCCTATCTTTCCTCCCATCTCTCGGTCTTGTTTCTATCTCCGCATGACCAAACCACTCCCTGCCCTGCAGCAGCACAACAATATTAGCAACTCAAACTAACCGCATGAATACTCTAAAAATCTTTTTTCTCCACAGCCAAAGAAAAACACCATAAAAATCCATTCGCATGAAACCTCTCTTTTTAGATTAGCCACAAAATAAAATGCACTCTATAGATGAGAAATAAAGTGATAGTTGTAGACCCTACCTGGCAAGAGGAAGCAGTTCCAGGTTACAGTCCACTTAAGGCAGATACAGGCACTCCACACATACCCATTAAAGTGGCCTACTTCCTCTGACAAACTGGTGTGTGAGTGTTTGTGGCTGACTAGCTGGGCTGGTGTGTGTGATTCTGTCAGTGTGGGCTAGGCCAACTGAACTGTGCATACACACACACACAGAGAGAGAGAGAGAGAGAGAATGCCCAAGAGGCTAAGAAGGTAGACTCCCAAGCTGCACAAACAAGGGAGAAGAAAAGGAGAGGGAGGAGATAGTGATAATGAGAAGAGACAAATGAGCAGTGAGAGCTCAGAGAGAAACATATGCATTCATGTGTGTGGTGTATAAGTTCGCTAAACATACATGGTTTCCATGATTGCAAATGTGTATGTGCATGTGTGTCTGCAAATATTGTCTGACATATGTGTGCATATATTGTGTCCATTTCCCGCCCGTCACTTCTTTGTGAAGACATTAAGGCACTACAGCACAGGTCCCACAGGATGCACAAAGCACACAATGGACACACATCGATTGTAAAAACACAGAAACATGTGCAGTACATGTTTAAACACACATGCATGTTTCACGTAAGCATATATGAAGCAGGAACTATGCCATATTATAAAAACTTCCTATTTTAAAAGGATACTCACAATTTTAATCTCTATTCAATAGCTGTTTATTAGCAGCCATAACACTGAGAAGGTGTGCTGTAAAGTGTTTGTCACTAACTGCCAATGTGGGGAACATCATTATACTTCCTGGTTTTGTAGCCGCATTTCTAAATTCAGTTCTTCTTAAATTCCTCTTCTAAATTTCTAATCTTTAACGTTTCCAAATCTGGCACTTACTAATTTTCTTTGGACATTAAACAGATAATATTAAGCATGTCTGTAAGACCTACTTTACACAATACATGTGAGCAGGATGTCACAATCTTTGTGTGCACATTTGTAAAGCCTTGTATGTTTCATATTGTCTAATTGCTATTGATCAGCAGTGATAGTTCCGTTATTTTTTGTTGTTGTTGTCTTGGTCACTATAGACATGTATTGTATGGCTATATATAGATATGTTTGCACTCTATAACTGCACTGAGTCATAGCCTGTCACAATATCCTTGACGTGGATGACATCAATGCACCATTTCTCCTCAAACAATGCCTCAACAAGGCAGAGACCAGAAAGGACTTCATGAACCCTGCAAGAGAGCTGGAAAATGTTAGGGCCACTTTCAACTAAGCAAGGCTAATGGCAGCTTCTGACTTCAGCAGCATAGGTTGTATTGTGTTTCCATAGAGGCAATTACATTTACAGAATTTACTAAGATGAAAACAAACAATAAGAAAACATCCTATAATGCATAAACACATGCTGCACTGCTGTGCAGCTGCTGCACTACAGGCACCATGAGTGCTTGACCTAGCATGGCTGCTAATTTCGCAGCTCTGTGCCACTTGCTGAGTTATTACTAAAACAAACATAACATTTATTTTATAAATTTACAATTACAATTTATAAGTAGGGCTAGGTATTTTATACACTTTTCAATACAGGTGCCAATACAACTTTTGAACTTTGCCTAAGTATAGAAATAAGTTATAATTTAAACAAGGAAATCCGTTTCATGAATAAGTAAACAACACTAAAACTACATTCAGATAGAATCAGGCTCTGCGGCTAAAATGCAGATTTTCCCATTCATTTGAATCTGACCAAGCATTCAATGCCAACTTTGAATATTTGACTGTTTTTAAAATTCTACAGACACATTTTGGTCATACTATTCCTAAAGATACCCAGTCCTAAAGAGCATTTGTTAATGCAGCAGAGGTGCAAAACTGTTACAAAAAAGGCTACATATGATATAATCATCAAAAGTGAATAAATCAGTAGGTGTGTTTTCATCCAACAGTTTTTATCCTCATTTTCAATTTGAGGAAAAAATCAGAGTGACAGGGAAACAGACTTAATACAATAAAAAAAATAAATCATGACATACATGAAGCATGTGACTTAAATGTCCACCGAAGCTTCCGCTCCACTGAAGAGACGCTAAAAATAGCATCAGAGGAAAACATCAGATCTGTGTGGAGCGATGAGGAAACTGTAACGTTCCTCAAATGAATACATGAAACAAACAGAAATGCCATATTTCCATCATGTTTTCAATGGTTTGAGGTTTGGCTGGCGCTCTTTTAATTACGTCATCTCGGCACAGCCTCTTCTTCTGCAATGGTTTTTAGCGTCACCAACTCCTAATATTTGTGTAAGGGCATTTTCTTCTGTTAAAATTTGCGCTATATTTGGATGGAAACCTGGTGTGTCTTGTTAGATAAACACATGAACCTGCTGTACCTGAGTGACTAATTGAACCACATGGTATTCTCTCTCTGTCTCTCTCTCTCATTCACTCACTCATTCACACTCGCTCTCTCTCTCTCTCTCTCTCTCTGTTTTCTCACTTTCCTGTCACTCTGTTATCTCAAGAGCCTCTCAATGCTACTCAGGAAAAAAGGTTTTTTATCTCTTCAGTGTGACAAGGAACATTTGACATTGAAAGGTAGAAGACACACACACCTGCTGTCTCTCTGCACAGTTGCTCGGGTCAACAACTATTCATCACTGACAATGCCCTTCAAGAGGTAAAACAAGATGGTGTCACATACAGCAGGTAACAGTTCAATACTAATTACTGTGAAGAAAAAACATGAAACACTGATACTGAGTCAACATTAACAGAGTATCTCCAATAATGCAATTTTATGCATAAATAGACAGTAAAAATAAGGCACCCAGAGACTGGTACTACATGAGCCCTGACTAACTGATGAATGAATCACACCAGAACTATTTGCCAGATTTTTTCCCCCATACTTCTGTCTCAATCGCTGTTTTCTCATTCTGAAGGCGGCATTAATTAGGAAAAACTCTGCACAAGAGTATGAAAATGCTTAAAAAAAAAAAAAACATGCTTATCAGGGCCACCCCACCCAAAAAGCAAACAAACAAAAAAAAAAAACAGAAACCAAAACCTCGACCAATCTCAAAAGAAGAAATTACTGTGCAGCGTAAAATATCCCTGCATTCGCACAAGAGTTGTGATGGCAGCATGCAAATAGTACTTACACACAAACAGAAGTAAACACAGTCACGTTCACATACACTCAGATATTTACACCATATTTACAGTAATGAACATACACACAAACACAATAATCTCAACTACAGAGACACCACCAGAAGTGTCCAGAAAGAGCTCTGAGGTTGACCTTCATAAAAGTGCAAAAGAGACTGTACATTACCTTAGACACAGGCATCTGGATGCGTAGTGTGCTTGCTTGCTTGTATGAGTGTGTAAGTGTGATATTATTGGTGCTGTGTCCCAGAGTATGGCAAAGAATGACACAGTTCATCCACACATACGCACACTGACAGAGCACGTGTGCGGCGCAAATAGATACCGGCTGCTAATCCAATGTGACCACATGTGATTATTTTTCCTGTCTGTTTCTCTGGAAGTGTCTTTTCTCCTTTTCTTGTTCTGTTTCTTGTCTGTGTTGTTGCTGCAGTCCCAGCTTCTCCCCCAGCTCGGTAATAACGTGCGTGCCAACGTGTGTGCAAAAGAGGGTGGGGGGGAGAGGGAGAGAATGAGCGAATGAAGGCGGGTAAAGAGGGATTTGGTGAAGCAGGGGAAATGAAGACAGATGGAACCGGGGAGAGACAGAGGTGTGAGAGTGAAAGGAGGAATTGTGAAAATGTGATATATTAAAAACAACAGAGAGAGTGATGGCTATGAAAAGATCAAATGCAACTAACTCTCTAGAGACCAAAGAAGTCAGTGTCCTTCTCTCTCTCTCTCTCTCTCTTCCTCTACAAGCTATTTTTAGAAGTTGTTCTGTTGGAAATCAAAGCACTGAATCAAAACCTATCAAAGAGCAGGATGTTAAGGGTCATGTCTTTCACACCTAATAAGACACACACACACACACACAACCCTGTCTGTTACAATGACCATGTGTCTGCATCAGACCTGAAGGGGGCCATGTAAGCTATTCATCAGGCCTTATCTAATCATATCATGTGCTAATATATAATGGGCTTTTCAAATAGCTATTTTAAACACTGTCAAATACAATGCGCAGACTGCTGTCTCCCTCACCATCTCTGGCTAAAGGTATTCTCGAAGAAACATTTCCAGATGATGCATAAAGTAATGATTGACATTTGAAAAGTAGATTATCAACTTAAGGCAAACTAGATTTCAATGTTTGACAGTTTCATCTGCTTCCAGCACTTTGCTTCCTCCTGTTAACTGGTGGCAGAATGTTTTAAAGTTCTCAGTGTCACTACTGTCATCAAGCACTTGTACTAATCAAAAATGTCCTTGTCTCAAAAAGAGCCCTGTTATTTGCAAATTAAACCATTATCCCAGCTCCATTGCATGCTCAGTGGAGCAAATGTCATATTTTGGAGTAAAGAATGTGTGTAATTAAAATTGACAGTGAATGGATTTCATGCTCTGCTGTACCTTCTTAGGACTGTGTCCGCAAGGCTCTTATCTATCCTAGCTCCTGCATAATTGCTATTATATAACACAGTTATGAATAGTTAAAGGTGAACTAAAATAAAGCCAAACACCACTCCATCAAAGGGAAATCATTAATGTTTAAAGAGAGACACGGGAATTAATCCTACACTACAGGCCACAATGAATATCGCTGAGCTGAGTGTGTGTGTGTGTGTGTGTGTGTGTGTGTGTGTGTGTGTGTGTGTGTGTGTGTGTGTGAGGGAGAGGGAGAGGTAGACAGAGGGAAACAAAGACGGTGATGAAGATAGACAGAGAGAGTCTAAACCTTTAGAAAATGTAAAGAACTGAAGATGGGAGAAGAGAGAAAGGGGGCCAATGACACAAAAACGAAAGATTTTGGAAAACATAAGATGAGATTGGGTTTAATCTTTTTAATGTACTGTAGAATGAAGAAAGTGCAGCAAAAGTAAAAATGTGCTCTCAAATTACTGATATATGCATCCCCATAGGAGTAGTATTATCTGCAGGACACCAGAGTTCTCAATATTCGTAGTCTCTAGATTTGCTAGAACCTGTATTTCTGCAAGCAAAGGAACGTTTGAGATACTGCTGTTACTTTATCCTCTGTCACCCACACACACAAAATAATTGAACAGGTACTGTAGCAGTCAGTGGACACCTAATCCTGGATATCCTTCTACTTCATAACAGTACGCAGCAAAAACTCTGCAAAGGTGCAGTGGAGAACTTTCTGATTTCGATTCCGCCAATACTTTACACCAAATCTTTGACAATTTTCTCTGCAAAAGTAAGAACTAAAGTGTGATAAAAAAAACAAAATGTTAGCAAAAATACTGGCACTGCTTCACCTGAAGAAAATGGATATACTGTAGATGCTGCATTTAAGCTTATTGAAAGATGGTCTCTCAAACCAGCAGTCTACTCGGTTGCCATTAAATCATTTCAGAAGCATCTTTTCAGAAGCAGAAATCTCAGAAAATACCATTGAGAGGAAAACAAGTCACAACTACACTGTGATATGACTATACACGAAATGTTTCATCTTGGTTCCTCATATCTGCTCCATTTGAACAAGTTCTAAATTGGGATGTCTCACTTCGAAAGACAACACATCCATAAAATAACATGCAGTGTGTTGGTTGTGTGTGTGTGCACATGTGTGAAGGAAAGAGATGAGCAAAGACAAGACAAATGGAATTCATCCATGTCTAATTAGAGACAATGAAGGGGAAAGTGTGTGTCTGTTGCAGAGAAACAAAGAGAGCAAGAGAAATGTTAATCACGTGAACATGTGCCAGTACAGAGGTTGCCAAGATTGTACTTTATATTTAGATACTTTACATTTACAGTCTTGTTTTCAGACTTTATGTTTCAACTGAGTGGGGATCTTGCAAGAGAGCAAGAAGACTTTCACTAAGTTCCTTATATTTGACATTTACAAAGTTAATATTTGTATTTATTTATACTGTTTATAATTCCCCATGTCCGATGAGATGACAGGTGTGTAGCAGCCTCTCTCACTGCTCACTCCTATAATAATAACCTGTCAAAAATCACACACACTCCTCCTTTCACTTTCTTGCTAGCTTTCTCCTCACATTCTCCTATGTCACCCACAGCCTCATATTGTTACCCAGTGAAGCTGTCTTTCTCTTCAACTCTCTAAGCTTAAAAACCTATCTGTTTATCACCAAACTATCACTTCTAATATGCTTCCTCTACTGTCATCAGTGTCTCCCTGACAATCCCCTCTCCCTGCAAGATCTTTCTGATTCCTGCCAAAACGACCAAGAGACTTGTTCCATCAGTGATAAGCCACTGTCGTGCTAGGCACACAACAGACCCTAAGCTCATTCTGGTCCAGGACAGATTTACTCTACATTATCCAAATCAGACCCTTTCTCACCCACTGTCGAACTCTTTGTTTTGGCCTTTGTCATCTTTTATTTACTCTATTTCCTCTGTATATTTGTAGCTTGTGCTCTGTTGCAAACCAGATGTCCAATTTGAAGCAATAAACATTACCTGGAAGACTACTGAGTCATTGGTCCCCTTACACAAACAAGTTTACACCTGTGAATATTGTGGGATAAACTTTTCTATACTTATTGGACTAGTTTAATACTTATTCAGACTACTATACTAAAGCTTTAGTATATAGAAGCGTACTTCAAACTTTACATTAATTGTACTTTATGCTACAGAACTACTTTACAGTTATGTGTCGTTTTGTACTTGAAGTATACTTAAAGCAACTTTGCAAAACAGTAAAAGTGTAGTATTGTGGTGTTATTTTGTGGGTAACTGAAAATCAATTTATAAGAATAGTTCTAGTGTGCATTTAAGTGTTACGTGTCTGTATAGTGGAGTTGTTGGATTTTTAAGCAATTTATTTTATGCTTGTAGACTTTGTTTAACATACAATAAGGGAAAACAGATTATATCTCATCTTCAGTCTCCCAGTGAGATTCCATGTTGAACACATTCGAATGGAACTTTTGACCATTGACATACGGTACTGCTGCTAAATACCAATGATTAAAGTGTAACAGACACAGGCGGGGTGTCTCGGACTTCACTTGATGCCTGCAGCATCATACAGACTGAAGAAGTAATCAAGGTACATTAGCCACCATGTGCCAAACAGGGGAGTGAATGTGGTAAAATTGCTGCTTTTCTGAAGAGTTACCATACAACGCTGGGAAATACAGTGGAGTAGTGGCATATCTTGACAAGTTGACGTGTGTCAAGATGCTGTCGGTGTGTGTGGCCCTTGAAAATCTTTATAGACGAAATGGGAAAAATGGGGGAAAATGAATTATTCAGTTTTCTGATAAATCCTGAACTGAAGTGGAGCCATCAGCTTATTTTCTGTTTGTTATTTTGTGATGCTGCTTAAGATTCAGTGTGCCCACATAGTGAGATGTGCTGCTCAAAAGATGCATGTTCACTGACACTTCCTATCTGTCCAGAGCTTCATGTATCATTGATTGAGTGCATACATGTGTTTTGTGGAGGGACATGGTAGAACAGGAAGACAGAGGAGAGACCACCTCTTTCTGTAGTTTCATCATTAAAAAACAGTTTAACGAGTTGAGAGAAAGAGTAAGACAGAGAGGAAATGAGAGAGGGTCCTTGTCATAGTGCGTCACTGCTTCCTCCAACATTAATGCTGTATTATAACCACTTCAGCAGCTAAAACAGATTCTCATAAATGTGAAATGAGACAGCCAGAGAAAGAGAACAGAACAAGCTGCCTCCAAACCTCAACAGACACACTTTGTTAATTAGCAGCAACTATTTTTTTTCCACAAAATGTATGCTTTTACTACAGATAGTTTTGTTTTAGTTTTGTTTCCTCTTCTTACTCTTCGAATGCTAATTGTGATGAAGTCCAACTGTCATTTTCAAAATGGCCAGTGCTGCTTAAATTCCCATTTGAGGATGTGTGTGTGTGTGCAGCTGAACAAACGTATTTTTCCAGCAGCTTAGTGGCTAATGCTGCCCAGACGAGAATGTACCAGAAGCTTTCCAAGGAAGGAGTTTACAGGCTTATAATGGCTGTGGGATACCAAACTACAATCTTAAGTGTTTGATTCTGTACATGAATATGGAAACAAATAAATAAATATGTATTATATATATTATATATTTTTTTTCGTTTATAGTTTATATACAGTGTACTGAGCATGTTGGAGCGCTGATTTAGGATCCCACAATTAAAACTCCTTGATTCTGATTAAAGATCAATGGGCCTCATGCAAGAACCACTCATACGCACAGATTTGTTCTTAAGTGGCCTATGTGAGTGATTTAAGGGAAGTTGTCACATGCACCAATTTTCTCTTAAAATGAACGAGTATTCCAGACCTGTAGTACAAGTCATGAACAGATAATCTGGAGAAAAACATATAATTATAATTATAATAATCTGAATGAATTTGGAGTTTAAATATGTTACTGAAATCAACTAAAATGAAAATAACCCCCCCACCCCACCCCAAAGAAATGTTTGTACAAAATTATTATTCTGTCAGCATTTAAATCATCATGACATGCCAATTTACTGAGAAGTTTGACAAGGATTTTATGATTTTATTGGCATATTTTGGCATGGCAATTTATTCAGTTCAGTAGTTTCTGGAAATTATCCCACCCCAACAGACCGACAACTGCCTCAGGGTCTTTATGCAGGTCTCTGTCCAGGATCATCCTCCATTATTAACACCTGATTGTGTAACATCGCCTACCGCATAAAATTCTCTCGTCCATCTCCATGACTATCTCATCCCCTTGACCACCTCCCATCTAAGTCAGAGAGAAGGGGAGGCATCAGTTATTCAAGTTGAGGTTAATAAAAATGACTTTAAATGAAGCTCCACACATAATAGAAAGTGGCAAACTCTCATCATGCCCTGCACACAGAGGTACTGGATGATTGGAGGATTAGAGAATTTCCAAGAGAAAAGGGCCCATGTCCAATTTTTTCAAAAGGGAAGTATTCAAAGCGTTCAGGGGCTGGAGGAACTAAGGCAGCTGCTGACATCACAACAGTGTGACAGAGTAACCCCAATTGCTAGAAAAACATGAATGAACAAAGTAACATAAATAGATAGAATTGATGTGATTCCTACAGAGTGTGTGTGTGTGTGTGTGTGTGTGTGTGTGTGTGTTTTCCCTTTGGAGTGGATTCTGCTCTCTCTGCACACTGGAACATAACTCTTGAGTAAAGTGCATTCTTCAGCTAAATGTGGATTTACTTGGCTTTTTGCATGACAGGACAAATGCCGTTCTGATACAAAGGAAATGTGTGATTCAATGGGCAATTTTCTAAAGCTCCTTTGCTGCAATTCTTACTCACTTGGCAGGAGTACACACGGTGCATCAAAGATACTCTGTTCAGTTTGCAAAATAAGTTCAAGTGTTGACACAGCATATTCTTCCACGTCGAATTACTGGACATTCCCTTGAGATGTTTTGAACTCTACATTTAGTGGATAGAGCTTGAATAAAAAGACAACTTTTGTGTTTGGTCTGTTCTGAATCAAGGTGAACATGTTTATCATTATATCTATCAAGGAGACATTGCGGCAGATTTTCATCATGTTTAGTGTGATTCAGATTTTGAAGTTTCTTTTTTTAATGTGTTTATCTAATGCAGTGGTCGTCTGAGGAAGGATGTAACCCATGTGTGTCTTCATATATCTATAGGAATGTGTCTTCCTTTATTTTGCCAATATGAAATTACCCAAAATTACAAGGGCATTGTTCTAATATCTCCCATATTTGACAAAGCTGATTTGCATATAATTAAACACATTTGGAGTTGACTGAATACAAACTATTTGCCTCTAAGGTACTCTGGAGAAATGCAATCAAAAGTGAACTAATTTGTCTAGATGTAAAACGTTGTGATTAAGCATGTATTCCCTTGCCTTCAGGACAGCGTTCAGATTTCCATTTAATAAGAGATTACAGTAAAAGGTTCTAATAACTACACAAAGAAGGTATACAGTAATAATTCCACAGGGCAGGACCAAATGCACACTTGCATGTATATTTTCACTGAGACGGTACCATCAGCTTTTGCCAGAGTAATGATGAATTTCTCTTTCTATAGGAATATGTGAGATTGTGTGCGAGTCTGAAACCATGTCCACCCTAAGCCGGCCAGATCTGAAAACACTGCTTATGTGTGAAAATTACGTGCGTCCACATGAGCAATGTTTTTGTAAAGATGTCCATCCACACTGAAACGCTTGAACAATAGGGAATAGGAAATTAGCTAAATTTGTTCTTCATCTTATTTCAGTCACCAAATGTCAAAACTGAGGCATCTAAGGTTGAGATGTCAATGAAATCATTATCATTATTAAAAATGCTCTACTTACATATACAATATTATATAGGTTAATGACAAGCTGTGTTGTTTGATTAGCTATAATGACCTTTAAATACATTTTCGAAGTTATATTCTTGTGTCCCTGTTTTAATTGTTAATTTATCTCTTGTCAAATAATACAAATATATAACAAAACATTTTTTAGAGCAACATTTTCATAGCAAGAAGCAAAATTGTACTTGATTGTTAGCTTGTGGGTTGTACTAGCTAGCTAAACGATACCATAGGAGATGTGTGTTTAGATTTAATTGGGCAAAAACTTTGTTTACATTTCCAAAAGAGCGTGGTTGTGCATCATTTTTGCCTCCTCCTCTGCCACTGAATCTAATGACGCAGGTGAGGGAGGTGTGGGTGAAGACCCACAGTCCCCACAGTAGCTCTGTATCTCTCTACCACTTAAAATGAGTGATCACAGAGTGTGTTAAGAGGCCACAGAAAGTTGTTCTCCCTACTTGAACTTTACAGCCACAAAGTAACCGGTTGTGTCTGAGCAGGCTTACGTCATTTTATGTTTTGTGGACGTTTGCCCCATCCACACTAAAACAAATGGCAGCCGTTTTCAGATTCATCCAGTGTTTTCAGATTCATCCAGTGTTTTTAAACAGCTTCATTTAGCCAGCTAAGTGTGAACATACTCTGAGAGAGAGAGGGAGAGAGATCGGTCTCACTCATGTACCTCCTCTTATGAGACTCATCACCCCAGTTCGCACACTAGAAGGTGCGATTTTGCTTTCTTTTAAAAGAAAACAGCTGAAGCTTTAAGACGCATAATTAGTTTTCAGTTACAAAAAGCTTTATCATGTGGGCCAAGGGAAT
Source organism: Maccullochella peelii (assembly GCA_002120245.1). Lineage (NCBI taxonomy): Eukaryota > Metazoa > Chordata > Actinopteri > Centrarchiformes > Percichthyidae > Maccullochella > Maccullochella peelii. Next base: position 132,305 of record LKNJ01000076.1, on the reverse strand, counting down.
ATCCTACAAGAATCATTACACAACTTAAGTACCAATACAAATCGGAAGGGCAGTTTCTTTACCATGTCTATACTGATCAGTTCGCTGGTTTGGTCAATAGAGTTTGGGTAAATGACATTGACTTACATGACTGAGTATGCTTGCCAAGCTGTTTTGTTATTGAACGTATTGAACACTGCAGTGTGTGTAAATGTGTTCACACATTTAGCTGGGTGCACCTCATTGACACTGATCATGGGAGGAAACAGGCAAGGAAAGCAACATGTACAAAACCCATTGTGTTGCTGTGGAACGCTACTATATGTGTACACACATTCCTGCAGGAAAATACTGTAGCAGGAAAATATTGTTTGGAAGCTTATGTATCTTATCTTTGAAACTGTTTAAATGTGTAATTCTTGGGCAAAGTTCATAAAGTTCACCCTAAAGTAGTTCAAATATTAGAGAAAATTCAAATATGGGACAAGTTCTGGGTCATTTACACTTCTGGGTAATCAGGTCTCATCCTGAATCTTTTCAGATGAACCATATGGGCAAAAATACACACACATATACATGGACACACATGCAGAGAGAGAAAGGGATGAAAGACTGTCGGCTTGTCCCTCTCTCTTTCTCTCTTTCATGTGCAGATGAAATGAAGACCTAATGTACAACAGGTGTGACATCTCCACACAAGGCTATTTATCTTTTTTAATCTTTAATCTTTCAGCGAAACTCAAACAAACTGGGCTGGACTGCTTTTAAATTTATGACGTGAATAGGCTGTCTTTGCTGTTCATCAAAATTGAAAGAAGTAAGGAACGAAGAAAGGAAAAAAGCATTAGGAGTGAAAGAAGCAAGAAATGGGAATGGTGTCAGTCAAATAAAAAAATGATGTTCTAAAATCTATTCAAGTACATGCACATTACTGACAAGATTATATTACACCTTCACACCTCTGAATACTGCTCCAGAGGACATGAATGTATCTATTTGGTCCAAACTTTTGTCAGATTGGCACTCACTTACACAGCTTTCACAAAAGTTTTCACAAATAGCAATTAGTGAATGTGACAAGAAAAGAAAAAAAAAAAGATTTTGAGTAGATTTCCCTAGGTAACGCTTGAAATGACCAAACTGGGCCACAGTAATCTCATTCACGGTTCCCCAGCAGCCACCCTCTTAATCAGGGCGGTCGAAGCCCAGTGAGAACTTAAAGGTCAGTTACAGTGCATCCTTAACAGCACCCTGCACCACCATTGTTCTACATTATGAGTAGGGGTGTAATGACTTAATTAGTTGGGTTTTTTTGGCAAAGATTCATAAAACTTGGACATGATTGGATTTGATTACTCAACTCAATATGATTTGTTCCATTTCAGTGCTTCCAAAAAGTATAACAGGTCTACAAATGTGAATTGTCAGAAGGAACTTAAAACAGCTATAATCAATACTTTCATATTAACAATGGATCAAATGATTATGTGTAATGTGAAACAGGTCACTCATAGTAACAAGCTCACAAAGAATTATCACCCAACTCTGCAGTTTCCCTCAGCTCTATGGAGCATTTAGCGTCTTTCAGTACATTGTTTTGATTTTCTGGCCTGTAAATTTATTGTTTTGGTTCACTCTCATAGCATTGCTTTTGGTCACAGCAGGCAGCTGTTTTCAACGAAAAAACTCAAAAGATCTGCTCAGCACTAAACAGCAGACAAAGTTAGTGACTAGCTGGTGAACATAGCAGAGCATTTAGCAGCTAAAGAGCCAGATATTTCCCTCAGGAGTTGGTGGAGACCAAAGACAGAGCTAAAAGGAGAGTGAATATTGTACTTACATTCATCAGGTAAACAGAAACACAACTCCAATTAAATGCAAATGTTGCTCCATAGATGCTGGATGTTTAAATGTGCAGCTGTTTGCCACGTTAACCATATCAACTTAAAATGTGATAATATGTCAATGTCAAACAACTTGTTTCTGCTGCAAGTGCCAAAAAATCAGTTATCGCAGGTATCCTTATCCCAAAGCACTAGTTCAAGGGACATTTATTTTCAAGGAAAACTGTAGCTGTAAACAAAAACTGCCCAATATTTTGTACTGCGAGATGGAAGATGAACGATGTAAAGACAAAACAGAGCAGTTTCCAACAGGCTTTCCAACATCAAATTATACTGAAGAAGAGAACACCCGGTACTTGCAGCGCTCAGGACTCAAGTGTAGTATGGTTAGTGTTTTAAATGATCACAACAAATACAGTTTACAGCTGTAAACACAATGTTATCTTGTCAAGGCAAAATTCAGTTTATATATGTGAAGCGCAGTAACAGAAACCTGCTTTTGCTAGCAAATATCACTCTTTTGGTATAACTTAACAGAGCCCAGCAGGGCTTAAATTGCACTGAGGTGACACCCCACTAAAGAAGTGCAACTATTCAAATACAGCCAGATAAGAGACAGCATTAAACTTGCCCAAAGAAATGTGGGAGCTAAGTGGAAAATCGTAATGATGGTAATGTGAGCTGTAGGAAAGTGTGAAAGTATGTTCCTGATTGAGTGTGCATGCTTGGGAGTGTGTGGTGTTCACGGGGTATCTGTGATGGGTGTATTCACAAATATATGCATTCCCATGTGTTCATGTGTTTACTGATTCATCTTTGGCCTCAAATGAAATACTCCTACAGTAGATGTGTGTGTGCCATATCTGTGTGTGTGCCATATCATGTGCCATACCTGTTCAAAATGCGGAACGTGAGCCTCCCTCCTGTGAAGCTGGAGCTGCTTGTCAATGTTGTCCTTCAGGCACTGACACACGCGACGCTTCTGGTCTGCTGAATAGGCTTCCAGGCTGAGCAGGCAGTCACACTTCTAGAAACACAGAGAGAGAGAGAGAGGCGGGGGGAGAGAGGAGAGAGAGGGAGAGGAGCAAGAGGGGTTGAGGAAAAGACAGCGGGCAATTAGGCATCTACTGTCAGAGAAGTGAAGAAGAAGCTTCCAGTAGAAGAGCTTCTAGAGCTATCAGTAATCCAAGTACAGTGTCAAAAGTGTTGTACTATTGTGTGCATGGGCAAGCATGTTCACCTGCGTGTGTTTGTGTGTGTCCAGCAGAATGAAATAAATACAGTATCCATAATTGACACTGGCCCTACTAGTATAGTATGTGCTGTCATTGTCAGCATGTTTTCATCTCAGAGTTTTTGCACATTCAGCTGTCATCTGAACTTTGTTTTCATGACACCACAGACTGTAAAGTGGCAAAGTCCTCTGGGTAGCAAAACACTAGCATTAGTGAAATTAGATAATGGCCAGTATCCACTATAGGCAGAATTTGATATGCTGACAAAATGATTACTTGACCAATGTCAAGATGGTACTCCTAAGAGAGTACAAATCAACACAACCCTGCTAGGAAATACATGAGAATAAATATTTGACAACCGGTAGTTAAGTTAGAGCTGGAAGAGCTTGGTCAAATAGCTTTTTCACTCAAAAGGACAGAAATACCCTTCGGCTGACTCTCCAGGACATCCAGAATCTGTGTTTAATCTCAGTTATGTCCAGATCAAGTCTCTAATAGTTTAATGGCCCAATTACTTTTTTGGTCATGATTCTAGCAATGTACCTTGGATAAAAGACAGATCTTGTAAAAACATGAAACTCATTTATGCCGATTTTTGCTCCAAATCCTAATTTGGAAACAGCTTCCAAGCAAACCCCTTAAGAAGTTTAAGGAGAGGAGTTAATGGGAGTATAATATCTAGGAGATGAATACTTTGCGCCAGTTAGTGTCATTTCAGTTGCAGTCTGCAGTTTCTGGGCTGCAGTGAAAAAAACAGACAAAATGTTCTGACTTTAAAATATTCTGTGTACAGCAGACAAGTTTATATCTCTTTCCAGTGACATCATCGTTTACATCTGTTGCTGCAACTGTTCTTAAAAATGAATCATTCCTAATTGATGGGTATTATTTTAGCTCCCTTACATTCTTGAGACTACATCATAACCTTACATACCTTTTAGAACGGCACCAAAACATTGTTTGGGCTTCGGTGGAAATACTGAATGTAGTGACTGCCTCCTTGTTTCATCTCCTCATACATATAGACTCATATAATTCAGTGCACACAGGTACAGCACATTTCTGATATGATAATCCATGGCTATAGACCAAATTGAAGGACCACCTATTTGCATGTTCTATTGAAACACATATGGTTCTCAGGGTACCAAATCACTATCCATACACACTCACATCAGCTCTTCTCATCCACCTTTGATGTTATATCACAAAGGCATATTCAGTTGAAGAACAGTTTCCATTATTCCTTCCTTTTCTGATTAAAGTCCAACATGAAAGGAACCTATTGTGCTCAAGTACAGTTTTTTTTCCCCTTCTATTTCTCCTCTTTCCAGTTCGATCCTTTCCATCTCCCTTGGTTGTTCTGCTTCCGGCAGTGTCAGGGAAAAACATTTGTGTCCTGACATTTTTGGGCACGAGTCAGGCTATAAATATGATTTTTCCATTTTGTGCAAGTCTTCAGAGATTGACTGAAGTCCTCAGGGCTTTTCTTGATGCTCACTCCCTGATCAGCAGTAAATCATGATGCGTTTATTTGCCCGTTTCCTGGCTGCATGGGCTTTTGCATGACCTGGTGTCTTGCTATCTCTTGGACTATTTGTCTCTTTCAATGTCACTCAATCAATGTCCTGTTGAAGATGAGGATACTGCTGTTGTAGGGTCTATTGGCAAAAAGTGTTTGGTGGTTAAAGCCTTGTCATTGTTAATAATGCTAATGCAGGGTAAAAAAGCAATTTAAAGCCTGCATTAATGGTAGCAATGTCAAGACTGTTTTGCCTTGATGCATTATAAAATGTACTGCATACAAGGCACAGTTGTGTGTTAATGTAAAGTGATAAAGGGGACGCAGGAAATTTTGTTGCTAACTCATCCAGAAAAAGACAAGGACCAGAGGCAAAATAGCAAAAGAAAAACACGTGAGATAACAGAGGAATTTTCAAGTCAAAAACAGAAATATGAAGAGACAAAAACTAGATAGAGAAGCTGGTTGGATAGCAAAAACCTATACAAAACTGAGCCTGACTTTTCAATTGCACCACGAGATGATGAAATAGGGGCTTTTTGACAGCAGACAGAAATCAATGTTGATGTTCTTTGATATCCATCATTTGGACTGAATGTGAGTCTATAAGGGGCCATAATACTTGGAACGCATGCACACACACGCACACGCTGACTTCAATGTAAACAACTATCCCCCGGACAAACCCTTATAATATTGCTGTCAGTGAAAATCTCATAATTCTATATAAGGTTATTTTTGAGTTCTCACGTAAATGATTACATGATATTCTACAGGTCAGGAAAGGTCAGCAAAAACTCTTCAAAACCCAGTGGGTAAAGTGGAGAATACATGGTCATCAAGATGAAAATAATCCTGTTTACTTTTAGAGTAATGTAAGACAGTAATCACAAAAGATGTGGGGTTGTGTATGGCAATGTTGGCGGTCCACCACTTCGGTCCAAATTGAAATATCTCAACAACTATTGAATGAATTGCCATATAATTTTTGTACATATGTTAATGGTCCCCAGAGGATGACTCCTAATGAATTTGATGATTCTCTGACTTTTCCTCCAGCAGGTCAAAGTTTTCAATTATCCAGTGAAATATCTCAACATCTAGATACTACTAGATGGATTGGCATAAGATTTGGTAAAGACATTTATGGTTCCAAGAGGCCATCACCCTCCGCTGTTTTGTGTTTAGTGCTAATTGGCAAATGTTAGTATACTATCATGCTAAATTTTGATGGTGACTATAGTAAACATTACCTGTTTAAGCATGTTAGCTTTGTCATTGCGAGCATGTTAGCATGCTGACATTAACATTTAGCTCAAAGCACCGTTCATTGTACAGCCTCACAGGGCCCCCAGCATGGAGAAAGACTCTTATTCTTGTTTTAGAGAAGTGACCTGCACACCTAAAGCTGAAAATATTTCAACTCTCAGCTGAAAAAATACCCTACATTACCCCAGATTTTGGTCTGTTGTCCAACCAGATGAAAACAGGCAGGTCTTTCTTTGCTTATATTTATGTACACAAGAAAAATGGAGGAAAACTTTGTTTCAGGAAGTGCTTTTTGCAGAGACTATCAATAAATAGCATGTCCAGGCTTTGAGTATGAAGACTAAAAAGAAATTACCTTTTCTTCTTTACTTAGCTAATGGCATTAACTAGCTGACTAATTGACATCACTTGATTTCATAGTTGCTTAGAGACAGCAAAGTGACACTTCTTATGTACTCACCAAATTAAGATGGAGCAGTGTGGAGTCCAAATTTATTCAAAATGACACATGGTCACACCTCAAGCCAACCTTCAATTGCATAATGTTAATGACACCTGTTAATGCCATAAATGTATATTTGAAGTTCCACATAACTGATGTGATGTACTCATGTCTGATTAAGATAAGACTTCTCTGTTTCTCTGTCTTCCATATCCTTCAAGCATTAGTTAATAATTGTTTGGGATGAGTAATACTGTAAAAACAATGCAAAGGCTCAGGCTTTCCAGAAAACATTGGCCAGGTTTTTCCAGGCAGCTCCCCACTGTCCCACATTAGAGAAAACACATCTGTGATGCCGCAGTTCAGGGTCCCAGAGGCATGCATACACCTGCATCCACACACAGAAACACAAACACTCACCCAGCTTTAAAATCTGTACACAGTGCCAGTTTGATTTCTTTACAATCTTACTGTATCTACATATTTACAACACATAATGATTCAAAAATAAAAACAGCCAGCCAACCAGCTGGGACTCTCTGCTCTGTGAGTCATAGCGAGGCACAGGTCTCAGAGCTGCATGAGGGCTTACATCCTAATCTGTCAAAGAGAGCAAGTGTGTGTGTTTACACAGTCTTGGTATGTAAATATGAGGCGGTGCTATACTGTAAACCACGTATTGAAATCATGCACGTTTTGTCTTGGTTAAAGAGAGAGGAGGGGGAAATAATGATGATGACAGATGCAGAATAACATAGAGGTCGCTCTTATTGTGAGTAATACAGTATACATAGTAGAGAATTTCCTTTTGCATCATGTCTTCAAAATTCCAGCAATCAGTTTCCATTTATTTTGTTTATTCTTGTTTACCATTATAACACATTTTTGTGCTGTGCTGCTTAACTGTGATTATTGCATGTATCTGGGATAGTTTTCCTGACTGACAGTGACTTGCACATTATTGCATTACATCAGTTAAAATAATCAGTCATGCCAGCAAATTAGTAAACTGTTGACAGCTGGTCACAGGCCACATGTTTTAGGCAGGAATCATCTGGAGCCAGCTGGAGTTTTCTATAATGTTGGCACTGCAATCTATTTCACAGAGCAGCTGTCTCTTAGTTTGAACCAGATTTAAGTGCTACTTCACTTTTGTGATGCATAAATAATGTTTTTCTTTTAGGGTTACAGGTAAAAATACCTGTAACTTTAAAATCAAAATTCAGCTGAATAAAATAACATCATATTCATGTTGGGACCTCATCACCTTCAACATGTATAATTCATTCATAAATGAAGCCCTCATTATAGGAATAATAGAGTGACTATTTATCTTATTCATAAAATGATTACCCAAAGAATCATATTAGCTAAAATATTTTTTTTTATTATTTTTGATTGTTCTAGCTCCTATAGTTCATCCCTGTTTATAAATCCACCCATCCAAGAGATAAACATGAGAGCTAATGAAGCAAAATTCAATGAATGGCTACTGGCCTGCCATGGAGTGGCTAAAAATACAGGCTGCATTTCCCCTTAATCAGATTGATTAAAGTGCTCCCTGGTTAAAGCCCTCCCCCTGAGCCATCTGGCAGATGAGCTTTCAGTGTGTCACTGGACTGCTGTCAACACAGCTCACCTATGCTGCTTCAGTACAGGTTAGCATGGTTTCAGTGACAGCTAATGTACGTAATACTATTGAATGGGCGCACATTCAGGTATCCTTTTTTTCAGGCTTCCTGGTAATAAGCACCTTATTCTAATGTGGCAAAGATCACATATATATTATGAATGTTTAAAGGAATAGTTTGTCGCTTTCATGCCAGGAGTTAGATGAAAAGATAGATAATCTCATATATGTGCTCTAAATATAAAGCAGCTAGTTAATAAAGCTAATTAGCTTAGCTTACCATAAAGACTTGAAATATTTCTTGGGCAAGAGTGGGGACTTCCTGGAGTCTTGTCATCACCATGAGGTTGCCAGGCAAGGAAGTCACTGCTCCCACCCAAGAAATATTCCAGGACATAACCCCCCTATAAAAACACAACTTGTCACTTACATGTTAACTAGCTTCAGAGGTGCTGGTAGGGTTGTTTTTTTTCACCACTGGAGAGAGCCAGGCTAGTTGTCTCCCCCTGATTCCAGCTAATCAGCTGCTGGCTGTAGCTTCATATTTAGCATCCAGATATAAGAAGGAGAAACAATCTTCTCTCAACTCTGGGCAAGAAAGTGAATAAGCGTATTTCACAAAATTTTACTTTAACATGGAAAATTTCATGGATATTTTCATCATTGTTATCATAAATGGCTTGGAATGACTGCACTTTTTGCTCTCCAATGTCGCCCAACTACCAGAGATGATGGAAAGTGCTAGTAGAGACCTACCAGCCGCAGATCCTCCAACCCCTTATCTCAACTCCAGCTCAGTCTCAGCTTCAATTATCTCTGTCTTGTTTGTACCCATTGCAGATGTAAAATTAGTTCTGCTCTTGGGATGTACTCCTGTCTTACATTTATTCAGGTACACATATGAGGCAGATATGGATATGGATGTTCGCTTTTAAAAGTAGATTGTAAAGAAAGTACAAGTAAAAGTATATAGCAAGAGAGTGAGCCAATGAGAAACACACTGAAGAAAATGGAATCTTCTCAATCAAATGTGTACGCCACTGAAGATCAGTGCAATAAAATGAGAGCACATATCCTCAATGTGGCAATGGTTACCTCTATAAGGCTGTAAAATAGGTCTAAATGAAGACATAATGCCACCAACCGCACTCTCTATTACAGGATTATGATAATGATAGTGAGAATACTGTAGCGTATGTTTTGTTTGTGTGATATTGTTAATCTCTAAAATAGCTTTTCAGATACTTGCCAGACACAGGACTGCAAGAATGGTGAAATATAAAATGTAAAATGCCTGTTATATCCAGTGTTATCATATCCCATCATGCTCCTCAGAGATCAAAGGGTTTTTTTCCAAAGCAGGTCCCTATACGCCATAACACTAAGCAGCGTCATGCCCTATTAGTCATAGCCCATACACTGGTGCTGAACATAGTATTGTGACTTGCCACTTTGTCACAATTGAGTTGATTACAGATAAAACTACCAGCACGTCATCGTCCTATTATCTCATAGTCCTTCTTAATCAAGAGCACACTAGTATAGCCATTATTCTTATGCCTAAACCCTTCAGACAAACCATCCGTCTTCTCTGCATTGGGCTATAGGGTTTCACTTTTAAGCATTGAGGCTTTGTAACTGTAGCATTTAATGGGTTTATGGCTTCCAATTAAGTGTCAAGTAAACAAGAGCTAATGATGCTTAAGTAGTAACGTCACTGGATGTAGAAGCCACTTACACTATCTTTTACTCACACTCTCTTCCCCTGTTATTTTCTGTATCATCTACTCATTTTTTTTCTCCTATGGTCTTTTTGAATTCCTCCTACTCATTTTATAGACATCTATGGTGCCCAGGCGTTGGATCCTATTGACTTTGGTGATCCCAACTTTTCCTGTAGTGCCACCAGCAGGTCAACGTTTTCACGTATACAGTGAAATATCTCAACATCTACTACATTGATTGGCACAAAATTTTGTACAGAAATCCATGGTTCCCAGAGGATGAATCCTACTGACTTTGGTAATCCTCATTTTTTCCTATAGCTCTACCATGAGGTACAGATTTTTGGTTTTGAATGACTTCTCAACAACTATTGCTATGAAATTTGGTACAGACATTTATGCCCCCCTCAGGATGAAGTATCATGACTTTGGTGATCATCTGACTTTTCATCCAGCGCCACCATCAGGACAACATTTTAATTTGTCCAATACTTTATCAGTTTAGTGCTATTTAGCAAATGTTAGCATACTACCACAGTAAATTAAGATGGTGAACATGGTAAACACTATACCCGCTAAACATCAGTTAACAAGTCCATTTTTAACATCCTACATTTTGTCAATTGCTTGTAAAGCACTTTAAATTGCATATGATTTGGTTGAAAGGTGCTATATAAATACATTTTGATTGATTGAACATTTAGCTCAAAGCACCACTATGCCATAGATAGATAGATAGATAGATAGATAGATAGATAGATAGATACTTTATTGATCCCCCCTGGGGGGAGCTCTATAAGTATATACTGAAAGAGCTGCTAGCATGGCTGTAGACTTTTAGTCTTGTTCTTTCTCTACAGAAATTTGCATTTCTACTGTTTCCTTGTATTAAGCAAGGGGCAACATCTGACTACATCAGAAGGTCTGGTGAGGTCAGGGTAAAGTAATGAAGTCTAGTTCCCATGCATTCCTGAACCTGGGAGTCTATATAATCAAACACCAATGGCTGGGTATGAGTGTGTTTCTCTACACTGGAGGTGGACACTATAATAACACCTGTACAATATAGAGCAATCTAACACAAAACATGTTAAAAACCCGGTTCGGATCAGGTTGGAGTTGACCTAGTCCCTGTACTGCTTCAAGGCAAAGGTTTTGGCTTCATGTTTAAAATTAATGAAATGAATGAATTAATTAATTACTTAATTAATAAAATTTAATTATATGTGGTCTCAAAGGTAACCCCTGATGGAGGAACTAAGTGTCAATAAATTGCACCAAACAAAACAAATGCATGTTTCATTTAAAAAAAAAAAAAAAAATGCATGAAATGTAATTTACTCTCGACTCAGTGGCTTTCCCATACTCTTTCATCTACTTCTAGTTTGTTTCTCTGGTTTCGAGCTCAGAGCTCTTCTGTGGTTTGCCTAGACAAAGCAGCCATGAAAGAGCATTTAATTTGGAGTCCTTGGCCTGAGGCCCTTCCTATACCCACTGGGGATTAGTCATCTACTGTTCCCGAACAGTTTTCTACAATGGTTTTTGCCTCTTTTTAACAGTAGTTTTGCGTGTTTCCTTTCATCATGATTTTTATCTGGTTAGTGAGTTCATTGGTCATTTGGCTTTTTTTGCCTTTTCACATGACTGTATTAATTGTGCTTTTATTGCATAATCATGAATGCACAATCTCGAGCCATTAGCATTCAGGTTTTTTTTCTACATTCAATTTGTTATTTTGACCTTTGGCTGGGGATATGTTCGATAAATACATCAGTGATCATCATTTGAATTTAATAGCTGTGAATTTGATAGTTCTTGTGAAAACCTTTTATTGTTAAATCATTAAGTACTGTTAGTACATACATACCTATGAAAATGAAAGATCAATTATTAATTTGGAAACTACATCTGTACACTTTCCCATAAAAGTCAGTGAATAAGTCAGATGCTGATTACCATTTGCCTTCACCAGATGGAACAGGGAGATAAACCACAGTTTAGTACAGCTCAGGAGAATACTGTCATCACTGAAACTAATCTTGTTGGGTAAGTTGTTGGTGGTCGTAGATCTCAATGAAATCATATCACTAAGAAGGAGGTCTTTAAGTGAGTATATTTAGATGTATAGCCACTGCAGCCCTGCCAATCTGTGTTGGCATATTAAATCCGAGAAAAAGTAAGTACACTTTAAGTTGTGGCTCAACTGGAATGAAGAGGGTACATCTCGGTTCAATCAGACCCCTGAGAGGCTGGTCCTGCCCTGGTCATGTTATGAATGGCTACCATAAAGTAGGTGTTTTGCTGACGAGAGCCCCTGGGTGCATATCATTCACACCCTGCCTTCAGACTGCAGGTGACAGCCTGTATGTCATGCAGTCAATGATGTGCCTGAAAGCAGGGAGAAACTGCATACAGAGATACATAAAAAGGCATACTGTTCTGTATATGCATAAAGTATAGCAAACAAGCACTTATATATGTACATCCTTACATATGTTTGAGATGTTTTCTTAGTCCTGGAAAAAGCATCAACAGTGAGTCTTCACTTGATGTAATCAAATCAAAATTATCCTATTATTTTTTTATTATTATACACAAACCTATGCATAATCAATCAAGAACACCCTGACCTTTTACTGTACAGACCTCTTGCAAAAAAAAAAAAAAAAAAGACTATTTGTATGCACAACACTGTGCTTTGTTAGCCTGATCACAGAGCTCCCTTGCTGTGCCTCGGCCTACACGCAAGCCATCACACTGTGATTTCACCTAGTTTGGCAGTATCTCTCTGCATTCGGTGCCTCTTATCTCATCACTTCTCATTCACCACATTCTCAATGCTGTTCCAAGTGTACAAAAGATAATTAATATTTCAAAACCAATAACTGCAAACTCCATATAAATTATGATTTGCATGCATGGCTCAAGAGTGAAATCGTTTAACATCTGACTGTATGAAGAAGTACAAATCTGCTACGTAATCTAAATTTATGCAGACTATGTTAAGATGAGGTAAGTAGTTTTAGTCATTGTTGTTGCTGTGCTTTGGTAAGTGGAGATTATTCATGATTTCATGGTCATTAGTGACGGCTGCATTGTGCCAACTAGATACTAATGGCTACAGCGACAATTTAGGGGACATAGTGGTGAATGAGGGACCATGCACTTAATGCAATTCTCAGCTTTCACTTCAATTCTCAGCAACCATTACCAAAGGCTCATTATACAGCAAGTTTTGGTGCAGTATAACACCAGGATATAATGTAACTGTCATCTTGGTCACCACATAGCCCACTGAAAAAATTACAGTACCATCAAAGTCTTATGGCTGTTCTGCTTGAGCCTACACAAACCCTTACTGTAATCACATATAACCTGTAAAGTCTGACATATAATAAGCTAATTGTGCTCCAACTTCATGCAAACAATAATGTTACAAAGTTACATTTAAGTCAGAAAGAGTAGCATTAAACAACCATGACGTAATCTTCTTTTTAATAACTTACACTTTTCCCATGTTTGCAAAGTGGGTTTTTTTTCTCTCTCTAACTACTGCTACTGCTCTTACAAAAAATGGCACTATGATTTCTGAGCTACACAGTGAGAACAATACAAAATCTCCTTCTCTAAACCATTGAATGTACCCTGAGCAGAACCATCAATCAGTAGCACTTACATCTCCAGAGTCGGATAGCAGGTGCTGCTGAAGAGAGCTCGCCTCCCTGACGAACCTTTTCTTAGGCCCAACCCGGTCAGCCAAGTTGCCCATGGTGACTCTGTGCTGACCCTGATGCACTCCGCTGGTCAATAGTCTCATACAGTGTCTATCCTTGTCTCTCTGTGTTTTTCATTTACCTACACAGCGCTTTCTGGCTTCCTCTCTTCCTGCGTCACTGACACACTTACACACACACACACGACACATGCTTGACTTTCCAGAGACACAATTGCACCCCCACACACCACACACACACTTTCCTTAAATCTGGGTTAGATCAGTTCCGTTTTGAGCAAGAGCTAAAATAGGATGACCTCCAGTTATGGAGGAGAAGGGCTGGAGTAGACTAAAGGAGGAGAGCGGACTGTGACAGTGTCAGAAACAGAGAGCTTAAGAGGAGGAGAAGACTGAAATTGTATAATTGCTCACAACTTCTGGAGAAACGAGGAGAGTTTTCTTACTTCTGCAGAATGAAAGTGCTCAATACCTCAATCTATGCTAACATCTTTTACGTAACTGAAGAATAACTTGCTGTGCAAAGAGACCATTTCAAAGATGGCTGCCTCCTTCAAAATGAATGATGAACACAGTGGACAGCAGAACATCCTGAACAAACTGACATAGATGAGACATGATTTTGAGTGACGTGGATGTGTGTGTGTGTGTGTGTGTGTGTGTGTGTGTGTGTGTGTGTGTGTGTGTGTGTGTATACATGCAAGTGTGGGTTTCGTTGCCTTTTCTTTTTTGTATTTAGTAAACCACCACATGTGAAGTTATTTATTGAAGTATAAATTACTTAAATATACAGTGTATTGTTTACTTTTAGGCATGTCCGGCATTTTCTGTGACACAGGTCCTAGGTCAGAAATGATTTTAGATTTATTGCATAAGCATAGACTCACTCATAAAAACGTACAGTATGTGCACACAGAAAAGCAAACAAGGAATCAAACCAAAGATGAACTGGTACGAAATCAGTATGAATTATCAACTTTGAAATAATATAAAAAATATGAATAAGTCAAAACATCGCTCCTCCCATTCAGCTTTCATTATACATGTCTGTAAATTTAGTTTTAGTCGTGACAAGGCAGGAACAGCACATCTATTAAAAGAAAGGGCAATATAAGTTGTCCAGGCAAATGCAATGTTTAACTAAAAACATGCGGCGAGCAATAAAATGGTGTCCTAAATCTGTCTCTCCCTCTCTCTCTCTCTCTCTCTCTTTCTCTCTGTTTGTGTGTGTGTATGTGAGTGACCTTTGCACAGACAGGCCAGAAAGAGCAATTCAATTAGAGTCTATCATATAGTACACATCTCCCATTTGAGTAAATACACATACACACACACACACACACACACACACACACACACAGCAGCAGCGGCAAGGGTCAGGGTCACTCAAACACTTCAAGTCATGTCTTCATCTTCCCTGATCAGCAGAGCTCAATAGTCTAGCTAGTCAAGACCTCTGTAGAGGTTCTTTACCAATCTCTTTTGATATATTTCCCTCTCTCCTTTTCTTTCATCCCTCTCTCCATCTACTTCACATGTTCCCCCACGTCACACACCAGTGTGCCCTACAAGCAGGACCAGAGGTTCAACCACTCTTTAATTAGATAAATGAGCAGTTTAAATGTACCTGAATTACAGAGAGAAGAGAGTGCCTTCTTTGATTATTTGATCAGCATATTTTTAAACTATATAGAACGAAGGGAAGTAGTTTATAACGAATTATATAATAGATCTAAAAGTACCTTTTTGTTTTTTTACAGTCTCTTACAGTACCTGTGAGAGATAAGAGCTATAGTAAGAGCAGACGGTATGCTGTGTTTCATTGTGGCTACTGTTTGCTCCCTGAGGTATGAAATGAACTGCTGACAGGTGTATCAACTATAATAGATGACTGCACATTTTGTGTGTGTGTGTGTGTGTGTGTGTGTGTGTGTGTGTGTGTGTGTGGGTGTGTGTGAGAGAGATCGTGTGGGGGAATCTGACAGGACAGCAGGAGGAACAAGTCTGACAGGGGAGAGAGAGGAGGAGGGCGAGCCAAGTAAATCTTAACTGGAAACAAGCCCACATACACAATCTCTTCGCTGTTTCTCTGTCTGTCTTCTTGTCTGTCTTCCGTCTTATGTCATATATCCTGCACTAGTTTGCTATTTTGGGAGCATGCTTGCAAAGCTGCCTCAGCTGACTGTTTTGCTAGACAATCAATAGGTCTTTTCAAGCCTTAGGTAGTGCTATGAGCGTGATCGGCAAATGTGAGATGTATTTGTTCATATATGGTATTTATATGACATATTTACAAAGCTACAAGGAACAAAGAGCTGCTAAACAATTCAGTAAGAAATAGTACAACATTGGAGAAGAAATACAATAATGTAATTAAAGCTACAGCACAGCCCAAGAGCTGAAATAACCATTCTAGCAGACCTTTTCAATGTGTTGTATAAAATCTAAAATCTGCCTTTAACTCACTCAAACTCTCTCTTTCTGTCCCATGCCGTCTTACATAAGAGTTTCTATTTATATATGTTTCCTAATTGGATAGACTGAATAATATTAGAGCCTTTTCCTTCCTCTTTTCCAGCCTGTGGGACAGATATCAGGCCCCTCTCATTCTGTCTGGAATTTCTGAAAAAAGGCCCTTTAAAAGATTCATAAGCTGCTAATGAGGTTATGCAGCACATTTCAAAGCAAAAAATAGTTTAATGATACGAGTGCGTGTGTGTGTCTGCAGCAGGAGGGGTTGGGGTTTATAGATTTGCTCAGTGAAAAGATTATCCATATGAGCAGACATTTGCAGCTGCAATAAATTGCAGACGAGTCACAGTGGCTGGATAAAAACAAAAGGAAAATAGCCCCTTCAGCTATCCAGTCTTTTCAGCTTGTGAAACACTTGTGAGAAATTCAATCCTCAGTTTAATTGAGGAGTGTTGAAAATCTCCAGTTTCATAAAATGATTTCCAAAAGACCAAAAAGAAAGGTTGTCTTGTTTGATTTGTTCAGGCAAGAAATGAGCCAAGTTCCATAGATTCATAAGATACGTATTTTGAGTTGGAAGTTGTATAATTCATGGTCATAGCTTTCATTATCAAGTACCAAAGAGTCCAAAATTAAGGATGTCCTGAGACAATCCTGTGGACCGGTACGGAAGCCGATCCGGACATATATTAATGGATCGATATTGGCTAAAATAAAGCTGATTAAAATCCGATCCTTTCTTTACTGAACTCTACTTTTGTCCACCTCAGCCTGCTAGTGTTGCAGCACACTGATCCTTAATGACAGCCAGGCTCCACACTGCGAGCATTTCGCACCGTATGAGAGTGAAAATTAGTGAATGTGAAAAATGATTTGGTCACACCACAAGTCTCTTCCGACACCTGGGAACACGGATTCTAAACTCCAACTGTAAAAAATCTGTTATCTCTCCTCTCTTATTAGCAAAGAGTAAAGTAGAAAACATTTAGGTAGCAGCTTCTCAATTTTAGCTGGCACACAACATTGCATTCACCGGTTAAAATGACAAACATCGCCATAAGTCATATGAGCTGTCGCTAATTAACATTAATTCAGTGAGTAATTTGATGACAGATAAAAATAAAACATAGCTGTTGTCAGGTTTGTGTTCTCTCTTCATCATGTCATGTTCAAGTTGTGGCTACGGGTTGTGAATATTAATAATCTTAAGATATTGAAAACTAAACCTAATTATATTTGGTAAGGGACTCAAAAGGATTCAGATTCTCTACGTGGCTTCAATACTGGATTATGGACTTGATAAAATGCTACTGAACCCCAACCCTACCCTTCGCCATGGTGCCACCCAGCTACACATCCTTGTTAGTACATGAACCATGGATCTGCATGGCTAATATTTCAGCATGCTAATGTTAGCAACTTGAGCAGTTTGCAGCACACTTTTATGCCCTGCCATATGACATGTTTCACATCAAGATAAACCTGGCTGGAGGTGATGGATGGTAAGGTCTGCAGACACAGAACATAGTATATTTGGCCATACATAACATTTTTCAGTTTTTTACATGACTTCTGGGAGGACAGACGGTGATGTAGAATCCCACTGATATTTTGAGTGATTTTAAAACAAATTATGTAGAGCTGTACTAAGGTAATAAATTCACAATTTTCAGTTCCAAAAAAAGAGAGAGAATTGTGATGATGGAATAATAACTGAAAGCGGTTTAAACAAATGCAGTTATTCATGGAGTTAATGTGTATTTTACATCTAACACAACATCTTGGTAGATATCATCTTTAAGGCAACAATATAATGTTTGCTTTTTGCTGTATGTGAACTTGCCTTTAAACATTTGCTAAGACCACTTTTCATACCACTAGAATTATGTTGTGGCGGCTGTGGCCATATATTTTTTATACCGCTGTAACAATGGAAATTTAAAGTGCCATTTCAGTTACTTAGTGTTGAATAATTGGTGAACGCAGCAATGAAATATTAAAAATGATGCCTTTCCTTTTCATCTTAGAATGTCAGCCTGAGAGGTGTTATAGAAGATGGAAGAAAGGACGATTATTTTTCATAACTTTGTCTAAACAACAAACCAAATCAAAGAAATCACAATGTTATAAGAGAGATGCATAATACTTGAACACATTTATATTGTTTTATACTAAACACTACTACCCCTGGGCCACATAGTTCAGGGTTTTACTTGTGTGAACATGTAGCATCTTATATTCCACAGCCTTATTTACAATGGATACAAAGGATTATCTTATATCTGAATATATAAAATACTTTTCGGCCAAAACCAAGTGCTGTAAGCCAAAAAATAGCTTGATGGCTTGATGGTGCAACTAGGTCCCTAGCTAGGTCAAAAATCTTTACAGTCTGTGTCCTGCTGTGATATACATATAAAAGTATCAAAAACAAATGCATGTTGTGTGTGTGACAGAGATAGGTCTGAGATGGAGTCAGATCTGAGAGAGACACAGAAAGAGAAGACATTTTCATTAGAGCTTTCTGCTAATCCTTGTGTCTTCCCTGTAATGTGATTTCCACCAGAGTCAATTGCCCCTCCGGCTCACAGACAAAATAGGCTGTTCATATTAGACCTTCCTTTTCCCGCTTTCTCTCCCTCTTTTTTCTTTCAAACACACACAATCCTTTTGTCTTACCTCGGTCATGTGAACCAGGTAGAATCTCAGTTCTTCAGCATAATCTGTAAGACAAAGTAACAAAGAGATCATTTTAATTCTTTCTTCGTTTCGTCTTTCTCCTTCCCAGTCATCTTTCCTCTGTATTTTCACTCCTTTCCTTCCTTCTTTCTTGTACATGAAACAGCATCTTTGATTTCCGATCATGATTTTGCCAAAATACTTTTATTGATGGAAGGCTTTTACTTTCGGTCAGCCTTATACACATCCACCCATTATTCACCAAAGTAGCGCTTTGAGAGACAGGCCTGTGGGTCTGGAGCCAAGATGAATGGTTTTAATCGAGTGACACCCCACCCACCCCCAACAGACACACACACAAACATACACCCACACAATATATATATAATAGTTGTGGTGATGTTTACTGTTTTATTTCAAGTAAGCGCACACACAATCCAACATTCTGACTGACTGGCAATCCTGTCTGATGTCACACTGAGGAGCGGCTCGGCACTCGGATGAGATATAAAATGATTAAATATGTTCTAGAAAGATCATCCATTCAAACTTACATACCTCATTTTCCCCAACCTTTCTTCTATCTTACATTGGTATAGAAGAGCATCTAGAGATCTATGTCCATGAAACTAACTTTTTTCAGTGCGTTAGTTAGTTAGTACAAGATGGTGCACTGAAAACAAATCTTAAGTATTTATTTATTACATTGAATATTCATAACTAAATAAGCAACAATCAAATTAAAATAAAATAAAAAGAGTTTAACACTAATGTGCTTCATCAGGACACTGTGGGTGTGGTTTGATCAGATTTGATTGATAGCGACCAAATAACCCACCAGCTGTCATCAGATTCTGATTCAGATGTTGCTAAATCCTGATTGGTGCAAAGGAGTATGTGACATCACCTTTTTTCTAAAGGAACCCCACCCACTTCAAACCAGTGAGAACAGCACAGACAAAAACAGAAATCTTTCGTGTGAAATAACCAAAAGGGCAGAGATGTATGTGTTCATGCGGGACCCCGTCGCTCACAGTAAACAGCTGATTGAGAACATTTTTCAGGGCCTTTAATAATACTCAATTAATGCATTGTAGCAATTGGTAACTGAGGTCGCCACTCTGAAAGTATGATTGTGCAAAGCACAATGACCAATTTAACCATAATGTGTAAGTTGATAATATTTTTAAAGCAGAGTATTGAAAAACATGACCTGAGGGGATCTTTAAATCATGACCCTCATCCTTCCTTCGATTACTAAATCCAGACTCCCCAGGCTCAGTCCCACAACAGAGAATGTTGAGCCTGTAAGCTTCACGAGCCTTGGCTCTGGCTCCTCAGCATAGCAAAGAAGAGTAAACTGCCAAACACACATGGAGAAAACACCTGTAGTCACATTTTGCACACATTAAAGGACCTTTTCAGGAAGAACAGTCTGTTTTTTTCTTTCTTGTATGGAACCTATGTGTTTATTACAGTGTATGAATCCAGTCTCTACGAATTCACCCTGAATATTGACAGCAGACAGCAACCTCCCACTGGAGTGGACGTCCACAGGCAGCTCTTTAACTGGCTCCTGTTGCTGTATTTTGTTCTTTTCCATGAGGTCTGTAGACTAATGCAGCCCACAATGTTGAACAGAGGAGAGACCAACGCCACCTTAAGGATGTTGTGTGTGGGAGTGGTCATGGTCACTGTGTAATGTAGGGCTCATGTGAAGTGCTGCATTTTACCAATTAAAAAAAAAAAAATGTGTTTCTTCTTATAACCAACAGCAGAGGTCACTGTTGGATATCGTTCTGTTTTCAAAAAGTACTGTGTGAGGGGCTTGTTCCTGAAGTCAGGTGAAAACCTGGTAACTCACATATTTTATGACGTTTTTAGTTTAAATTAAAGAATGGTATTATTATCTATCGGTCGAGAAAATTATCAAAACCCATACCATACTTTTGAAAAGACACACTGACATATTTGTTCTGAAAAGTTGTTATTGTAAATGCAAGGGGTTTCACCTGATAGTAGTGACCTACCGGTATGTCAAAGGCATAGTAATTCCTGTAATCCGCTGTCACTCTAATTCACTTCCTATTCCACTGAAGGACAAAACCAATAAAGTAAGAAAAAGCATCTTTTGCTTCTTTCTTTTATTGATTAGTCTCTCCCTAATTTAACACTTTTAACTGTTAAGTTGTTTTTCTTATAATGATGGTGCAAGAGGCTTGATAAGGTAATGTAGATGTCATGTAGATGACATCTTCTTACTTTCTTTAGTATGATGATAATATTTATATTGACACGTGGTCATTTTGATTTTATGTGCGTTTAATACCACTCTCAATGTTTCCCACGCTTCTCAGCCTAGTATCAGGGTGACAGGAACACAGGAAAGCCCCTGTATTGAACTTGTTCCGTGTCATTACACGCACACACACTCACACTCACTCACACACACCCTTGCTGAAACAAACACAATCCCCCGGCACCTCTTTCCTGACTGACGCTGCTGAAGCGAAATAACAATGACAGGCAGCAGGGTGGACATGTGTGTCTTTGTGTGTGTGTGTGTGTGTGTGTGTGTGTGTGTGTGTGTGTGTGTGCGTGTGTGTGTGCGTGCGTGTGTGTGTGTGTGTGTGTGTGTGTCATGAAACACACACAGAGACACGCAAACCCTACTGAATCCCCACCCTGGTGATCTCCAATTGTTTGGGTGAAGGGTGGAAGTCAGAAGAGGCCCAGAAGAGACCAGTGATGTCTGTGGGGAGGGCAGAGCAGCTCAGGCTGCTATGAATTCAGAAATGTTTGTGTTCATTAGATGTTTTTCTTAACATAATTCTGACTCACTGTATGCTTACAAGCTATATGTAATATTAATAATGCAGACCTTTGACAAAAACTTTGCAAATTGCAAATATGTAAGCATAGACTAGATGATAACAACACTTTCCGAAGTGTTAGAAAAATTGGTAAAACGACCTTTTTTCCCCACAATGAAGACAAAAAAAAGTATCACGACAAAAACACTGATGAAATATATTTCAATGCTAAACTAAACGATAATGTGAAAGATGGATGAAGAAACAAAATAATGTTTATGCAGTCTTATTTAAAGACCTGCATGCATTGATGGAATCACACATTAAATGCTCCTGATTTGAAAAACAGCATTGCTAAATCAAGAAGTTGATTTAGCTACTTGACCTGTTGCACTAATAAGCTTGTTGCATAAGCTGCAACAAAACAACAAACCATGAAAACAGGCAGGTCTGCAATCAAATATTCATAAAAAAGACAAAAATGTTACTAAAACTAATATTCATTTTTTTTAATCAAAAGCCAAAAACTAAATCAAAAGCAGGTGCCAAAATTAACACTGATTTCCCCCAGTGCAATATTTAGCAAAAACACCAGTGAGTTATGTGCAGAATGATAGCGGGTTCTGGTACATGTATCTCTTGCAGCCTGGGGAGAAAGGCTGTGTGGCTATGTGAGGCTACACTGACACCTCTAGGGGGCTTCATTCACTGAGGGTCAGGCCCAGGTCTCAACTGAAAGAGTCAAACTTATTAATCACTCAAAATGGCATTCATTTGCACTGAGTAAATACTGTAATGTCCAGTCAGTGCTCTCAGAGCCACAGGTGTCTCCCCTTACACTCACACTCTGAACAATACGCTGCCATTAAAGTCATTATTCTCGCGTAAAGAACGGACAATCTCCTCTCAACAACATCCTTGTAACACCCGTTATCCTGCTAAATCAGTCCCATAATCCTGACGCTATGACCCTACTGTTGCTACTCAGCTTTTGACACTCATGCACATTCTGGATGATACGGCACTTGCTTTCTGGTTTATATCATGGTCAGCATAATAATCAACTGACCTGACACCCAATATGGCTGGAGGAGAGAGACACTTATTACTGTTTATTACCCATGCGTACTCTCTCTCCCCTAGCCCTGTCCCATGCATGACTCCAAACTTTACCCCCGTCTCCGCCCACCACTCTAAATACAGATATTTACAGTGAGCCCTATTTATTTGACTTGCCAGGGCTCTGCGCGGCCCTGATAGCCAGACTATTCTCTCCATATTGCTGGAGGAGATGGTTGTTTACACCAAGGTGAAATAAAAAGACAAAGCAACAGGAACTTGGGCAGCCTTTCCCTAAATATCCTCTGGTTAAGCTTAACTGAAAATATCACTGTAATCACAGTGCTGGGTGTTTATTTCTAGTTGTGCAATTTTTGTGTGTAAGTGTAACATTTCCCTTTTCATTCTGTGTTCAACTGTAAAAGGTCAAATGTGGTTTGACATGGTAACATACACATAAGATTGTTTGAAAATATGTTTACATGTTGAAATTTTGGCCGATGTCTTATCACACCACGCTTATTGATGATTAAGACTCTATATAATCACCTCAACATCTCTGACATCTCATGGTGTCATGGTTCCTTTAATTGACAGTGACTAAGAATGAATTATCTTTAGGAATTCAGCAGAAGAAATTATTGTTGGCCCGGATTAAATTGAATCTGTGACCTTTTGATTACAGGACCGACTCAAGTGCCCTCATGTCTGCAAAGTTACAAAGCAAATGATGAATCCTACACTTGTCCTTCCAGTTTGACATATGCATATAGTTATAGACAAATTCAGGTGTGTTAACGCAAACATACCATCCTGGAGCCTCAGCTGTCGCAGGTACAGGGGACTCTGAAGGACGTTACACCTGCCTGGCTCATCTTCTCTTGTCACCAGCATCAGGTCACTGTAGACAAACACTGTAACCTACAAGGTCAGGTGAGGCAGAGATGGAGAAGGAAGATTAAAAAACATATCAAGGGGAGGAGGTGTAAGATGCACATACATCGCCTAACACCCAACAAGTCTCCCCTATAAAAGCTTCGCACCCACCTCATGTCGTAACACAGGAAATGCAGATCACACTTACAAAATTACATCCAGACATCTTCTCACAGCTTGCTTTTCAACCTGTTGAATGTTAACCCTGTGCTTTAAAGTATACTGACTTATTCATAAACTTCTCCTTTCTATTCTTTCACCTCAAATAATGCACTTAATACCTGCCTGACAATATGTAGTATCATTATTTTTTATTGAAACTAGGAAATGAATCAGACTTCACCTTAGTTTCGATGCTTGTACTATTTTGTTTTACTTAAAATTCACAAGTCAAGTCATAAACATGTAAGTTTCTAATTAGGTCAGATTTACAAGCATGTCTGTAATATGGCCTAGTGTCTGCAAAAAAAAAAAAAATTATACATGTTTGCCATTTTAATTGCTCAAAGCATTCAATGGCTTTTTAACAATATTACTGTGAAACAACAAATCCCTTTCATTATACTGTAATTACTTGGGACAAAGCTGCTCAATTATAGCACACAAAACTCACTTTGTTTCCAAGAAGGTCCAAAAATATTTTTTGGCTTCATTCATTATGTTACAAAAGCTGGTTGTTATATCATAAAACTTGAATTTAGATAATTTAATGTGCTTTTACAGCCTTGGTGATACTGTATTTTCCCACAGTTCCTTCAAACTCAAGAGACTTCTCTCAATCATTGTGTCCTAGTCATGGTCCAAGAAAAATAATTGATGATTATTTACTGCTCATGTGGAAAGATGGCTGGGTGTGAGGAATTGCTTTCAATGTGTGCAGAAGTGGCAGTACTGCAGCCTAAACCACCCAAAGTCCTCACACACAAACTTCAGATTGTTACTTTGGGGATTTGACTGAGAGTCTTGCAACATGTCATGGCAGTCCATGACTGACGTTATGCTTCTGCAGTGTCTAAGTGAGAAAAGGCATGCCAGTGAAGCATTAAAATGTAAATCAATGAAGAAAGGAGCAAAGCATGAAGACAGAAGAGAAAGAAGTAGATGATAAAAAAAAGAAAGAAAAGCCTAGATGTATGCATGAAAGCTGCCCATGCGAGTTTGTGCTTTCATGCAAAATAACAGGCATACAGTGTAATTCATGTAGATGGGCAATGCTTCAAGACAATGCTTTTGCTTTGGTGGCTTCCTCTGAAGGATGAGTGTGTGCATGTGTGTGTAGGTCTGAGTGGGTGGAAGAGGATGTAAGTATGAGTAAAGAACAAGGACAAAGCAGAAAACAGTTTTCATAAAGAGGAACACACACATACTACATGCACACACGTGCATAGCCTACTGTTCAAATGTGTACAAAGGTTGCACAAACACAGAGTTTTATTTCCCACTTTGTCTCTTAGTGATTTTCTCTCTTTAAGTATTTCAGCAACAATTGTTTGTGTCCATCCTGAAATAAATACTAAGCTTGTTAAGTCATACAATCAACAATTTGTCTAATTGAGACTAATAAATGCTAAATAATGTCTTTTTCTTTTAATGTTTTTTTCTTTCAGTCATCCAGGTCATGTGATACATATTTTACATCTGACAAGACACAATATAATATTATATTTGAACATAATTACGTATGTATTCTTTAACCAGTATCATGTTGTATCCTTTACTGTAACAATGGTTTTCTCTGATTACTTTAATTAATGAATGATACTGTAAATTTGTCATTATATTTGTTTTACACATAATATAGAATATAAAACAATTATTTTTAAAACAAAGATACATTAAGCAAAGAATTTAGAGCAGGCTCATAAAGCACCAATGCATTCTATACGACTGTTGAATTAGCAGGCTTTATAAGTTTAAACTGATTAAATTACTTGTATAATTACTTCATAACTAGAAAGTAACATGTTATACTAAATGTTAATATCAATGACTATTTTTATTAGATTTTTATTAGACTTTTAGTATTCATTTGATTTAATCCACTTAAATCTGTCCAAATGTCACTTTGAAGTATTACTACCAATTCATCCACAAAAAGCTCATTTTGTCCAAATGTCACTTTAGACTAAATCAAATTTGTGCAATGCTGTGCTTATTATTTGTGTTCAGATATTAGAATGAAAGTGGTATGCGTTTGTGTGAACAACAGAGTTTGCGTGTTTGCCTCCCGGGCTGACTTACAAAACTCTGGTGAGTAAAGAGTAAAAGCTGGAACAACACTGACTGATCATTAAAACAGCTTGTATAAAGTGGCCCAGTGGAGAGCAACTCCCTCCTGACAAACACTGGCTGTTAAATATTTGTTTTATGACTGACCCCAGAGAGAGCCCAGAATTACCTTCCATGCCAGCAATCACTGTACTGCACAGCAAAGATTATCTGACAGGCCAAATTACAGAACTGCGGCAAGAGCTTAATTTGATAAAACAATTCTCTTTCCTCCTTCTTTTCTCTCAAATTTGTTAACATGTTTCTTCTGAAAAACATCATAATAATAACATGTCAGACAGGATTCCCTAATTCAAAACACTGACTGGCAAAGCCTCAAATTTCAGAAACATATCACCCGTAATTCGTTTTCCATTTTTTCATTTTTTTAAGTTTCTGCTGGTCTTTGCATCTGGTCATGTAGATAATTTGATTGCAACTCTTCTGCCAAAACATAAAAACAAGTTTTTCTTTTTGGGAAAATGTACCTAGATGTTTATCAAGGTAATGGCAATATTTGCCAAGTAAATACCGGTAGATTAATGTGGCTAACAGTAGCCAATATTAAGTTGAGATACAGTCAGCTTCTTTAAGTGAACTTGGCTAACAGACATTTATCACATCATCGGAGATATTATAGGTAAGATTAGATTACATTACCTGGTTCTGGTGTACAGTACTTTCTTTGCAGAATAATGTTTTACATGTTAAATACGGCCAGCACATAAAACATTGCTATATCTTGTAATGCCCTGACAGTATATTGAGTGTGTCTGACACCTACAACATTAAAGTACTTGTTACAGAATAAAAATTGATATTTCGAACTTCTGAAACTTCTGAAAGAATGAGTATCTTTACTTTTGATACAAAAGTATTACATACTCTATTTTCCACTTTTACTTTAACAACATACTGTATAAGATACCTTTATAGTGCAGAATATTATTGTCAGGTGAGCTAACATATTGTGAAAGGATCATTAATATAAACTGAAGGAGCTACAGTTTCTTTTGATACTTAAAACAGAATTTCTCTGTCAGTCAGTTCTTTGGCATTCTCCTCCTTTATCAGTTATTCATTTTCCTCGACTGATGTGGGCCTGATAGTTCAGAGTAGTTACAAATTCTTCATAGATGTTCAGACATTGCCTCTCCAATTTCTCCTCTCAGGATATTGCTCTCTACTTGGTCTCCCTTTCTATATACATCCATAACTCTAGAACACACATATGTTTTGACGTAAGATGTGCATTGGGGCACTAAACCGTCACTTTCACTTTGGCCAAACAAACAAACCACATAACTGGTTGTAACAAACCAACAAAATGTTTGCCACGAGTCTCCTGCAATCATGAGAGGAGAGGAGAGAAGAGAAGATCAATCTTTCGGCATCAATTAAATTATAAAACTCCTCGAAAGAGCAAAGACAAAATCACATCTGCTCTTTCCTCTGATCAACAAGATCCAATCCTGCATCTTCTAAGAACCATTTTTCAGCTTTTGGTTTTTCTTTAGATTGGTTTTAGATCATATCCTGCATAAAGTTGTGGATGTTTCTTGGTTGACAACAACCAAATTTCCTGCGCAGAACTGTAAACTAAGTAAGAGCTACAAGACACAGCTTTTTACACAACCGAACACGTAGAAAACATACTCACAAAAATATTTAATATGTATTAAAAATTACGATGCATGCATACGCTCACATCACACGCATGGACAAAGATATGAACACATACTAACATCATTAACCACTTACCTTGAGAGAGTGGTGCTTGCTCTCATGTAGTATCATCTCCTCAGATATGATGAGAGCTCGGCTACACAGGTCAAGAGGCTGAACAACAACATATTACACAGACAGA
The DNA here is from genome assembly GCA_002120245.1 of Maccullochella peelii. NCBI lineage: Eukaryota > Metazoa > Chordata > Actinopteri > Centrarchiformes > Percichthyidae > Maccullochella > Maccullochella peelii. The sequence continues at coordinate 104,830 of LKNJ01000076.1, read as the reverse complement.
TTAGGACACAAGGCTTTTGGGCATAATTTCGAGGCTCATTCAATGATAAGTGATATCTTTAATCAGATATTTATCAATGACCACATGCACATATTGCCCATATTATCCTTAGCCCAATTGTCAAAATCATGAACATATATGTTTAGCGTTTGTCAAGATAAAAATCAAGAATATATTTTTGCGTTTGTTATAGATTAGTAAAATTAAAACATGAGATTGCAGTACCAAATTCATTCTGGCTCCCAAATCCAAGCGATCTGCTGAACAACTAACAACAAGACTTTTCTTTACTGAGTGTAACACAACTGAAACTGATTCAGAGACAGAAAGTGAGCTGCGACTGTGGGGCGGTATGTGTGGTCTGTGTATGACAAGACACTGACACTTAAAATGAACTAGTATGACAACGTGGGAGGAGGGGACTTCCTCGGAAGTCCAGAGTGTGACAGAGGGCAAATTCAATATGTGTGAGAGTAACATTTGTGTGATGTACTGTGTGAAGTAGAATCATGGTTGCATGTTTCTATATGAATTAACAGGAAGTGCCACCACAGTCCCTGCATTTTGAAAACATAAATGGCTGACAGACCCCAAGATACCAACAGTACTTTAAATGTTAGAACAACTATTTTATCTTACCAAGTTCATCTTTGGTTATTTAATCACATTCTTCACAATATATTCATTATAACAACTGTCGGCTGTATTTACATATGCCGAAATGAGAGCATTTAATCACACGATTTAACATAACTTGCTTCTCGTTCCTAATTTGGACTATTTCCCCTTTAGACAGTCTTTCCAATCATCAATGAGACACAAGTTGGACGGATCATACACAACATTAATAAAAAACTAAATAAGCCCTTTAATTTGACCAATACAGTTCCTCATTTTCTTGTTCTGTATCTAAAAGATAAGAAAATAACCATCCTGGTTGCTCAGTTTATGACACTGACCTGTCCTGTAACACTCACCCCTCTGTCTCTCCATAATTTCCTGTCTCTCTTCACAGATATACAGACTGTCAAGTGTTGTAGCCCAAAGTCAGAAATAAAATTTTAAATAAAACACCTGCATATCTAAAATATGTTATGTATGTAAATAGAGCCTTCACAACTTGCAAAATACAAGATGCTCACACAGAAAAGTCAACGTATTTCAAAACTGCCAACCTCAAATCTCTATTTCCTTTTGACCCAGATGTGCTGGGGAAAACAATCATATCTAGAATGATACCATCTTTTGCACCATTATATATAGATTTCCCTGTTTGACCATTGGAGACTGGTTTTCAGAGCAACACGGTCACCTAGTGGTCTTTCATGTATACCACATAACCGCTACAGTACGTCTCGCTCCCTACATGTCCTTTCTGTCTGTCTTTTTAGTGCATATTGACAATAATTTTTTTGGAAGATTTTAGTGCGCGTAACCTAAACATTTTGAGATTAGAAAACTTAACAAAACAGTTTGACATTTTGGGAGATACGCTTATTTACTTTTTTGCAGAGGGTTAGATGAAAAGATCAATACCACACTTATATCTTCCAGTTAAATATGAAGCTAGAGCCAGGAGCCTGTTAGCTTATCTTAGCATACAACCTGGAAACAGAGGGAAACAGCTAGCCTAGCTATGTTCAAAGGTAACAAAATCCACCTACCAGCACCTCTAAAGCTCACTAATTAACACGTTATATCTTGTATGTTTAATCTGTACAAAAACAGCACAAAGGCTAAGAACTAGATCTCAACGCAAGTAGGGGGAAAAAAACTGTAGTGCACTAGTTTTTCCCTAAAGTGTGACTAAAACACAAAAATATTGTGCAAATCAAGATGTCCCAAGATTCACTGAAAAAACCACCAACAATCACAATTACAAAAATACACACACATATTCACACAAATTGGCTCACCTGAACAAAGATGGGGAAGATAAGGATCTTGGGTGCCACTTTGACATATCCATAGTTGGCATGCGAAGTGTGTGAGCGGACAATGGTACAGTTCTGGTAATTGGCAAAGTTGGCATTCTGCTGTTGGTAGTTGGGTACAGCGGTATTAGTGGAGGTGGACGCCGTCTTTGTTGTCTTGGAGTTGTTAGAGCGACGCAGGAAGCCAGTACGGCTGGAGAGACCGGCTCCACCACCACTCACACCTCCAGAAAAAGCACCCCCACCACCACCCTGGGGCTGTGGACCAGAGGCCTGCCGTGTAGGGTATAACCTGGCAGCTGTGGAACAAAAAGAGGAAGGTGAAGCAGGAGAAGCAAATCTTTGGTGGTCCTGACCTGAACAGTTTATTTCCTTGTCTTATTGTTTATTGTGTTAACTTTACCAGCTACCTGCGTGGACAAGATGACTAACTATTACTTTGATTGTTTTTCTTTTCAGGACCACTAACAAAGAAAAAGTTTGTAGAAAGTCATTTAGGAGAACAGGATCAAAATTATTTTGCATTCACTGTACTTCTAAGGCCAATTTAATTTGAGACTATTTCAGGGTGCCAAGTGAATTTAATCATATTCATTAAAATAACAATAACCTGAAATGTGATGTCAAAAATCTAATTAACATTGGGCTACATCCAAAATAATAAAGGCACCAAAGCCAACTTAAACAAAGACTTTCAGCCAACAAAATTCACTGTGGCCTTCAACAAAACGTTATGAACATACCATACTGTAGATGTCTTACCTAATGTTCCCTGGTTGTCTTGGTAAACTGGCCTCAAGATCTGAAAACAGAATAATATTAAATGACATTAATATTAAATAGGCTTGTTTTAGCACAATGAAAACTGACATCTAAACTGCCTCTAGAATGGAACAAAGACCTACTGTATTAAAACAGTAACATAAGATACAGAATGTCATTGTTTTATTACTAAATCGATACTATATTGATAGTACAATTCAATTCAATCTTAACTTCCTATGATGTGATATGACATACTGTATACCCTTATTACAATAAAGGAGAACTGTCATTTTAGAGAATACACTGTATGCTACTCAATCAAAATGTTTTTTCATCATACTTTCTTTTTCTGTGCTGGCGAGTTTGTGTTCAGGGATCAAGCTGGACATTATCATGTGTGGTTTCTTGCATGACATTGAATTTAGTGTCTGGGACTCAGCTGAGCCCATTTGAACTGCGCTGGACTCAGCAAGGCAGTGATGGTTTCTACGTGTCATAACAAATTACAATCAGCTGAGGGAGTAAGCTGCCACCACATCACATGCTGTTCAGATTAATACAGTAGGTGAATTGGAAAGTCACAAAATGTTTAAAACATGTCATTAGCATACTTTTCTGCCAGTTCATCATGATAAATATTTTCTCTAGCGTGGACTTTCAAAGCTCTTTGTTTGTGAGCTAGAGTATTGTGTCGGTGTGATATGTCACCCACATGACCCATTTCCACAGGGCTTTTGGTATATTTAGCCTGCGATGGCCACCACAAAATCTCACCAAATCCCCGCCTCCTTTTTTGTTTGGGATAGAAGTGGTGGCTGTTTCAAGGGGAATGTTTGTTCACTATGTCAGCATGTACCTCTAATCTTTTTCCAGAGGCTAAACAGAACACTCTACACTCTTTCAATTATTTTGCTGTGATTTCTCCAAATCTACTTCTGTTCTTCCTTCTAAAATCAATCTCATCTTATGTTTGGGACTTTCTTTTGCCATGCACAACAGTGTCCCTTAACTGAACCTAAACCTGAGAAACATTGACAGATGAAGATGGACATGAGGCACGCACGGACACACATAGATAACAAACACACACACAGCTCCAAGTTACAGACAGATTTACTAGCAGTCAGACACAGAGGAAGAGAAAAGGAACTAAAACAATTTACTAACACTATAAACTCTACATATGACAGCAAAGGATTTAGTTAGTTAGAAAAGTTTTGGAAGTCTTGATCAACTATTTAGACACTTTAGGCTGCACAATCAATAAAAGACACTGCAGGGCACTGCTGCAGGGAGAGCGTCTCAAACACATCTTGAATCTTTTGGTTCAACGTGTCTGTTACCCCAAGGTGGTTAATGGGTTAGTATCGTATTGTTACAGTTGTTGTGTTAGCTGAGGAATTCAGTTCAGTCTTTTTGATTTAATGAGTTTCCTTTATTTTGTTTTTATGATCAAAGCTTTAACCTCATATACATGATGTCAATGGGTGAAAAAATAAGTACACGCTGTATAAAATGTCATCTACATGTCATACTGTGCATGTATATGCATGTTATACTGAAACTTCATATTGTGCAACAGACCAGTCTTGGAATTTTCATAAAGTACGCACTATTTTAGTTGAATTCTTTCTCTTTCTCAAATGTCATAACTATTTGTTTTTAAAATACTGATGTATAATCCATGGCACACAGATGATTTATCTATTCTATGATATTTGTAAGTTAAATTATGTCAGATACATATGCATTGTTTTCCTAATATGAACTGTGCTTAGTTTGTAGAATGTAATGAAAGAAATACTGCCAATGCTTCACATAGTACAGGCATACAATATATTATTAACAGCTACATATTATAGGTTATTGTCTCCTCTTGCTGTCTATTACTTCATATCTACATTACACTGAACTGTACTGTATCTAGTGTATGCAATGTGTTCAAAACATGTCTTAAAGGACAAATCAGCGAGCTGGCAGTAACCCAAATGGACCAGACAAACTGTGTATACAGTCCTTCTATCTATCAGCACCAGGGATGTAAGGTAAGGAGACATATCTAGGATGAGCCACCATATGACCGTGGTGAGGATGGGGAGGACGAAGAAGATGATGAAGATGCAGCCCACCACCAGTTTGCGGTACCTGGCTTCCAGGGTTGATGGGGGCCAGGATGATATAGTTGTCCCCGTTGGATGCCTTCACCCTGGTACCCTTCAGTGTGGTGGTGTGAGGGTGGTGGAGGTGTCGTGTTTTCCCATCCAGTTCCTCAGCCGACCCTCCCTGGGCCCCCCACCCTACGCCTATGCCACTGCTATTTCCAGCTTCGGAGCCATTGACCAGCAGCCTGCGGGTGGACGTGGCACGGTGGTGGGCTGGGAGAGGCGGCACAGCTGGGGGGGTTTTGCTGGTGCCAACATCTGGTGCACGCCTGCGAGTAGGGGGTGAGGGGGCATCATAGTTTGAGGTGGAGGGCTTGTAGGAGGGCCGGTGTATGAGGCCTTCAAAATTGGGCTTAGCTGAAGGGCCCGTGCGCCACACCACCACTGTGATTTCGTTGGCGCTATTTCTACAATGAGAAAAGAAAGATAATAATGATCAACAAAATCTGGAGGAGTGTAAATTCTAAGTATATATTTTATAAATCAAATGCACATGTATCTGAAAATGACATCTGTAAATCATTTCAAGTAGAATTCAAAACATTTTCCATGAAGCTGAGAAAGAGACCTGAAACTGCAGAAAATCTGCAGAAATTTTTATTATTGTATTTGTACGTCTATAATATAAGAATGCAATAAAATCACACAGAAAAAAATCTATGTAAATCTATTACGTTATTGAAAATGAACTGGATCGTAAAAGTATATATAGGAAAACTCAATAAGGAAAGAACAGGGCGTCAAACACTTAATAAAACCAAGATTATGCTGTTGATAAATCACTGACGTCACAACCTCAGATCGTACAGTAATACCCACCTCATCTCACTGAATTTTTATTGGCTACAGGCAATCTCAACCTCTGAAATGAATTATCTTTACACACCACAGGTCTTGTTCAGGCAATCATACATATCAGAATGGCTCAGATTGGTCTGTAAGTCAGTCCTGATGACTCTCTCAGTCTAACAGATAATCATTACAAATCACTGGTCCTGAGTCCTTAAAATGCCTATGAAAAGGATTCTCCAACATTTTGGTGTAAATCAGCCCATAATCCTCTGGTGTGTTTGACTCATCACCTGATAGCATGGGCTAAGTCCACACATTTCCACTGCTCCACTGGCTGACCATTTAGCTGCAGGAGAGTGTCCAACTGCTGTAGACCTGCCTGATCCGCTGGACCCCCTGCCAGAGTGAAGAGACAGAAAAGGTTCAGGTCATTACACATTCTCAGGTACTATTCATGCTATCAGCATAGCTCCTTTATGTATTAAGTTTGTTCCTTCAATATTGGAGGTACAGAATGGCCACATTACTGTACAGAAATAATAAAATAATAATCTGATATTAAGATGCTCTGTTGTTTTCTGAGGCGAAATTCAATTTGCATTCCTTCTCATCTGTCCACAGGGACAGTAACGATGTGATCAGCTCAAGATTCAGCATCTTGTTCAAAGGCATGTCAGCAGGGTGGACGCCTGCCAACATGGGGGCTTGACTCCAAGTTGTCCATTTGACAGACAGGCTCCCTATTAACTGCAACACCCTGCTGACTGAGCTGATGCTAATGGTAATTCTCCAAGGTGTGACCAGTGAAATAAAAAACCTGAAACGTTTATGATGTAAGGTGCATTCATGAGCTGCAAAATCAGGTCAATTGATGAATGAAAGCAACTTTTACAGGGATATAATCCATCACCAAAGTATTTATATAGTCTAGTGCCTTTAAATTGGAATACAGGAAAAAAAATTGATATTTCTGACTAAATAACCAGTCCAGCCACCTGCTTTGACACTATATACGGTACTTTATATAGTGTGCAGTCAAGCCAAGTTTTTGTCATACATATTATTAAAATTAGAAATCTACAATGGCAGTCCTGTGAGTGAGTGAAAATGAAAAACATCACGCCAGACAGTATTACAATCAAATCTACTTTGGTAAAATAACTTCGTTTATGGCTGCTTTTAAATTTATAAAAGGTATGATTTTGGGTGTTGGTAGTAAAATGAGAACGCTTCCAAGTTGCAATGCGAAACGCTAAATAAGAATTAAAAAAAAAAGATTGTTCCGTCTTTCCGTCTGCAATTTAGGTCTAAAGATAGTGCCAAAAAGTAAGGGCATCAAAATTTAAACAACAATCTCTATCTGAAAAGTTGAATTTAATTTACACAGACATGCACATGCAAATCTTGCCTGGATCAACAGCCTGCACCCTCACAGGGGAATCCGAGCAGATGGTGAAGCCATATCCATCCTTTCCTCGAAGGATGGTCACCTGCAGAACACACGAACACACGAACACACACACACACACACACACACACAGTCATTTTGCAATAGGAAGATAGGACCTCTGTCTCCCCCACTACCTGAGGAACCCAAAGTAGCATGCTGGCAAAATAATCAACTTCCTTCCTAGAGGACGATTAAGTAGATTTGTAATCTACCTCTACTTCCTATTAAAACTGTCTTGACAGCAGTTTCCCGCTGAACCCAATTAGCTGAGTTAGTAGGAAAAACAACTCAGAGAGACGGAAGAAGGACGTTCTTTGGCTAGTAGTCGGGTAAGAATTTAATATACTGAATCGACCAAAAGACGATTGCCTCTTTATTTACACCAATACTTTGTAATAGCGTACAATTGGTGTGCAAAAAAATAACACAAAAATGCTGTGAAACAAAAACAAAAAAGTCTCTCTCACACAAAAAACATACACATTACTATATAGAAAGATTTTTGTCATGGACACAATCATTATTATTACAGACCAACAGAAAAGCTATATACTGTGTGTGTGTGTGTGTGTGTGTGTGTGTGTGTGTGTGTGTGTGCAAAGAATAGTTATACAGTAAACAACTGCATCTTTAAGTACAACCAATACTAATCGTGAAGAGCAACTCTAGACTGTTTAAACCTGTGTTTTCCAGGTTAGTCCCACTGAGATTAAGAATTTGTTTTACAAAACCAAAACAGCACAATTAGATACTGTTTCACTGCGTATTATGAAGGATCAATAAAAAAAGAATTTCAGATTAAGTAATATCTGATCTGTCATAAGGTTGCAAAAATTAACCAAAACGGTTTTTAATGATTTTATATTCCATTGTCAGAATATTTTCCTAATATAAGTAAACAACTCCACACAGGAGGTTTCTAAAGTATCGTATCTCTGTCCAACTACAAACCATATTTCCGGATAATATGCAAGCATCAAGTTTAAATCCAGTCTAATATATATATATATATATACACACACACACACACACACACACACACACACACACACACACACACACACAGTGTATCTGCACAATAACTGAGATGAACAGTCATTACTGGAATTCAGTGTCCAATCAGAGATGTATGCTTAAAGTTCAGCAAATCTCAACGTTACAATACATTATTTCAAAAATACAACATGAAGACACATTGTTCATCTGCTTAAATAAACCAGATCCACACACATGCACATACAGACACAGAGACAATGCTGATGGCTCTTTCCCCATTGTCTCTCTTTGTCTTTGACCCTACATCGTCAAACATTCAGTACCTGTGCCCGAACGTGTGAGCCAAAGTCAACAAAGTTCCATCCAAAACATGTCACTTTCCATCTCATCTGCTGACAACCAGGGGCCCAAAACACACAGATACCCCCCCCACACACACACACACACACACACACACACACCACCACCACCCCTCTCTGTCTCTCGTTCTGTCTCTAGCAGAGGAAAACTACTATGTATATGCAGCTAAATTACAGTCTACCCATGAGCAAGATGCAGCGACTTGGAGAAATACGGTGATTATTCAGGGGCCTGAAGCTTGTGATGACCCTAAAATGTCGGGTACGATTGCAGTTTCTTATAGTCCACTGATTTTATGTGCCCTGTGTCACATTGTTTGGGGCCACAATTCCTTTACCACATTTCTCTACCCTCCCTCGAATTTCTCTCTGTTTCAATCTACCTCCAAATTGACACTGCTGAAAAAAATCATTTGTCATGCTACAGAGAATGACAGCTGACTTTGTTACCTGCTGTTTTTGTATGCATGTACCCTCTTTGATGGGTCTGAAACTTGATTAACCGTCTCATGAGATGAAGTCGATGTAATGTTTTTATAATTCTTGTAGCTGAGAGCATCACAGGCCATTAAATACAGACACCAGCCATGGGAGCACCCATATACTGTATAATTACAAAGGATACATGTCAGCCCAACCATTATGAAGGAGGCTGACCTTCTTCCACTGAGGCTGAAGAAGCACTAACATACACACATGGGCGCACATACGACTCCTCATCTTCGTTCATGACTGTGGCAAAAAGGACAGACCATGTTATAATTGCTAAAATTGTTGCCCTGCACTGTGTGTATATTTTTGTATGTAGACTGACGGATATAAACGAATCTGGCAAATCTGACCAAAAAATGGAGAAAAACAGACAAAAATAGAGAAACAAAGAAATGAGATATACAGAAACCGAGAAACTGACTGTAGGTGCAGAGGTGAAAAGATGATAAACAGAGATGGGACAGATAAAAGATAATAAATAGTGGTAAAAGAGGGCAGTGAGTGGACGGAGTGATTGAGACAGAGCAGATGACAAAGACAAATAGAGGAACAGATGGTATAAAAAAACATTTCACTATAATTAAAGAAGACAAATAACAGTCAGAGAACATTTTGAAGGCTCAGCTTGAAATTTTATATGTGAAAGAAAATATTGAAAAGCAAAGACTGTAACTCAAACAGGAGAGAGAGACATCTATCTATCACGCCTCATCTATCTGTCTTCATGACGTGTCCGTTTTTAAGGGAACTCTCGGCTAATTTGGACCGATTCATCCAGACTCCAGAGCCTTTACAGCATTAATTCAATTAGTAAGAATAGTTGAGTCCAACCACTTGGACTCCTGTTCTGCCTGGGAGAGGCAGTCCCATGGCCCTTTTTTCACTTCTAAATGAAAGCAGAGGGATTATTTTCACACTGGAACAAAAAAGAGGAGACTAGCCTGGGAATAATGCAAGAAATCAGTATTAATGTTCTTTTAAGTGAGTGCATCAATCACAAGGAATATTACTGAAAATGAATGAAGATAAATGAATGGGAAAAGTTGCCAGCATGCATTAAATATTTGAATTGTATGAGCAGGGCTTTATTGATGAATTAATAATTCAATCAGAGGGACTGTGGAAGAACTGACTAGACTAAAATGTAAGATTTTAACTTTCTTGTAATGAATTTAGATGCACCCAAAGGAAGAAACCCCTGTAGCCCATGAGTGTACAGTACTGTATGTGTTCATGCATGTGTGACAGAGCTTTTCCCTTTTTACATGCATGCCTCAGTGCTCCACCATCCTTTCTGACATGTCTGCATAAAAAAGCTAGGAGCAGAAATCCTGCCAGTCTCCATCTGATGATTACAGTACTTATCTTGTCTGCTTTCCAACAGTGCAGCAGAGGTAATATTAACTGCGAGCAGGTGCGCATAAACCAAAAAAAAATCTACCAACCACACACGATATACGCATGTGGTTAGAGAATGTTATCTCGGGGAGTATGTTCAGAGACTAGGACACACACAAACACACGACTAAAGTTTCATGCTGTATTTTTTACAGCATTTTCACATATATTCAAATTTGTATATTCTGTTCCACCCCAATCAATTAAATTATATTCTGTTTCATCACATTTGATTTCCTATTTGTTCTAAAGGGCAATTCAGATGTGCACTCAAAGTGGCTTATGTAAGGATAGTGGCATCGGTTCATATCATAGCAAATGTGTTTCTCCTCTCTCACTATGTGAAGGATAAATAATGCAGAGGGGAGAACGAGCTTTCTGTCCTCTCAAGAAACACATCCCTTGAATCTCCTACTCAGCCAATTATTGCAGATGTAAGGGACATGCAGCTGAAAAAGCATTTTCTTCTGTAAAGTAATGGAAGGATCTGATAGTGTGCAAACCACATACATTTTTTATATACTGCTGTTTGACAGCTAACTATATTGTTGCAGCTTTATAAATGAGCAAATTAATTATGAAAGCACTGATCAGAGATTGTAAATGTCATTTTTCTTCCATTCTCCCAGTCTCTCACTCACAATCCCAGGTTGGTATTGTATACTAGATGCACTCTTTTTCTCACCACCACAACAACCCCCCACCCCCACCTTACTCGCTGTAACACAGACACACCTGAGGCAGCCTACAGCCGATGCAGAGGTGGCACAGCCCGTGGATAGTGTGCATCACACCTCCACCTCCTCCTCCTCCAGGGTTCAAGTCCGCAGCCAGCACGCACACACTGCGACGGTGACTTTCCACCTGGCCAGCCCTTCTGCAGCCAGAGTATCTCCACAGCTTCCTTTGTGCGGCTGAGTGTGTGCTCCTGGGGCTATGCTCCGATGGCTGGGTGGACTTAAGTGTGTTATGAATCATCTCAACAGTGACAGCTGCCCAAAGCGTGGCTGGGGTGGCTTTAGCCTTGCAGTGTTCAAAATGTCCAGGTGACAGGCCAGTTGAGGTGGCTCTAGATGATAATATTTTGTCTCACCTTGCTGGAAAACAGACACGAATCTGTCGAGTATAACAAAAATGTGTCCTTGGAGACGTTTTTCAGCCAAACTGGCCTTCACTCTACATCAACTTTCTCCAAATGAGTCTAGATTAAATGTTCTTGGTAACAGTCCTTTCTGCAAAATTGGCGTCACTCTGCCACTGATCTCCAACTGCAATATTATCCATTTAAGGTTTGTTAGTAACGACTCCAGTCATCAGTGCACATTCCTCTGTGCAAATGTTTATGGGTCTGTACCTGTCATTTCATCCACAGCTTCATGTCATCCTCTTGGTTCCTTTAAAACTCCTCTTCAATCATCCCTTCTTCTTTCCTCCAACTTTTCTTCGCTCTCTTCACACTTGCTCTATCCCGTCACACACCGTCCAACTTCTTGCTCTGTGGCCCGAACAGCAGCAGTAGCTCCTGAGATCAGCTGTGTGAGAGTGTGTGGCGGCGTCATGTAGGCGAGACTGGCGCTGGCTTGGCCTGCTCAGGCCACACTGCAGCTCCTGGCAGGGGCGCTCATGGGAACTCTTCAACAGCAGAAGAATAGGAGGAAGTGCCTCCCTCCGCCACCCCCCTCCGAACACACACACACATGCACTTACGCATACCTCACCACCCCGCAGCCAGGACAGCTTTGTGTGTCTGCCCCCGATAAGGCCAGTTTGCTTCCTGAGTCCACACTATGATGCTGTGAGAGGTGCTATAGCTCTCAGTCATTTGCAAATATACACAGTAGTGACTAATGTAGGTGGCACGAGTGAGGCATGTATAAATAAGAGGGAGAAAGGCAGGATTTTTAATAGAAGTGGATGGACAGGTCTGAGTTTGCAAACTTATAACAGTGGACTTATTTGAACTGTAAACGGAAATGTTTGTGATTGCTTATTATTAAGTTGGGTCGAACTTTTAATGACCACATTTCCCAATAAAAGAGAGTGACAGCAGTATTGTTTGGGCACATACTTAACTTACACACACACACACACACACATCTCAATCAGAACTCACACCTCATCAGACTCTTTCCACCTAAGCTCCCATACTCCCCAATCTCTGTCCAGACATTATGCTTGTTTGTTATGTTTTGAACTTCCATATTTCCTCTGCTTTTCCTTTCAGCTGCTCCCTCTCACCCCGAACCACACGGTACGGAAATTCACAGGTCTGGGACCTCTGACAATCTCCCCTCCTCTTCCAGTTATCCAAACATTACTTTTATTTTTGTTTTCAATATCCGTATGCCTGGGAAAGAGGTTGTAATCTGCACAAAAATAACAACAAACACCTCAGCAGTAGTGCAAGAAAAAGCCTGTTAAATTACGGCTAAAACGATGGCCAGTCTAACCCCTAGCAACCTCATTAATTCCGGGCTTGCCTCTTTTCCTTTTTATCGTTTGGAAGTCTGGCTCATGGAATGAAACATGGACAGAGAAGTGATGGCAAAAGAGAGGGGTGAAAGACAGGCGATGCTGCACTAGTCTCTACAATGCTAATAAAGTGGCAGAAAAGGCCGTTGTCTTAAGATCTCTTCATGCAAGTAGTAATGGCAGCTTTTCCCTGTTTGCCTTTTCAAAAGGGCGAGGGTTACCCGTCAAGCACACAAAAAACACTTTCTCTCTCTTTCACACTGTGCTGTTCACCTCTAAATAGGGAGAAGGACGGATTAGAGGGAGAGAAGAAAGGGAGAGAAGAAAGCATGTCTTAGGGAGAGGAGTGAAAGAAGAGTTTGAAAAGATTGTCTGCAAGCCAGACGAGGCCAATCTGGTGTTTAGTAGTGTGGGATCTCTCTCTCTCTCTCTGTTGCTCTCCCTCTGTCTCTCTCTCTCTTTCTGACCTGAATAAACAGCTATCAAAGGAGGAGGCGTTTTCCAAGCCAGTGAACTCACAAGATGGGTCTAAAGCCAAGTTCAGGGTCACAGCTCAGGTTGTAGTTAAAATCCAAACTGTGGAAGCTTGGCATATGGATTCATAATTACACTACATTTTGAAGGCTTCTACAAATTCAAATTAAGTTTAGTGCTTCATGAATCTATGAGTCAAATCAATAAAACTTTAAAATGCACAGGTTAGCGCACTTCAAAGCATTTTACCAGTCATGGACAAACTAACTAGAATAGATATACAAGTCAAATATAATTGTCAAAATATAGAAATAAAATTAAAATGTGAATAAAAATGATAACAGTTAAATAAAATAAATAACAAGACTAAGAATCTACAGCCATACTAGCTGTTCTGATGATAATTTAGGCACAGCGATGCTTTGAGCTAAATGCTAACATCAACAAGCTAACATGCTCACAAAGACAATGCTAACATCTGCTAACATAGGCAAATATATTTACAAAGTTCAGCATCTTAGTTCAACATGTTAGCATGCTAACGTGTACTAATTGGCACAAAACACAAAGTACAGATGATGCTGATGGGAATGTTATAATTTTGCAGGTATTTGTCCAATACTTAAATCAAAGTATTGGACAAATACAAAACTTTGAACTTATGATGGCACTAGATGAAAAGTTACCAAAGTGATTACAATTCATCCTGAGGGGGACATGAATGTCTGTATCAAATTTCATGGACGATCCATCCAATAGTTTATTATATATATTTCATATATTTCAGTCTGGACCAAAGGGATGGACCGACCAACCGACACACCAACATTGCCATCTATAGAGCCATGCCCGTTAGAAATTTTGTTGGACAAAGGTCTTTCTAGGCTCTCATTCACCCATGCATACACACACTAACACATCGATGGCCGCGGACCTGCCATGCAAGGCGCTGGCCATCTGGAGCAATTTGGGGTTCAGGGTCCTGCTCAAGGACACAACATGTGGACAGGAGATTAAAGGGCAACTCACTCTCCCACCTGAGCCATAGCAGTTTAAACAATGTGATAAACACTGTGCAACTATGTGCATCCCATTTACTGTATGTGGTTTGGGCTTCTTTCAAATGCAAACTTCTTTCAAATTAAAAGACGGTGCAGAATAGCTAGGGGCAAGGATAGACACTCATACATCCTGTATCTAGCAGAGAACATATGAGAGTTAGGAGCAGCCAGGGACCTAAAATACTCACAGAGGGATACGTTCTGGCTAGGAAACTAACCATTCTTCTTTTATTCTGAGACGCCAGCCAGAAAATCGAACCTCTGTGTCCTCTTTTCAGGTCACCTCACCCATCCTTCCCATCTTTCCTGTCAGACCCATTTTCACAGAGACAATTTGGGACCTAATGCTAGCTGACAAGCAAAGTGATGCAGGGGGACACGTTGTCCAGGGTACGCTATTGTTAATATTCATGAACTCTCTGCTCCCTGTTAATGACATGAGCCTATAGCTTCTTTTTTTTTTGCCTGTAAACATAATTGGTAAATGCTGACATGGCAACTAAGGAGATTAATTCTTGTTATGCTGCATGTCAAGTCTTTAATCTCTGGCCTTTCTAACAGGCCAACATATCTGTGTTTACTAAAACTTTGATTTTTTAAGAAGGAAGACCTTTAATTCTATCAAGAGTAGAGTTTCTCTAAATATCACACTGATTGAAAGCCGCAGTTGATGATTTCACATCACAAAATTTCACACCTTTGACTATGACTAGTATTTATCCCAAATTCCAACAATTCCTGCCTACATACCCTTAAAAAAGCAAACCACAAGAACACCTGATTTTTTGGATTGAAAATTTAAAAGATGTTGTCTCACAGTGAGTCAGAAGAAGCAAAATAACAGAACTTGATTGGTGTGACATTTTCTAAAGCATAATTTCTCCCAAACATGTGGTAATTATCTAAATACATAGACAGACATAAAACAATCATTTTAAGTGAAAATGCTGGGGAAAGTTGTAAAAGTGTAGTCAGTGGATAGGAAAGGTTCTTGAAATAGCCTTGTGGTTTTCTGACGGACATTCCTTTGTGGATATCAAGTATTATCTTCACCAACATCTGAAGTGTCCAAAGCCTTCAATAAGCTCTGTGTAAATCACTGAAATTATTCATGTGTAAGACCATCATCAAACACTGAAAAATGTTTGAGTAGGTAAAGAGTGGGCAGTTAATGATACCAGAGAGCTCTTTGTTTAGTAGGGGTGATGGCCATGGGCTGACAGAGGGAGAAAAGAGAGGGAAAAGAGAGGAGGAGGAGGAGGAGGTGGAGGAGGCCACAACAGTAAAGGAGGAAATACGCAGCGGTCTGGAAGGGAGCAGGGACAAGGCAACAGAAAACGAGTACAGAAAAGAAGAGAAAGTCTAAAAGGTTTTCCATTCTCTGCTAATTTAGTCTGTGAATGTGCTTTCCCCCCCTTCCTTAACTCTCCCCTGAGACTGTCCCACACAAACCGCACAATCATCTGTTACTCTGATTCACCCAGAGATAAAGAGGAAGAGAGAGAACAAGATGGAGAGGGGAGGGAGGGGAGAGGAAGGAGAGAGGAAAGGAGCATTTACAAATACGGATGTAAAACTTCTCAATGTAAAATCTCAATGTTGCACCACATCATTACTGCCCTCTTCATCTTCCATATGACTTCAAAAGCTTCTCAAACTCTTGACACTACTGGACGCAGGATTGTTATTATGTTAGCAATGTAAGGAATGTAATGACTCTGTTGCAATTCTACAGAAATTAAACATTTTGCCTGTGGCACACTGTGCCAAGTACAGTGTATCGGGTACACAAAGCAATAAAAAAGGCACAGGATCAAATGCAGAAGCACTACTTTGTGAGATAACTAATCCCTAACTTATGTTTCTGTGTGTGTATGACCTGCATTATGTGTACAGACAGGAAGAGTGTGTGAAAGGTGAAAGTAAAGTGAGCTCCTCTGTCTAATCCTGTCCAGTCAAGCTTCTTAGCTACAGTAACTCCATATGACCACTGCTTTCCACTGAGTCCACATCCTGGAGTGTTTCAAAAGCAACACGGATATGTTTCACTGACATACTGATCTGTTGAATAGTCCTAACAGTCAGTCACTCTAGGGGTCTAAGTCATAATAATCATTTTTAAATTAAATTATAACAAAGGATTTCACAAGAACTGGCAATTGGACAAGTTTGGCGATTAAAAACTAACCAAACATTACAGTACTTTCCCTCTTTACTGTACAACCAAATAGAAGATCAAACTAAAACTACTAAAAGTTCTATAAATTTGATTGGTTGGGTAATTCTAAAGTAGGTTAGAGTGTTAGTTAGTTAAACAAAATGCCGGCAGGATTATGTTTTCTATTAGCATAATGTGGAAATGTTAATTAATGTATGTGGCAAGTCACAGAATGATACTGAACATCAGTCAAATGTTCACCGACAACATATTTCATTTGTTTTCTGCCAAAATATCCGTTTTTGCAATACAATATCCTCTCATTGCAACAGCATTATTAAACTTTTCATGGTTATGTTTAGGCACTGACAGCACTTGGTTAAGGCTAGGGAAAGATCATGGTCTTGGTTTAATATAGAAAAAAATCTGCAGTGCACTGGACATTTAGCCTAACCTTAACCAAAGTGCTTTTGTTGCCTAAACCTAAGCACAGACAATACTCTGACTCAGAAGTGTGAAAGTCCTGCACTTTGTACCCTACGACTTATGTGGAATACATAAATGTAGCGCCTCATTTACTCGAAAAAAAGTTTCTTGTGAACATAATCCAGCTAGCGATTACTTTGCCCGTCATCATGAACAAATTAGTACCACATAAATATCTGCTGGAGAATGCTGACCATTGCCAGTACTCATGGGAGGATTGCCCCTGCTTCTGCGCTACCACTGGTTGCCAAAGCAACCCATTAACACCCCCAAGAAAATTTGTCAAAAATATGAGCACAGTGATTGGGAATTTTGCATCGTATTTAAGTCACTCCAACAGCCCAACAAACAGTTATTGTGAAACAAATTACATTACTGACAAGACACTAAGGCTCTCATTTCAATGGTATTTTGCTTATATGGTTAATTCCATGATTTTAGCTAGTACCTGTTTTGCTGGATTTTTGTCCTGTAAGTAGCTGGCATGATTGGAAGTTTACGGCTACACTTCTGAGTGTGAATGCAAATTCTTTCTTGTTTGTGGCGAGCACATTTGGAGCAGACTGGGGCATTTGTTCTAGCAGCCGGCCAGGCCATGTGTGGTTTCTACTGTCTCTGTCAGTATGTTTTATTAGGCTACTGCTTGTGCTGAAGCACTGCACTGTTTTCTGACAATATGTTGTCGAAAAATCAGCTGAGAGCGTGTAATTGGATTGAAAGCTGTTCACCCTTCCTTTCAAGGGCTTGTGTACTGTCTTCATTTTTCACATTTATGTAGCCTGCTTCATACACTGCAGCACCTCCACTAAACTACCATCTATAACAAGTTCCTAGCGTTACAGACAAGTGATGCATCACAGAAATACCCATGAAAGGAAGATACTATATGCTTTATATCTAAATATAGCCACTGTTACACATGCATCATAACCTGTAAAAGTGAATTTTTTAAAGTATTATTCATGTTGGCATCCTGTGGGAAGAGGAGTCGCAGTCAGTTTTCCATGAAAGTCACTCTGGAAATTTGCCATCTCAGGACCCAGTAAGATTAGTAAGCCATGGAGGAATACATCTTCCCCCAAGGCTGTACACCTTGAACAAAAGCATGCAAAAAGATGCAGCATTCACAGCCAACAATGCAATCCTATCTCTGGTGTGACTCTGGAGGAAGGGTCAAATGACTCGGGACAATGCAATGCCCTTGCATTGTGTTTGACTGACAGCTGAGCTGGCAGAGGGACAGTGACATGATTGTAAGCATCATGCTCTGTTAACTAGTGTTTAAAACCTAAAGAACAAACAGTGTAGTGATAGCTGAAGAAGGATAACACCAATAAAAACAAACATTAAGTTGTTCCAATAGCTACAGCTAACTAGCTATCTAGTGTGCAAAACGATATGAGCAAGTGCACTTTTCCCTGATGGACCTTTTCTATACTAGCTTGTTCAACCAGCCAAGGTATATGAGTTGTAGGCTGCAGCCTGGCTGTTGAAATAAATTGTTTTGATTGGATTTATGGTTTGGATAATGAAACTAGCTTACATGATGAGCAAAGAAGCTGCTGGCAAAACAATGTTTTAAGGAGGTAGCACATGGTTGTCTTCACCCCTCCCAGGGCCAAGAGTAGAGTCCGCAGTGATAAGGACTGCAGTGCACTGGTTGACTGAGCAGTCCAAACAGGGGAAAAACAGGAAAAATCCACAAAAGATAAAAATAACATATTTACTTTTGCCATTTGCGGTCCATTATGGGTCCCAAACCATGCTACAGTTGACCACTGATGTCTTTATATAGAAATATGTTTATCTTCCTGTTGTTGTCATTATTGCTGATGTTGTCAAGCAAATACTGAATTAAATAATCACTGTTTCCTATTCCCAGCTGTAAAATGGTATCATCAGTCATGCTTCAGTGTCTCTGTAAACAGTTGTGGTCTTCTTCATTAATTTTTAATAAATTCAGGACTACCACACAGTCAACAATGTGGAAATTGAGATAATGGACTTTAAAGAGATGTCAAACTTGAAATATTAAGACAAACCTTAGGAGCCATAAGATGTAAAGGATGAGAGAGGAGGACACAGAAAAGTGTCCATGAAGAGATAAGAAAAACTGTCTTCACACAGTTCTCTTTTCCCCTTTCTCATGACAAACCATCATTCTGCTCCACATGTGACTCACACGCAAGTGAGCTTTTTGACAAATATTGTCTTTCAAGAGATGACATCTTGCTCCATTCTCTGCTCAAACACATGATTCAATTAGTTGCTATGGTTGCCGAGAATGTGTGACATGGAATTCATGCAGTAAATATCTGACTGAAGGCAGTTTAATGCAATATGAGTTTGTTTGACATGGTGCAATGTCATGGGTCAACTACTTTGTATAAATTAAATACAGGCCTATACATTCATTGTGCACGCACATGAAAACATAAGAAATAAAAACATATAATAACCACCAACAATCAAAGAAATAATAAAGTTATGCACCTTTACAGAGAAATACTCACAAACTTCCAATATACAATTACAACGATAGAGTTAATAGATATTTACTGTATGTACACACCTCCACACACTCCATTAAACTTCCAGAATATTTCTGTAATTATTCACATGCACCCACTTTACGTGCACATGCACAAACAGAAGTAAAATAGGTTTGATTATACTTACTGTTAAGCATTGCATATTCTCGGGGCGATTGGTCTCGGGGGCAGCACCATGGTTTGACAGCACAGCCTCTGAAATGTAGACAAAGGAATCACGGGCTGAGACAGTGCCTTTGGAGCCCATTTCACTCTGTGCCAACGCAAAACAGTCTTTTGAATGCACGAAAATAAAGTCCTCAAATAGTTCTGAGAGTCCATAAAAGTGACTCAGAAAGATAACAACAAGCAATTATGGCAACAGTTGTCTAGAGCAGTCTTCGCTGGGCTGGGATTCAAACTTCAGAGCGCACATAAAAGGCAAGAAACAGGCAGCAGAGTCAAGGAAAATCCCGTAAGATGCAAGGATCCAACAAACTGCCTAAGAGAGGAGTGGAAGTGAGAACAAGTGAGAGGGAGGGAATGAGGGAGGGGTGAAGAAGAGAAAAGGAACTCCACTCTCACTCTATTATCCGTCCGTCACAGGGCTCCTGGGAAGTTGCTATGGTTACGGGGACTCACGCCTCAGTGTCCTTTTAACTATTGCTCATAAAGGCGGCATTCAGCTTTGGGCCACAATGCAGATCTCCCTCTCTCTTTCTGTCTCTTCTTTCTACATTTCCTTCTGTTTACATCTGTCTACATCTTTTACTTATATATACACACACATCTTTCCTTCCCATTTTCTGCCCTTCCCCTCTGTCTCTCAAACTCCACACACCGCAACCACACTGCCCCCCCTCCAACCACTACCTCCTTCTTCTGTTTGGTGTTTCTATCTTTCCTTTTATCCCCCTCTTTTCTATACTCTTCCATCACACCCCCACCTCGATCACCATAGGAGAGAAATTATCCTACCCCAGCCTGTGAAATGTTATTTTCCAAACTCTGCCAACCAAGTCGAAACAGCCCCAACATGAGTCAAAGAGTGTAAGTGGATAAGTACCCTTCTGTTAACCGCATGAAAAGTTGGAATAATCACATTACATACAAACTCATACCTTGAAATGTCCACTTTAGTAGCTTTAAAGTAAGAAAAAAGCACATTTTTAATACTGCATTACAGTGTTGTATTTATCTATTTTTTATTTGCCTGGTGAAACACCAAAAAAAAAATCACACTCATTCTGAATAAAATATTCAATCCAAGACACCATCAATTCTGCCTTTACTGCTGTCTGAAATGGAAGCTTCAAGATGTGTTGTAAATCATTGTATTCCTTTGACTAGAAGTTACAATAAAAGTATGAGGATCACACAAAGCTTGAGAGCAAAATGTGCATTTGTAAGAGACGGTCCTCCCAAGAAAAACAACAGCATCAGTCATTTCGCAAATGCCCCAAAACAATATATGCTTACGTTGAAGTGATAAAGTCCTCTAGTGACAGTAATTATGACTCTTGTCCGTTAGGATCAAAGGAGGAAGTTGGGTGACGTTACGATGGAGCCAAAAAGTCAGCATAGGGAGGGAGTCAGGGTGGATGGGTGGGTCAACAAAATGTAGGAATTTGCCACGGAGAACTGCTGTTTGTTTCAGTCAACATTCATTTCTTTAAACCAAGACCACGGTCGTTCCCAAACCCAAACCAAGTGCTTATCATTGTAACCATGACAACAAAGGTCACCTAACCTGCTTTTAATAACTTATGTCTGATGTTTTTTTCCATAAAATGTTAAATTGCCCATAAAAAAATCTCTTCTAGTTGACACAAGATATCTCCTACTTCACTAAATGCTCCTTTCTAATTATACGTATATGCGCTTGAAGATTCAAGTTTCCACATTGCACTTGTGTAAGTTGCATATTGGACCATTGTTGGCTTCCAAACTAGTTGTGATATCACAAAAATCAACATTCAAGTGAATAAATAATAAGCAAAACACTTTTTTGAGAACAGCCTATGTGCACCTCAGTATTTTGGACACAGTTTCTACTTTCCTCTGTATTCTTATTTTTTAACCCCAGACTAAAAGGGCCCAATCCCATAGTTGCAGTTGCCATGGTAACCCGGAGGCATTTTTAAAAAACGGATCCTGTCACTTGTGAATCTGAAAACCTCCAGGGGTCCAGCATAACAGAGGGGCTAACCTGGCTGGCGTCAAGCCCAGAAGAGAAGCCTTTTGTGTGGGTAAGACATCAGTAACACAGGGCATATGAGGGGAGAGACATGGAGCAGCTGGCAACAAGAAACATCCAGCATGACTGACATAAAAATGGGGGAAAGAAAGAGGGACAATAAGAGACGACAATAGTGGACAGTGGGAAAAGTATACACAAGAGAAATTCAGGGAATGAGGAAAAAAAGGAAGGTAGTTCAAAGAAGGCAGTAAGAAGCCGAGAAGATTAAAGAAAGACAGACAATGAAAATAGACGGGGAAAAAACCAAAACGAGGTAGAAAATGAAGACATGCAAGAGTAAAGAAAAGAAATCAAAAGGTGTTGGCAGTCTTTGGCAGTTGAGTCAGCCAGTCTCAGATCTGCCAGAACATAAAAAGCCCTCAACTCTGCCCAAGTCCCTCATTGCACCACTCGCTCACTTGACACCCAGTGCCTCTTTTCACCTCCTGTCGCCCACAAACAAATAAACCCTTGATGGAGAGAGTGGAAAAGCCAACATGGCAGGAGATTGCCTCCACTTCACTGTTTGGGTTGTTAAAATCACCTCAAGCATCAAAAAATGACTGTTTTAATTGGTAACACCAAGAACTAACACAGTCTATAAATACATTAACTGACATGGACTGGCAAAGGTAAGCATTCAAGAAATTGTGACACCAACATAATGATGAGTGGATGACAGGTTGCTATGCATCAAAATGTTGCCCTTGTTAACAACCAACAACCAAGCACATTTCTTATTTTACTGCATCATCAAGCATGTCACAGTCCTGGGAGAAGTACAGTATCTGACTGACAATAATAAAATATGTTGGACTTTTGCCATCTGTGTCAGATTATACTGACATGTTAAAAAATTTAAAAAAAAACAAGTACAAGTACAAAGTACAGTAAAAGCTATACAGTAAATGTAAAAAGATGACTTCACCTTTTATTAATAAAATGTATCTACAGTAGATCAAGTTCAAGTTTACTACTCAACATGAAAGATACAGCTAAGTGAAACACTGTTTAAATTAAACTGAATAAAACTGTATACAATATGGAATTATCAAAAACTTAATAAAGATCTAACTGCAAATTCAAATAAATATGTATAAAGACCAAAAATTCCACTTAATCACATGAGACTGATATTTAATATTCCAATACATCTGAAAAAATATGTATGTGGTACAGTGAAGTTTTAGATATGCGGTGTGACTGTGAGTACTCCTACGACTACTGTTATTGTTGTTCTATCTCTTTTGACCACACTGTTTAGTTTAGAAAGTGATACAGTCAATTGGAGAGCTTTTTGGCAGTGGCTGGACAAAAGCTTTGATTTATTGAACTAGAGTGGAATGTTTTAAAACAGGGCTAAGCGTACACATGGACCTCTTTCTCAATTTCAAAGTGCATTTCTACACACAGACCTATACTGTATGTCAGATCATCTAAGAGCAAAACAACACAAACCACCAGAGGTCTGAATAAAGCAGCATGACTGACACTTGGTGCAGCATAGTTTCCAGTAAACAGAGCTACAAGATTTTTTTGGAAACTGACTATTTTAGTTCAACAAATTAATGGAAAATGACCCATGGAAAACACAACACAGTAATCATACCAGAGTACTAGTGCAAACACATAGCCTGTACATTGTTCAAAATCACATTTGATCACATATCTATATACTGTATGCACATTTGGCGTCTGCATAATGACAAGTCGCTGTGGAGTTTTCTTGTACACAAACAAAAGTTACATTTGCATTTAGTGTTTCTCACCAAACGCATTGTGTGTATCCTTAAGGCCTAACAGACCTACTGAGTGCATTTCCTTCTTAATAAAACATCTGCAAAGCTGATTTTTTAAAAATTTTAAATCATGCATTCTTTACATCCATGATTCCTTGGATGTTGTTTCCTCTGTGACCAAAGCATTATCAAACTTTTAATGTTCAGGCACTGGAAGCACTTGGTTAAGGTTACAGATAGACCATGGTCTTGATGTCTAAACTTAACCACAGACGGGAAACTGGATGCGAACCCCAGGCTCTGGAGTCAAAAAACCCGTGCTTTGTACTCCCACCATCCACCCCGAAGTCCTCCCTGCACTAAATAAATCTAGCACTTCATTCACTCAAATAAATGTTGCCTGTGAACATAATCCAGCCAGTGAGTTTAAAATTGTATTCTTCCACTAATAAGATATTATATTATATATGAGTAGATGTACAGTTTGCAAAATCATTAGCCATGCAGGTGTTTTGGTAAAAACACCAGTACATGCATGGCTCGTCACTAGGCTGAAAGAGTGAATGCAGTCTTGTGCCTGAAGGTGTTTTTGTTGGCCAAACTGATCCTAAAGAAAAGGGTATGAAATGGGTACTGCAGCCTGCAGCCAGCTCAGCTCTTTTATATGTTGTCTTTGATCATGTTGGCCATTATTGTGCACTGTGTTACAGTTGTAGTTTGTGTCCTACTGTTAAGTAAGCTGAAGAAAATAAATGTCTGCTGTAACTGTGTTGCAGGTTTTTTCTGTAATGATTTGTACACACATCTTGTTCTGTCATCATCTTGGTCACATCTGAATTTGTTAATTTCATTTTCTATAATGTTTAAATAGGTTTCACGGTGACATCTGTACATTTATTTTCCAGAGGGAGTTTTTTAACACTGCCTCACATTCAGAAAATAATTTATCCCATGGACTACGAGGATCATCTCCATGCACCAGTAGTCCAAGAGGATAACTGTGTAGATCAAAGTGCTTAGTGTTTTTTTTTGTTTGTTTGTTTGTTTTTTAAATCAACTTTGAGAGGTCAAATATTCCCCATTTTACATTTATTTACATATCCACTAAATCCACCAGGCTACCACCATCCCTAAGGATGGCAAGGTCGGTCTGACAGTCTGTTGGCCGGTCCACCACTGTAATATCACTGTAATATCTGGAAGCCATTGAATGGATTGCTATGAAATTTTGTACAAACCCTGACTTTTCCTCGAGCGCAACCACAAGGTTGACATTTGTGGTACAGAGTGAAATATCACTGTAAACATTATAGTTGCTAAACACCAACGTGCTAGCATTATCATTGTATGTATGTTAGCATGCTGATATGAGCATTTTGCTCAAGTACAGCCTCACAGAGCTGCTAGCCAACCCAATGTTTGGCCGTAAATGCTGCAGCAAGACATAAGTAAGAATTTCTACCTCTGATAATTACAAACAAACATCTAGCTTGTAAATGAATGCACAGGTAATGCACTGTACGTGTTTGCCACTTACAAGTAGATCCCTGAGTGGAATGCATTTTGTTTATGCATGACTTATCTGCACACTACCAGCCCAAAGCTGAATACATTTCAGACATGACACAACCTTAACATTCAAATTTAAGTATGAGAGACGTTTGTGCACTGGTCTCTGCCTGACCTCAGCAACCGCTGAGCGATTGACTCATTTATTGCATGATGCCACATGGAACCAGACAATGTGATGACTTTTAGCCATTCTGTATAGCCAGATAGTAGTGATTGACGCATTTCATTTCCTGTTTCTGCCCTGGCCAAGGCAGGACAGCCAGAAAGGATTATGTCTGCTGTCTGTTGACTCAAAGTGTTGAATGATTGTCCCTGATAGAGATTTGTAAAAAGGATTTGAAGAGAACAAACACAGAAATATTCAGAGACTGGGATGGAATTTCATATCCAGCCTGAATAGTACATCCAAATTCCTCAAATCATCAACTTCAACCACCACCACTTCATCAGGTTCATCATTTGATTATAATAGCAGAAATAGTTGCAATACTATTCATTTCCTCTGATGCAGCTTTGGGTATGTTATTCTAAACTAACATAGAAAGAAATCACCAACAAGATCATCAATATTATTAGCGAGCACATGAATTCTGCCTTTATGCCTTTTCCTTCTTAAATTGTGTTTTACACACTGACCGCTGTACTAAATGTTTATGGTGGCACTGGCATGTGTGAAGATAAAACCAGCTGCTGGTCTATCATCCTCTGTGTACAAGCCTCTTTGTGCAAGAAAACCAAGTTATCACTGCAGGGTAGATGAATTTAGCCGGCCTGACCTCATTAATATGTATTTTAAAGAGTGGCATGGTTAAGACGCAACAAAAGGGGAGGTGGCTACTCAAACTGACAAATTGAACTCATTTACTCCAATTTAACCCTGAAGTACATTGCAACTGTAAAGAAAAGAAGAAAGCCAACTTTTTACCAACCTTTATTATGTTACCCATTTAATTTTTTCTTAACTTCACACAATATTGACAACTTGTCTGGCAAGATGCCCTCAAGTATGAAAAAAACAATATACATTTTTTACAGTATATTCTTTGCTTGATAAGAACTGTCAGCATGTGCTCTGACACCTGATGAGAATATATCTGCAGAGCAGAGATGCTTGAAATGGGCAGGATGGGAACATGTTTGTTCTCCACATGAATGCACCCCTTATTGGCAGTCACACTTCCTCAAGTCACGCCCACTTAGTTCCACCTACCTTCTGCAGGCTCAATATGTCTGCCCATCAGGAAATCAATTCTAATTTACTTCATGTCCATGATGACTTTCAGCCGTCTAGGTTCACTGCCTCTGACCCTAACACATGGTCCGCCCACTGGAGATTAAAGACTATGCTATTCGGAGGTTTGCTGTCTGCACAGATTCAGTACGTCTGGACTATATTCATCTATTATGAAAAGCAAAACAAGTGTGTGTACGATGCAGATGACACACTTCTTAAACACAAGCCTAATGGGTGTTCTGCTATTTTTGCTTTCACGCATATACGGACCACCTGACCAACATCATAAGCTTGTTGGAGGGAAATGCATTAGCCATGGTCAGAAAGACACATGCACATATCACTGTGGGTCAGTTATCAGTAAAAAATGCACAAACATAGATAAAATATACATACGCTTCTGCACAAACATGCACAGATGAGCAATAACATACCTAATATCTAAATAATATCCCACCAACCAAATTAACACCTAAACAAATAAAGAGAAGTTAATGGTAAGTGCTTTTTAAATCACCACTGATATGTAATTAATTAACCACAAGACTAAGCACTGTTTATCCAAACAGATTTCTCCTGCTGCTTTAAGCATTTGAGGCAATTTGAAAAAACCTCACAGTAACACAAACAATCATTTTTATCAGTTTTTTCCCCTCTCCGTTTTAATAGTCTACACATGAACCACATGTGTGTATAGGCTCATTTTCATTCTACACACCTACAGAATACTGTCCAAGTACACTGAAAATTAGATCTAATATCCATGTATCCCGCATTGTTAGTATTACTACTAGTAGAACAGCATTTAAAGAGATGTGTACAATATTACTGTTGCTTAAAAGAGGTTTCTACCACTGCATAATCCAAAAACGTGTTCTGAAAATCAACACTAATTGCCCCGTCACTCCTTATCTCAGAAATTTTGTTTGGCTGCCACTCATGCACAGACTTTCCATTTCAGTCCCTCAACTCGTGTTAAGTAAAGTTAAAATGGCAGCCTTTTTATTGTAGCCCTACAGTGTAATTAACTGTCAACGCTCAGCGGATAGGTTTTGTTATGGAAGCATGGAGAGTCTGAACCATGCAAGAGGAAAGTCTGTCTGAGCCACAATGGTGCTAGAGAGTATGAGAAGCATGACTTGTAACAATGTAGAGAGTTAATTTATCTCTTTGTGCTCTGCATATGTGATTTGATGTACCTGTCATTATGGCCAAAATACATTAAATTAGTCTATACATGTCTTGCATTTTGGTCTGGCCTGTTGATATTTCAATGAAATTTAATTCAGATTGTTGTCTTCTTAAATACTGAATGTCCCAAGCCAACCATTAGATCAGGGTGATGCTACATCATGTGCAGATATACTGCTAGCTTCCCAGTCCAACATAATTCTCTGTACTGGCTCTCAACTGGCACAGGTCTCTGAGTAAGGGATTAGTCAGACACACTGATCCAAATAGTGCACCTCTGGTGAGAGTCTGTGCACATTAACATGGATTAATCTAGCAGACCAGTAAAATACTTTTTCAACAGATGATGTTTGCTTGTAAAGTTCGACTGTCTTTCAAAGTGGATATGGCATTATGAGATTAGAGCCATTTAGCTGTTGGAATTCATTGTCTTTGAGGTCAAGAATAGCCAGACAATTGTTTTTGCTCAGAGCACCTGCCCAGATAAGTTATTCAAACAGTTGTGACTTCTGCCTGGTTTGTCAAAATCACATGAAAAGGAAATCCTGTCTTACGATACAAATATACAGGTAGTACATGCTCTTTATATGTACATTTTCCTATTGCAAAAGAATTACATAAAGACTGACTATAAATGTGTACTGTAGTTGTTTGTTGGAAAGTGGGAAGTAAGTGTGGAGATGGGAATTTTTGTTTTTAACTCCACTGACTCAAGTTGAACTCAACTCACTGATTTTTGACTCAGTGATGCTTGAAGTTTTAGCTTTTAGTTTCTTGTTTAATCGTGAACGAATCTGAGGCTAACCAAAGCCAAAATGGTTTCACTTCTCTACCACGGCACATTTAATGTTTAACCTAATCCTAAACCTTATTCTTAACCATTTACTTGCTTAAACTTAACACTTGGGGAATGTTTCATCACGACAAACTTGTGAACAGTGAATATAATGTAATTCTAGTTCTGTGTGTATTTAGGACAAATAAAATCTTCACATTATTTGCATCTACAGCATATTATAGGTGATCATTTTTGGGTTCATTTAGCTGTCTCACCCTTGTGCAACATCTACTGTGCTGTGCTGGTGAAAGAGTGCAGGCTGCACTTCCTTCACACAGGGCTCTGAGGTTCTGCCTAAACAGCGCATACCATAATTCCCCTAAGCGCTGCACAAAAACAGAACACACAAACAAACACACAACCAAATGCAGCTCTTATTGCTTGAGAGTAGTTAGAGAGAGTTAGAGGAGAGGCATGATGACAAGCAGCAAAAATGATAAATTAGCTTTGAACCAAAAGCATTACAAGAACATGGTGAGCCTGCCAAGCTCTCAGTATGCCCCTACCCACTCGTGTAATTGCAGGATTTTCCCTTAATAATATTCTGTATATATTGCAAATCATGGACTTCTATAGGCTGGCAGCAAGTGTTACATCAAATTGTTTGTTTAGTAAAAGCCTTTTTGTATTCTGCCACAGTGCTAGGTTATATAGCAATGGACTGAGGCCTAACAGACAAATGAGAAAGATACCAGAGTGAATAAGAAACAGTGATGTCTGAAAAAAACGGAGTGAATAAAAATAAAAATACAGGTGAGAGGGAAAGGCGTGAAATGGAAAAGACAGGGAAAAGGATATTCAGAAACACATGGATAATCAGCATGAAAGAGACAAAATATAAAGAGACTGACAGACATATGGGGGGGGGGGAGACACACCAAGTGATATTGTAATGAATGGGATTTTGGTCATTTCCATGTTGCATGCCATGGTGCAGCAGTGCCTCCATGGCCTACATTCTGCCAGCTGGCAACACACAAGTGCATGCACGAGTATGAACCCCCCCACTCACACACACGGATCATATAAGACAGTAGTGAGCAAGTATTGCCACTGGGAAAGATGAAAACATTCTACATTTATTAATACAACCAAACATTCTGTTTCTCCTTTTTTGGCATAAAATGAATGGACTTAAAATAAATGGACTAAAAAATAATGTGAAATGAATGGACTCAAAACTTCCTTTATTGTGCTGCCTCAGCAACTGTGACTACAATTACTAAATTTGTGTTATAGTTAAACACCTTTCAGCCTATCAGCTCAGAGCTAAAAGAAATACTTGCCTATGTCTTGAGTCCAATCTGATACCCCTGTCCCAGTTCCATCCACAGAAGCATAAAACTAATTTTAAAGTTGCATGAGGCAGATTAGCCTAGTTCAGCCAAGCAGTGTAAATTGGGATGGTTAGCCAACGTCTCATGATATCATCGTCATTCTCATAACTCAGAATGGAACCATGTGAATAAGCAAAGGAAAGTCGACGGTACTGAGAATGGGGAGGGTTGGGGTTTTGTGCACATGTGTGTACAAAAATGGAGTCATACTGTAAGTAAACCACTAAATGGGAAGGTAAGCTCCTTCAGGGGTTTTCCATGGAAAGCAGTTGTGACCAATTTAGGTCAGCATGAGGAAATTAGATGAGAATTGGCAGATTATCAGCACACGCACAGAGTAACAACTAGATTAAAAGCAATGTCAGCAACAATAAAAGCACAAACAAGAGAAATATAAAGATGGAAGAAGATAAGGGAGAAGAAACGAGCAATAAGAGGAAAAAAAGGAAGGTGAAAGTGAATAAGCAGAGGGAGAGAATGCAACAGACTAAAAGGAGACAAGATAAAACATTCAAACAGCATCCTCTGAAGTAAACAAATCACTTCATGTTGCAAATTTGCTGCTTTGCAATGCAACTTCCAAAATATACTCATGTGCAGTGAGTACAGTCAAGTATGATAACACAAACATAGTACTCACCTAGCCTAGGCTGCCCTTATGGCTGGCACAGAGTAGCATAACTCCAACACACATACACCACCAACGTGAAACTACAAGTGAGTGCAAACATAAATAGTAAGAGAAGGAGCATGCGAAGGTGGAGAGAAGAAAAATAGATTCCCAAATAAATGTGTCTGAGTGTGTGCGGGGGTGTGTGTGTGTGTGAGAGAGAGTTGGGTGGGTGTGTGTCTGTGTGTGAGGGGAGATCCACTCCAGCAGCGAACGGTATGGGAGAGCTCCGTCTCTCCCTCTCTTTCTCTCTCTGGCAACTGTGACGCGTCAGGGTTTCAGTCCAGACCCCTCCCTCCCTCCCACTCTGTCTTTCCCTCATTCGCTCTCCCAATCCCTCTCTTAATCCCTCGCTTCCCCAGTCGCCCCACCTCCCAACCCAAAGACTGATAAAGATGCGAGCTGCGAGCCTGGCACATGTGACAATATGTATATGGCATGTACTTACAGTACTTAAATTGAGTTGTGTTGTTACAGTTCCAACATTTGTTTGACCCTCACACACTGCTGATTGGCCATTAGACTATTTGTATCCATCTGTCCTTTTATGCAATTTTG
This sequence comes from Maccullochella peelii, assembly GCA_002120245.1. Taxonomy (NCBI): domain Eukaryota; kingdom Metazoa; phylum Chordata; class Actinopteri; order Centrarchiformes; family Percichthyidae; genus Maccullochella; species Maccullochella peelii. The sequence goes on along the minus strand of LKNJ01000076.1, from coordinate 73,922 downwards.
ATTTCATTCTCTTGTACGCTGTTGTATGTCATTTGTAACTTTTATGGTCATCCTGTTTTCCCATATCTACCTAACTTCAATAGGGGATATGGGACACATGGGATATCATTTGAAAAAAAAAAAATCGGTGATATCAGTGCTGATATGACACCAGAGTTTTTCTACTGGTACTAATACAATACATTTTTCAATACCTTTGTTTGGGGAAAATAAACACTAACACAAAATATGCCAATGTGCTTAATACATCAGTTTTAGATACAGAACTTTGCCTAAAATAAATATTGCTTATAGATAGAAATGTTTCCTGATTTAAATTTGATCAAAGAATTAAACTTTTGATACTTCAAACATTTCCATACTCACTACGACAGACACGTTTCAGTTAAAGATAAGTGTTCCAACCTGATTCATTGATAATGATTAAGTTAACTTACCAGTGGAGTTGTGTTGTGTGGGCACTTTAAGATGCTTCTTCCTCCCCAGCTCTTCCCCAAGCAGGTAGTACCATCCTTGAACCTCCTACAGCACACACACAAAGAGTGTGAAGAGACTCTGTATGTTTGTGTGTGTGTGTGTGTGTGTGTGTGTGTCAAGTGCATCCACGACTTGATAAGCTTGGGGATTCAACCTAATGACAACTAAATTTAAAATGAATTTTCTATGTGGGGGCATAAACATGTACAGAAACAAACACACACACCAATTCAATTTGCTTGCTCCTCCAGGGCTGCAAACACTGAACACATACACACACACACACACACACACACACACACACATTCACCACTCACAATGCTTTAGCTTATTCCAGCAGCTGATGCCCCCACCTCTGCACTTCTGTACTGTGAGCCAGATGGTGTGTGTGTGTTTGTGTGGATGTGTGTGTATGCACATGTGTGTTATGTGTTTACAACTACTGTACGTGTGTTACATAGTCATGCAGGCTGTGGCAGAGACGGTCTGATTTGTAATCCTGATGATGCAGACAGTCTTTCAAAAAAAGGACATACCAACATTGTTGTAAGCTCTGCCATTGTTTCACTCTGTGTAACACATTTATTACACACACACTGCCAGTCTCCTCTTTTGAACTAAATAATGTGATGCCATGGACAGTGACAATAATCTCCGTTTTAAAAGCACCTTATCTGAGTGGACAGATTCCTGAGGGCTGTGGGACAAGGGGGGAGGACGGGCAGGGGACTTGTATAGAAGATGGGGGAGGGGAGGGCATATGTCCTGGCAGTCAGGGAGGGATTTACGCCATCGTTCAATATTACCCTGCACATGTGACAAAGGGGAAAAGAGAGCTGTTAGTCAGGAGGGAGACAGTCGAGAGAGATGGAAAGAAAAAGCAGGAGATGGAGAGAAGTAAAAAGCACAAAGTGGCAAAAGGATGCAAACAAATGACAAGATGTGACAGGCAAGCAAAGCAGGTAACAAAAATAACACTCATGAGCTCCAAATGCTTCTGAAATAAAGCAAGAACACAGTGGAAGGAAAGAGACAGGTGTGGATTTGAAGTAAGGGCAGAATGAAAAAAGAGAATAACGGGGGGTGAAGAGACTCTGTGTGACTCAAAGCTAAATCTCCCTCATCAACATATTAAGCCAATTAAATATTCATTGGGATAAATGTTAGAGGAAGGAAGCCATTAAGCCTGACTGAAATATCATTTCTTTCCGTTGTTTGTTTTCCTCACTGATGTGGATGTTAATTGAAACTACAAAAAAGACTTACTGGAGTGAGTTTAAGAGAGAACGAGGGTTTTTTGTAAATGTGCAGCTGTGTTCATGCTTTTTTTCCTCATTTTATTTCTAAGCACTAAATAAGGAGTTTTATGTCTACTTCTAAGCAAGCCAGAAAATAAAAACAACAATACTCGTAGTAATAATAAAAATGCCAACTCACTTAATGCCTCTTCAACGAATGCAGAGACAATTTTTTGTGTCATTCAAACAGGAAAACTTAGCTCTGGTGTCTTTCAGTGTCATCTTAAAACTTGGGTCAAATAATCAAAATTAAAAGGCAAATACTGATGATTTCTACCACAAGAGGTTTTTTTTTTTTTTTTTTTAACAGGTCTCATAGTAAAAGAGGACACGAGAGAAGGTTTTTACTGTACTTTTACTGTAAATGGGTTCTTGTTTTGTGCAGCGATTTGAAACCCATAATGTCATGTGTCTTAAACCACTGCGTCACCAGGACACTCATATTACTTCACAAAAAGCCCTAATTGTAGGGTTCATTTCGGCAGAATACACCATTGGTAAAGGGCAAATGAGTGCAGCAACTGTTCCTACAAGCACAGAAACAGAGAATTGGATGAAAGTTTTTGCAATTTCTCTGAGCGGGTTTCTCAACTGTGCTGTAACCATAACGTGAATACAGGTTTACTGCTTTCTCTAAACCCAAGACAGAATCTGGTTAGTTTGGCAGTATATTCACTGTGCTTTAGTTAAGCAGTGAAAAAATATATATACTTTCTTTATAGTGTAAAAGTATCTGATGGCCTTATGTGGCCTTAAAAATACACACATGCAGGCTACATGATGTAATAATAATGTACATAAATGATAAAGAGCTGAGGCATTACATAGCAAACATTAGCAGTGGTTATTGCACTAACCACTAAAACATGGACTTTCTTTTTTAAATGTGAATATATGGTACACTGCAGGGATAAAATATGCACATCTGCAAAGGCAGTGGTAGGACAGTTGGATAAATTAAAGTTGAATAATTAAACAATGTAGGGAAATAGTTAAGATGGGGATATACTGTACAGTGGAGGAGAACCTATCCCAGCTCAGCCAAAGAGCAATGCTGAACTCTTGGACCTCACATTTATCTGCTATCACCTGGGACAGATTGGGAAGAAAGACTAAGGGCCGGTGTTCTTCTATATAATGATGTAGGTGTGTGGGATAAAGTGGTGTTACCCTTTGTGTGTCTGTCGTTGTGTGTCTTTGAGTGGTTATCCTCTCCACTCCACATTGTCTGGCAAGTAGTCAGTAATAAGTGTCCGAATCTGAAATGCTTCATTTCACCAAGAAAGTTTACTTTCAGTTTTCAGTTAGTTTCACTGTGTATGGTCTTGTGTGTGTTTTAGCCATGTTATCAGCATGCTTGTCAGTCGGTCCACCACTTTAGTCCAGACAAATAATGGATGGATTGCCATGAAATTTTGTACAGCCATTCATGTCCACCTGAGGATGAATTCTAATCCTTTTGGTGATACCTTAACTTTTAATCTAGTGCCACCATCAGGTCAAAGTTTTCATTCATCCAATACTTTGGTTTATGACTAAATACTTGAAAAACTAATGACATTCCCATCAGCCTCAGCTGCAGGCTACTTTCTGTTTATTGCTGATTAGCCAATGTTAGAACACCTGATGGTGAACATTAGCATTGTCATTGTTAGCATCATAGCATGCTGACATTAGCATTTAGCTCAAAGCACTGCTAAAAACTCAAAGTACAGCCTCCCAGAGCCGCTAAAATAGCTGTAGCTATTTGTAGCTGTAGCTATTTTACCAGCTAACCATGCACGGAGGCCAGAATGGTTAGGAAATGTTCAGTATGTGTGATGAGAACAGGGTGTGCTGTGTTTTTGACAGCTCAAACACAGGCTGACAAAAGAAATTGACTTTGGGCTTTGTTGTCTCATGACAGAAAACAACAAAGCAGGTCTTGTTGTCATTGCAGTACCAGTGATATCAAAAGTCTCCAAAGATAATTTCTATTAAGATGCAATACTTGTTCATATGTTGGTCATATGGTGCCTTTATGAGAAGATTCAATTTAATTTGGTTAAAAGATTTACAGTATGTAATGTTCTTTTACAAAAAGTCTCAATATGCAACATCATCTGATCAACATGCTGTATTTTTGTACTGTCATTTTAAAAAAAACCAGTAAAAAAAAACAAAAAAAAACATGAGATTCCGTGAGACAGACAGTAAATAAGGAGTGTGTGTGTTTGTGTGTATGACCCATAACATTTCAGTAGAGAGAGTGACTCAAACTGTTTTACTCCAGTATCTGCAGGCAACATTGCTGCGCTGTAACACTGGTAACCCCAAAGTGTTTCCTCTCAACTATCGAGGTCACTGGAATTCATTCACACTGAACTAAACTCTTAGATTCATGGTCTAATGGATGGACAAACACACACACAGTGACAGAAAGAGTGAAAGTTGAAAAAGGAGCTGAGGACACTGTTGACAGAAGCTCTTTATACCTGTAATCTCTGTGTTTAAACTTACCTTGTCTGGATCCATGAGGGAGCACACACCAAAGCTCATGCAACCCAGCAGCGCACTCACCCTGTTAATACAGACAGAGAGAATAAATAAGTAGGATAAAAATCAATTAATACCCCTTAGTAAAGCTGATGTGTCATCTAACTCAGGTCTGACATTTGAAATGTGTTTATCTTCCAAAAGTGTTAAATCCAAAAGACCTAATGACAAATACAAACTAATCAAACTATAACATTTTATAGTGTTTTTCATCTTGGTGTCAGATTTTGACATAATCTTGTCCCACGTTACCGTACAGACTTATTTACTACGGCAAAGAGAGGACAAGACTGATCCCTTGGGTGAAATCTGTGTTGTTAGAGGCATAGTAAACCATAATAAAGATATACAAAACAATAAAAAGTTGAAAGCAGTAAAAATGTGATACTTGGGAAATATTTTTCATGAATACGTCAACATACTGACTTTGGACAAATGTATTATCAGAGTTATGGGAGTCTGTGTGTGTTGGTGGCAGAGGGGGTAGGAATGTTTAATTATGCATACATGAGAAAAACAGTTCTCGACAACCTCCCAGCTGGACAGGACTAATGCAGCTGCTGATGCTGTTTTGAGAGCAAACTGGCCGTCAGCACAGATGAACACATGAAATGTTTCTTGGCTCCACTCAGTAGAATGAGCCAGTGACCGAAAAAAAAGCTCAGCTGAACTGACAAAATATCATAAAGACAATGTTAAATTTATAATAGGCCGTTCTACCAGAACCTCCAGTGAATCCACTCAGCTCTGGGAAAGTTTTTCACACACTAGATGAAGAGTTAAGGGATCACCAAAGTAATAACAATTACTCCTGAGAGGGAAATGAATGTGTGTACCACATTTCCATCCAATTGTTGAGACATTTCACTCAAAACCACAAATGTGAACCCCATGGTGGAGGCTAGATAAAAAGTCAGGGAATCACCAGGCACCATGAATACCTGTACTGAATCAGATGGGAATCCATCCAATAGTTGTCAAAACATTTCACTACAAGCTCAAGAAACATCCTGTATTTCCTGCCTATGGTTCATTTGCCAGCTGCACTAGCACCTTTCAGTCTCCCACAGGATTTAATCCTTCATCATCTTGAATCTTTGTTTATTTTATGTTTAACTGTGAAACTATCTGTATAAATAAATAAAATAAAATAAATAATGCCTAATGGCAACAACTTATCCAAAGAATTCTTTGTTACAAACAATACTGTATATAGTGTTTTGATTTCTCTTCAAGATCAGACAAACTTTGAGCCTGCCACTGCTGTGGATAAACAATTATGTGAAGCTGGCAGAAGTCCACATAATGCATGGTTGGTAAAATGTGGATCTTTTGTAGATAAGAACAAGAGATGATTGAGGTGGGGAAAACAGAAAATGGCACTGTGATACCTGGTGTTCATTTAATTATAGTGTTGCTGCTATCACCAGCCTTACCCCTAACTTGAACATTACTTTGTTTCTGTTGATTAACACCGCAAGGGATGCCCAATGTCTAACTGGAGTTGTCATTTAAGTAAAGATCTATTTTTTAGCTGCACGCTGTGCCATTGTGTCCATACATTACAGGACTGCTCACGTTCATATAGGGATTCAATTCAATTCAGTTTTATTTATATAGCGCCATATCATAACAAAGTTATCTCAGGGCACTTTTTCATAAAGAGCAGGTCTAGACCGACTCCTTATGTTTATAGAGACCCAACAACAGGGATCAGCTGGGTTTGGCTACAGCAGCAACTTGGCCAATGCTTTGCTGAAATTTGCTGAAGAGGCACTGCTGCCCACAACTTCTTCATAGCAGCACAGCAGAAGGGAGAGTTGAATAAGCACATTTTCATGACATTTCAGGCTGGACTTTAAAATTGCTTCTGAGGAACACATGGGTGGCACAGGGGTAAAGATTACCCCTGCAGAGACCATGGGTTCAATTACTGGTTGTGGTGCTTCCATGTTTGTCATGTGTTCCAACAACCACAAGCCAACAAGGATTCTTGTCCTTGTTGCTGCATTAAGAATCTCCACGGGGTCTTTTTCTCCTTTTCTCGATGATTCATGAGGCAGGCAGTTAGCTGACATGTGGGGTTATTTGATTTGTGATAGAGTTCCTAGAAGGTCCAAGATGCACACGTTTTCCCTTTGCTTTCAGAGGAAGCAGGTTCAGTTTACAAATGAGACAGGGATACATAATTCTCAATTAAACTCAGGGTCCAAATCAGTCCTTTCATGTCAACAATGTAAATATTGCTTTGAATGCTATGAATGTGTGCTGAAAATATGAGCTGTGTGTACGAGAGTGGACTTCAACAGGTTGTGACCTCAAGGTCTTGTCTTTTCCTCGAGCAACTCCACAACAAAGCTGACGGTGGAGTTGGTCAGATCACTGCTGTTCATCTGAGGTGACAAACTGCTAGTGCTGAACAGATGCTGCCCTGGTTTATCGTAGAAGATCGTCCTTGCTTGACGGAGCGTCTGGAGAATCAGTGGTTGTGTGAAATGACTGAGTGAATTTGAAGTAAGTGAACAAAGCCTGCTGAATACAACTATATGCACCATAACCATTCTGCACAACGAAAATGGGAGCATACAAGAGTCTACCTCTTTCATCTTGTAGTTAATTTATACCTATTGCCAGACGAAGGGCAGAGTGGCCACAGCTTTCAATAAATCAAGTTGTTGGGCAAGCTACACTTGGAATGTTATTAGCATAATAAAGGGAGCAAACTAATATTCAAACAAAGAGGCATATACTGCATCTAGCAAACAGAAGAATATTGCTTTATTAAATGTATATTAGTATTCGAAACATTTGTTCCTACTGGCTTTTCCCAATTAATACCAGTGGACATTTGGTGTGAATGAGGCTTAATTGCTTAGCAAAGATGAGTAAATCGCTCTTAATCTGTGTCCCAGAAACTGTCCCAACAAGGTCTTTATCTTTATAATCATTCCATGATCTAAACTCAACCACTCACGTAAGCTTGTCCCTGTATACAGTACATCTGCATGCATCCTTCCAAATATGTGGTATTTTGTTGTTTTTTTCAAATGAAAACAAAAAGCCTTCATCACAGCCTTCTATGTTAATGGCAAAGAGCCTTAAACCAGATAAAACATGTTGAAAGTAGTGTTCTTCAGTATTTCTAGCACATAGCAATGCTTTTCATCTGTCCTCTCAATACAACATTGCACAAGAAATTTGTGACTCATTCGACCATATGTCCTCCATCCCCAGCAATGACCCTGTTGCAGCTTAAGTCTGGTGAGGCAGGGAGGTGAGAGTAACACATTCATTCTGCCAGATTCAGAAAAAGCCATACAAAGAAACAAACACACTCACAAAAACACAGAAGAATGTAGCAGCATCAATTATAAAATGGTATTTTACTGCCCTCATAGAAAGCTTTGTTCCTGTGCACATGTGGTGTGCCCACCAGCTACGTGAAAACAAAAATTTTAAATATGAGTTTAAATGAAAAAGAAACCTCACAAAACTATTTTCTACGTGATCACTATTATCACTCTCACCAACAACATCATCAACATTCCTAGCAGGTACCTTGTTGCGGAGTCAGAGTTCCACATTGTGAAGAGCAGTCTCTTATGAAGGTCCCCCTCACTGACAACACTGAAAACAAAGGAAGGAAAATAAGTCAACTGGTCTCAAATGTTTGACTAACTAGATTAACTGTTCCCATTGAAACGTTGCACAAACGTTTGTTTGGCGTCAACTACACTTGGAAACCCCAGACCTAAGAGTCAAAAGCTGTGTATGTATAATGCAAAGGTGGATTATTTACATAGTTGTCGCACCACATATCTTTTCTGCACAAAATGTCAGGTGAAATTGTGGATACATGAAATTTGAGATACACTAAGGACTCAGCTTAAATGAATCTACATCAAATTATTATTTTTTTTTAAATCTTTAAATGGTATGCAGGGTTCGACATTAACCATGGCCCGTAGCCACAAAAAGTTTGTGGCCACCAAATACTCCATTGTAGGTGGCCCCCTGTGGCCACCAAGTTTTATCTCTATACTGGCTATACTTTGCCTTCGCCAAAGCAACGTTACAGTTCCACAAACATCCCAAATCTGAACTACAACTATGAGAGAATATATGTACCATATGTTTACAAAGAACTTTGAGTTTTCAATTTAAAAAGATTATAAAAATATATTTTCATTCTGTTAATGTCTTTTCATTTATTGTAAGTGTCACAGTTTAGGAAGGCTGTGTTAAGTTGCTTTAAATAACCTTTTCTGTATTGTTTTTACATAACTTCACATTTGGGCCACCAAAAATGTACTTTGGCCACCAAATTTAGGGGCTTGGTGGCCCGTGGGGCCAGTGCTTGAAAATACTAGCATCTATCCCTGGTATACCACACTTCTGGGAAATTTAATGGTTGTAAAAATTGACTTTAATGCTTACAAGTAAAAGGTTTGTAAGAATACGGGGTTCCTACAGTGAGGAACCATCCGAGTCTTCTGTCTGTCACTAGGATCACTGTCTGGGAACATGCCAATCTGAGGAGGACAGCAAAACAAAAGCACAGATAATCTGATCTCCACCATTGTCTCCCAGTTCCCACACGGGCTTTTTTGTATAATTCTGGACAGTGGTACATACCTTAACATAAGAGTCACATGGCCCCTGGCACTCTTCCACCATGCCCCTAGCCTCCAAAACTGCACATACAAATAGAATAAATTATGATTATGTAGTTGCATTAATTATGCATATGCACATCTCATTTTCAGGTGCTGGGTCAAAATATCACTAATACAGAGCTAACACTGGACCCACAAATGCTGTGCTCCACCATAAGGCTTAGTGTGTAGATTAGATCCTGTATGGTGTACAATATTTCTGAATGAACATACTGTTGCTAAAAAACACACGATCAAGTTCTCTCATGTAGACCATGTGTGCATGTGTTATGAGTCCAGCGAGTGAAAATGTAGAAGCATATTTGGCATATGCACTGGGCAAGCTGCTTTGGTTAAAAAGCTTGCCTGCTTCCCATTAACTCACCCACATTCTTGTTTCTTGTTGAAGTATGTGGAGAAAAAATAAGAGGATGTCTGACAGCTGAAATAACAAGCTGTGAAAATGATTTGCAAGTATTTCTGTAATGACTGAGAACCCATAAGGGAAAATCTGCATACTTTAAAGAAACAGCTTCTCAAGTTGGGTGATTAAGTCAACATTTGATGCACTTTTTTCTGCCTTCATCTTTGCCAGCAAGGCCATTTTACTGTGGGTAGTTTATCCTGTGCCAAAGAACAGCATCGAATGAGATTCCATCCTACTAGTGTTTGCTTCAGGAAAATTAGAATACCTGACAGGACTTTACAAGCTTCCACATGGGGCTCAAAAACCACATGAACATCGAGACAGGAGGTTATATCAAGTCAGTTTTTCAAGATAAGATACAAGACCAAAATGGCAACTTATTATAGATAAAATCATTACAGCCGCCTACTCATCTTGTTTATTTGTGGTTCCTTCATGGCAACTGCTAACTGTAGCTATCATATGTAAAGCAAATTTGGAGGCCAAGTCAACACCTCGAACTCGTTGTCATGTTCCTCAAACGATTCCTGAACCATTTTTTCAATGTGGCAGGCGCATTATCCTGCTGAAAGAGGCCACTGCCATTAGGAAATACCGTTTCCATGAAGAGGTGTGCTTGGTCTGCAACAATGTTTAGGTAGGTGGTATTTGTCAAAGTAACATCCACATGAATGGCAGGTCCCAAAGTTTCCCAGCAGAACATTGCCCAAAGCATCACACTGCCTCCTTCCTACAGTGCATCCTAGTGCCATGTCTTTCCCAGGTAAGCGACACACACGCACCCGGCCATCCACGATGATGTAAAAGAAAACGTGATTCATCAGACCAGGCCACCTTCTTCCATTGCTCCGTGGTCCAGTTCCGACGCTCACATGTCCATTGTAGGTGCTTTCGGCGGTGGACAGGGGTCAGCATGACCAGTCTGCGGCTATGCAGCCCCATACACAATAAACTGTGATGCACTGTAGATTCTCACACCTTTCTATCAGAACCAGCATTAACTTTTTCAGCAATTTGAGCTACAGTAGCTCTTCTATTGGATCGGACCACACGGGCCAGCCTTCGCTCCCCAGGCGCATCAATGAGCCTTGGCCGCCTATGACCCTGTCGCCGGTTTACCAGTTTTCCTTCCTTGGACCACTTTTGATAGGTACTGACCACTGCAGACCGGGAACACCCCACAAGAGCTGCAGTTTTGGAGATGCTCTGACCCAGTCGTCTAGCAATCACAATTTGGCCCTTGTCAATGTCACACACATCCTTATGCTTGCCCATTTTTCCTGCTTCCAACACATCAACTTTGAGGACAAAATGTTCACTTGCTGCCTAATATATCCCAACCACTGAGAGGTGCCGTTGTAATGAGATAATCAATGTTCTTCACTTCTCCTGTCAGTGGTCATAATGTTATGGCTGATCTGTGTATGTCTGTATGTATAGTGACGCTATACATTACATACACACTTTTTAAATTAGATAACTATTTATACTACATAGAACCATCAACAACCATGGTGTGAGACAACAGAATATAGAATCTGAGATGTGTTGATCAAAGGACATACTGTATATAGTGATGGTCTTGTACCGAGTTGCATTATCTTGAAAGGTGTTTTTAAAATTCTGTTCCCTTCGTGTATGTAAATTGAAGTGGAAAAAAATTACAGACTTAGATATTTCATCAAATGTGTCATGTGACAATAATGGACAAGAACAAATACTGAGAAAAACATCTAGTTTGGCATCTGATAAGTAAATGGCCGTTTACTCAGAAAAATGACAGGGGCACAAAAGACACAGAGGGGAGGTTGAGAATCTCAAACAAAAGTAGGAGGGTGCATGGCTTTGGTTGCTGGGAGACCAAAATAAACAACCACTTTTGTTGAATTAATATACCCAGCTACCTGCCCACCTACCTACACCTTTTCTCCTTAATTGTCACCTGTCGCGGTTTGACAGGTGGCCGGCACTGTGCAATATTTTACTTCATATGTTGCAAATCATATGGGCTATACAAATAAAGTTGCCTTGCCATATCATTTTTCAGTATTTTACATATTATTTGATCAATATTTCACCAGCCTCAAGCAGGCACACACTGTATATAAAATGAACGGGGCACAAAGTGTTTCTCCATAGCAGTGTCTCTATGTATGAACAGCCTTTAAAAAGGACTCACCGCTTACAACAAGTACTTCATGCTCTTGGATGATTGACAGCTTCAGCTGACCTGAAAACGAGAGAAGGAAGGTTGGTATCATTGTCGAACGTAATGGTTTATATTAAGAAATGGTTCAACATTTTGGGAAATACACTTATTTGCCGTTTTGCGGCGCTTTCAGATTATCATGACCACATTTCAGATCCCTTACAAAAATCAAAACAATAAAATACCACGTGGATCCTTAAATGAAATTGAACCTGGCAACATTAGAGAACTTGCACGAGCAAACAATTTTGAAAGTACAACCCACATGCAAACCAATAAAGGTCAAACAGCCAGTAGCCTGTGTGTGTGTGTGTGTGTGTGTGTGTGTGTGTGTGTGAGAGAGAGCGAGAGATCAGCACAAATCTTTTCACATGGTAACATTGTGTCATCTCCTATCTGAGGACCAAAGAGCCCATCACCATAGGCTGAACTATTTATTTTTGGTTGAACTTTACTTGATTTTTTAGGTTTAGGGAGCTTGTGTGTGTGTGTCACTTTTTGTCTGCTGGTTTCTCCCTTTCTCTCCTGTAAGTCTCCTAGCGCTGCTAACAGCGCCATGTTGACATGGCCACTGCTAACATTGGCTTTGTGCTAAATTAATCCTGCTCATAAGAGCACAGTCTAAAGCTAAAATGTGGGAGCCTCGTTGTGTGATAACGCTGCTGGCACTTCAGAGCTTGGGTACAAGGGATGTTTGTCGTTCCCACACTGAACTTGGCATGGTTTTGTGCTTCTGGCTGCGGTAGAAGAACAAAGTGGAAACAGAGTTTGAAATATCTTCCTAGTAGGTCTGAACCTGAAGGTACTTATGAAGCAGTCTCAAAAATACCAAACAATCTGTATCACACTGCAAGAATGAGACAAAGCAATTGGATAATGGTAAATGCAGACTGACAAAACAGTTTCAGGACAGCTATAAAGACAACACAAGTGAATACTGACTACTGCAAGTCCAAGGCTGTAGGAAAATAACATACAATTTCAATATACAATATGGTGCATTTTGTGCACAAGACAGATCAGTAAAAGCAGATCTGATCATTCGTAATCCATGTAATTAAACACCTTGAAGTGGTAGACTGAATTCTTAAATAGATTAGTGTCATTGCTTTCTCTGGTTTAGCATTTTGGAAATGGCTCTTCATTTTCACAAACACCATTTCTGCTTCCCAGCACCAATAGAATAAAAATGCAGTAAAGTATTTTAAGAGGCTATTCCTTTCAAAAGAAAAACGTCCCTAAATCTGAACATCTACAACAGTCGTGTTTCTTGTCCTGCACAACTGGGGAATTCATCTTGTTTGCTGTAAGTGGACACAACATGTTCACAATGTTGTTCAAATGGGTAAAAGGTATTCATGTTTGTAGTAAACAGGCAGCAGAACTGGGATACACGTTTGTCTTATTTGTAAGATTGGCTCACACAAAGAAAGGAAAACATTACCACAGGGTGAATATCAGTCATTTGGGTGTTAACGATAGAAGATAAACATGCAATGGTTTCCCAAGACAAAAAGGTGGAAGGAGAGAAGAATAAGGAGGCACAAAAGAGAAGAGTTGTCTTTTAGAAAGCAGATGGCCTGTAAGAGTGGAACGATGACTTTGTGGAAGCAGAGGTTGCAGTCTGTGAGAGTAGGAGTGAATTAATAGGGCACGGTAGCACTGTGGGTCAATACATGCACAAATGAAAACACACCCATGACACACGCACAGCTACAGTATGGACTGTGCACCCATCAAACTAACCCTCTTACAAATTCATGTACAAATATTTGTATTTTATGATTTTGGACTAAACAGGTTGAGTTTGGGAAAAGATCATGGTCTTGATCTTATTTAACAAGACTAAGTCTTGTTGAATAAGCAGTTGCTTTGAGCCAATTGCCAACATCAGCATGCTAACACGCTCAACGATAATGCTAGCATGCCGATGTTTTGCATGTATATTGTTTACCATGTTCATATTTATCAGTGTGCTAATGTATGCAAATAAACATTAAACAATGTAGTTTTGCAAGTAATAGACAAACAAAAGCATTGGACAAATTAAAGTTTTGACTTGATGGCACCAGAGGAAATGTTAAGAAAGCACAATTTATCCTGAGGAGTGGCATGAATGCCTGTACCAAATTTCATGACAATCCATACAATAGTTGTCGAGATATGGCATTCAAAACCTCAAATGTCAACCTGATGGTTGCATACAGAGGAAAACAATCAGGGGACCATCATAGTCAATAGGCTTCTTCCTCTGGGGACCATGAATGTCCGTTGAACGCTGAACTACTTGCTACTTTGGAACAAAACAGTGCCAGTGAACGTAATCCGGCAATTACGTTTCCTCCAAAATGTACCCAATACAAATTATTGGAACATGATTCGTGGGTGAAATGTTTGATCAAACAAATGTGAATCAAGGTGCTTGCACATTGTGTACATATAAACACTCTAGTCTCCACTCCATATTGAAAGACAATTTTCAAAGCTAATTTTGCAACACAAGCTGCAGCTAACAACTCACTGACTTGTCTTAAAGAAATAAGTTTAGAGACCGTTTCCTGTTGTTAAAATTAGAAAAATTGCTCTGAAATGCCCTACTTCTGAATACATTTCTAGGATTTATGCGTGACTAGTAATCCACCCAATCTACTCTAATCAGAGGCATTTCCATCAAGGAGTGAAGTTCAGCTGCCACAAGAACTTCAAAAATTTTTAAACTGTCATAGAGCTCATGTTACGGGGAATCTTAGGAAAAGGACCCAAGCACAGACAGAAGAGGATGCTCAAAACAGATTTAATGATATATAGAGATAGGTACAGGCAGGTAGGCAACTTAACATACATATGAGTCTAGGTTCGGGCTGGGTAGCCAACAGCACAGGAATTCGGTCCATACACAGGAACTGATATCCAAACCAAGAGGGCGTGCACCCAGTACTCACGCCTCAGGATCTCCAGACATCCACAAAGCAAAACAGGACCTACAACACCAAACACGCGTACTATAAAGGTAGGACCCTTAAAAAACCCACCACCACCAACCGCGGCTCACATCTAAACACTCAACATACAGGAAACACATAACCTGGAGTAATGACCCGACAGGGAACAAAGGAAAAGGACCAGTACAAATAGGGGAGAGCAAACGAGGGAATCAGAGGCAGGTGCGCAACAAACCACAGGTGAAAACAATCAGGACCAGAGAAACCATGAAGGCAGGAAAACAAAACAACCAAAGAAACAGTACTAGAAAAATAAAACAGGAAACCAGACAACGAGTCCATATCATGACAGTTCAACAAATCCTGATGGCTGATGGCTCTAGCTATATCAATCTATTGAACATCTTAAGCAAATGTACACCTCCTCATCCCACATCCACTGCTTTGTCTCATCAGAAACGCACTGAATGCAGAGATGCCATCCTCAGCCACGGAGTTGATATCATGGCAGAATTTAGGGCAGGGGAGAATTTAAAATGCCAGGCTTGTTCAGGTGAAGGAAAGTCAAGGGGAAACAAGCCTTCAGTGTTAGGGAGATGCCAACCTTACAACCTTTACAGAGAGAAAGAGAGAGAGTATATAATTAAAATAATGCAGCACAATAAAAAGGTCTAGAATGAGACCTTTTATAGCAGCAGTATAAAATAATGAGTCCCCGCAACAATAAAAGTATTCAGCACTTTGGAGAGGCAGAGCAGGTTATACTGAAAGAAAGAAAGAAAGAAAATATTTATTACTCTGACTACAAAGGACAAAGAGACTGTTTGTATTACATATAACATAGTGTCATAGTGCTGTAAAGACTCAGCTATTCACAAAGCTCCAAACACCTTTCATGTACATGGAAATTAAATCCTTGTGTAACTTTTTATTATTTGCCCCACTTCCTTATACTATAAAAACACAGTTACCGGGACCCATTATCAGATTACAAACATCCTCCACTTGCACTAAAGTAAAAATTTATCTTAAAAACAGCACAGACATCTCCAATTGACATTGTTGTGAGCATGTTCAGCATGTCATTGTCCTCAAACTTCATACTTGTTTAATTTCCTTTCCTCAGTGTTGTTTGTATCTATTTCCCAGCATGAACTGTGTTGAACAGGTGAGTCATATTTATGTCGTTCCTTCTTTGTGTGCATGAACAATTTGCCTCTTCTATTTGGATCTTGTTTCTCAAAGAAGTCTGTTTAATTCAGACTTAATTTCATTGACAGTGAAATTAACTGCCATTAAATCCTGTCTACACCTACCTACCTACTACACCTTTCATAAACTGTGAGAAATTTGTGAAATTGTATGAGGGGGAAAAAAAAGATGAATGTTATGCAAGTTATGACACCAAGCTGGCAAAATACTGTAAATAATATTTAATTAGTCCAATATAGAGAAAGAGATTGGAGGATAGAAACAGAGATTTAAAAAAAAAGCCTGGAGCAACTAAAAAAAGAAGAACGAAGCTGTCCTTGTTTATGTGCCAGCTCAATCAGGCCACAAGGTGTTTTATGCTAACTTACTGATACAAAAGCACCCAGACCAGCACAGACAAAAACCACAATCAAACACACATATATGACAACATACTATATGTCGTGGCTCCCTTTGCACTGCCAAAAGGAAATCAAAAATCTTATCCAGCCATGTGTCAGATATCAAGGATGATCTGTTATTGGTTTCCCATGTCCAGACATAAAAAAAAACAGCAGCATCCATTTTGCCACAGTCTGTCAGACAACAAAATGTTTGAAATGTCCTACTTTGTCATTGCAGAAGTGGCCCTGTCATTGATGTTGTCACTCAAGACGATGCTACTGCACACTGCCATGTACCTGTGAGGCTTTAGTCCTGATTTAATGCTGATGACAACCGAGGCCCATAACTAAAGAAGGTCAGGTCCTCTTCTTTCTTAAGGTGTCCTTGCATTTTTTTTAGTCAGAAATGGAATTAAAAATATTTTCTCAAAAGTACAGAATGTAACCTCAAAATACATCTTCAATTAAATTGCCTAAAAAAGGGAGAAAAGGCCATGCTCTAGCTGGTGAGAAGGTTATGTAGTGCATGTGTGTGTGTGTGTGTGTGTGTGTGTGTGTGTGTGTGTGTGTGTGTGTGTCTTCTTTATCCTGTACCTCCCACTCCTTCTCGCTCTGCTTTAATAGGCTTTGCTGCTTATTTGTCACATTTGCATTTGAAAACCTGTGCCCCACCAGTATCCAATAAGGCCAAGCTAGAGGACACTGTTGGTCTTTATGTGACAGTTAAAGAAGCCATTATCAGCGGAAAGAAGCAAGAAAAGAGACTAGAGTTAATCCGTGTTCTGTAACATTTTCTGTGAGAACGGGAGAGTTTAGAAAAGTTGGGAAACTGCTGTGCATAGGATTCAAAGTTGTCATCTGGGGCGAGCGCCAGTTCATCCTATTTGATCCAAGGGGGAACAAAGAGCAGATTTGATGAGAGCCATACAAGGTGTCCTCTCGTTTCCTCGCTGAATTTCTTTTAACGGGCTTGTTATATAACTTCCCAAAACTCATCTTCTTCCATGTTAGCTGCCAAAACCAGCTCTAATCGGAGGAGTAGATCAAGTTTATTGCGTCCATTGAATTCACAGAGGCAGACACCTATATGTCAGATGCCAATATGCCTTAACAGACAGAAAAGTAGAGCATTTGATGGCTTCAAAGAGAAAGGTCTGGGGGAATTCAGCCTCTGGAAGACTGCACCTTTCATATTTCTAAGAGGCCTTGGCCTGTGTTTAATATTTAATCATCTTGAAATGCTCTGTACACTTTAATCATGACGACAAGGAACTTCCATCAATTACACACAATCATTGGCAGGCTTATCCATTCTGAGGGGAAGAGAGATAAATGCTCCATGCACATGGAAAAACACTGACTGAAAATACAAATAAAGGGAAAACAAAAGACACTACACACTGACACAATCTATTTTCTTGTGAAAATACGTATATATACAGTAACTGAGGGGTTAATGGATCCACACAATGTTTGATACTTTATAGAAGCATCTCTCATCTTCATTGCAAATTTGAGACCTGGTCCTCTGATTTCTGGGTCGGACAATCATTATTATTCCTCATAAATACTGACTAGAAAGAAAAGTAGGAATAAAGTACAGTGATCCATTAAATGAGGTTGATCTCTAATTAAAGTCCCTTCAAAGCTTTAAAGTTTATCTTTATCTTTAAGTCTGTCTCTCTTTATTCTTTCAGTGTTTCTCTATATATTCTCCAGTGTCTTCTCTCCCTTTCCACCCTTCATCTATAACCTTTCTCTGCCTCTTCCTGTCTCTACCTGACTCAGGCACTGAAAAATTGAACAAGTGGGATGTGTTGCTCTTAGGAGGAGGCTGGCTATAAGGAGCACATATTGGCACAATGGTGCTGGCTAAATCTACATCTGTCCACTGCAGATGCATTATCCACAACCTGGATGAGTAACCAGTATAAATTTGTGTATTAGTATAATATTATAACATCAAATAAAAAGTATAATGGAATAAAATAGTATCATGTTAGTATAATAGGAATATATTAATAATATAATGTTAGTATATTCGCGGCAGAAAATGACGCATTAATGCTCTGTTTCAGAGTTACACATTTTGCACTCACCAGTAGGTGGCAGAAAATGGCACGATAACGCGACAGAAAATGGTGCGTTAACACGTCAGGTAGATTTCATATGGAACGCCATTTGCGCATATAACGTTTTAGATATTTTGTGTTTAGATGACATGACAATGCGTGTAAGTAGTAAGTAAGTAGAAATCTAGCTAGCTACCTAGTGGAATCATATGAAATTGAAATGGAATGGGATAAACAGTCCATCATCATGATACAGTTACTACAGATACACTCTAACAAACAATAGAAGTTTTCTGTGTGTGTGCTATTTGTGCCATATGGGTCAGAGCTGGTTGTAGCCAATAATAAATTCCCAAGACATCTTGGGCTACACTGAGTACCTCCATGAACCCCTGTTTTCTATTTCCACAGAGTGATAGGATATGTTGAGAAGCCACATAATTATGACGCTAAAGTTATCAACAGAAACAAGATGGGAGAGCTTGTAAAGAGGCTTTTGGAGGTGAGGGAGAAAGTCACAGATGGTCCGTAAACATTGAAGCACAATATCTGGCTGATATAGAGGTTCCTCCTCCGAGCCAGTGATTAAAAAACGCAAGCCACATCTAAGGTGCATCACCCTTAATAAACTAAATATAGACATAACCTATTATCCCCCATTCATTTGAAATATCAGCAGTTATCTTGCATATTAAAGCAATCATTGTTTGTACTTTAACTACATGGCAATTTCACAATAGAAATATACATTTCTCCGATGTTTTACTACAAAGCTATGTGGAAATTAATCCTCCAAATAGGCCTTTTAAAGTCAGCCACAGTCAGAACTTCCCCCACAGACCTCCTTCTGACACACCCACACATTCATTGCAGGCATAAAATACAAAAGCCAGCCCTACAACTGTAACCGCACCCCTGTAATACCTTATCCATATTCATTTGTGTGGGATGGATGAGGTTTTAGTCTTACAGTAAACAGTGCAGGTGCACCCTCCTCCAGTCTGGCTAACACCCTCCATAAATGATTCAGGGTGTCACCAAATAAGGAGGAGCAGGCTCATTACCAGACCAAAGGAATTGTTGCTACATCCGACCCCACTTGTTGCTGCGAGTAATACGCTTCTCACGTTAGACACACTGCAGGATCGAGTGTCTGTGCTGGCAGATGTATGTGACACAATGCTTTATATAACATGGACACATTCCATTACTGTGACTAAGATGGACAGACAGACAGACAGACACCCTTCTGTACTTTTTTCGGTTGATGCTGTTATGGATGCATGCCAAAAACCTCTTAAGGAACTATCACACACTACAGTCTTAAACTACACTCTATTTTCCTCAACAAAATGTGAAAAGGAATTCACCTCACCATGGGTACTGAGGAGGAAGGACGATGTCTCAGGGGAGTTGGCAGGGGGCTTCCGCAGGTAGACTCTGACACAGGTCATCTTGGAGAGAGCATGCTAGCTGCCACTGTAGACGAGATGGTTTCAGTAACTATAGAGAAGAGAAGAAACGAAACTTGATGCTTGTTTGTGTGGGGGTGTCTGTGTGTGTGTGTGTGTGTGTGTGTGTGTGTGTGTGTGTGTGTGTGTATGCATGCAGTTAAAGGCAGAGAGAGGCAGCATAATGAAAAGATAATAGAAAATGTTAAAATCTTGATAAATGACTATATTTTTACAATTTTCCACAGTTAGACTTCATGCTTCAGCCAGCAGTAGGATGTGACCTATTACCATAGCTGGCAATTACAGGGCTCAGCTTTTGTTTTCCAAGCATCCTGTTGGAGGTAGCAGTCATGGCCAGATCACAGTAATTAATTTTTATCTGCATACAATAGACATTTCAATCTCCACAATAGACATATGAACAGATTTGTTATTACCCATAATTTCATTAAATGTGCATGTGCATGCACAATATGCACAAAAGAAAACAAAAACATACACAAAGGACACACAGTAATACTAAGCTTACTTTTGCCAGCAAAAGAAATCATTATTAAATTAATCTGCAACAGTACCCATAAAAGCCTGTTTTGCAGGTTTCATCTGAATATATTGATTAATTCTGTTAAATCTGCTTGTTGTTTGTTGTTATTAATGAGCCACCTGCTGGTAAGAGATGGCTTTAAATCTGAGGTCAGCAATACTGTTATAGAAAAGACTGTTTTCTATTATGATACAGCAGTTTCCTGGTTTTCTATGGGCTGGTTGATTTTAGCACCATTTGGAGCCAACCAAAGACAATATGGGCTGTACTGTACTGGGCGGCCGTCACATGGATGGTCATTTTACAAATGTACACAGACATGACTATTAATAGCATGTGAGACCCCAAGGTTAGTTTAGAAAATGTCTTTCACCCTTTACTTTAATAGTCAGAACTTGTTATTCATAAATTAACATATAGGGGTTTTTTTATTAAACACTGAAGATACTTTTGTCATTCAGTAAAAAAATGTTAGATGAGAAGTAAAAAAAAATGGCTATATTAACTTAAGCCAACAAGAAACAAAAAACATAAACAAAAGCAGCCCACAGCTGCCTCCAGAGCAAACAACAAGGATAAAAAACATGTTTCTAATACACAGATTAAATCATCAGTGACTGTGACCTGTAGAATAGATGGAACTAAGCCAGTGTTGTGGTTGTGTGGCAATAATCCAGATTACTTTACAGCATGACTTAACACACCTCTGGGTGAAATGTGACACAACAGCGATAGCTGCAGCACATTATTTTGACATCTTGCCCAGCGGCAGTGTACCAGTAACGCAGAGATGAAATTCGCTGCTAATCCTGATTACCAAACTGCCCACCCACCAAGAAGGTACCCAAATCAAGCTTTAGAGAGATTAACAAATCTAGTTGTTGAATTGCCTACCACCTACCACACACAGTGTTCAAATTCACATCAGCAGGTATTGTACACAGCATGCCCTCAGAGAAACTATTTTGGGATGTCAAAAAATATATCTCCAATTATCTATTTCTGCTGCCTCTTGTCCCTTCCTCAGGACTTTGAAAAGTCATAATCTTTTTCCTTTTTCCTTTCATTCTGTCCCTCCAGAGAAAGCCCCTGATTCATTTGGTCCTTATCAGTTACAGTGAAGGGAAAACAAAGGAGTTCTCTGAAACTCATACTCTGCTTCCCTAAAGGGGAAAATGGGCAGATAATACTTCTGTGGCATGGCATGGTCTGTGTTAAGGGACAGAGTTAGACTTCCATATGTCAGTCTCCCAAGCAGAGACACAAAATGCACACACGTTTTAGGACGTTTTTCAACAGATAAAAATACTAGACAATGGAAACTCTGTCCAATTTGCCATGTTTCCAATACCAGCCCATCAAAACAAAACAAGTCGCACAACTCTTCTCCAATATACCATTCTATATTCCCCAATGTTTTCAACTATGTTGCCTTTACCCAGCCAGATAATAAAGCATAGTATATTGGAGAAGAGTTGGGCGACTTGTTTCATTTTAGTGGACTTGTATAGACGCTCACACTGGTCTGCACCTTGCTGTCTGGACCTGTTCATTATTAGAATATGTTTCCAATACCACCATTATCATTTGCTCTAATTAAGGTTAGAGGTGGCATTGCCTTCTAGTTGTACTAATTATATCTTTGACCTGTCAGTATTATTTAGGTTCAACCATGGGCCAGTTTTTCAGCCTTTGACGTTTTACAAGCACAGTGTAAACACACGCCTATATGTTTTCAATACATTTTGTTTGTTTATTTCTTCCATCCATCCATTATCTATACCGCTTATCTTCACAGGGTCGCGGGGGGCTGGAGCCTATCCCAGCTGACATTGGGCGAGAGGCAGGGTACACCCTGGACTGGTCTGTTTATTTCTTTAAAAATAAAAATTTATAAAACTGTTTGTTTGAGAATTGTATCTGAGGGATTAGTAAATTTGGACTAACAGAGTTTGGCATTCATTTGGCAGAAAAAGTGTTCTCCTATATGCAAATGTATGTGCTGTGTTGCTCTACAAGACTTCATTGATTTCATTGATAACTTATCCACACATGATCTGTGTTATTTATCTTGTAAGTTTCAAACAGCCTGGTGCAAAACGAGGCACAATTGCCTCGGTTTGCATGCCGCTTTCCACACGTGGGGGAACTGATTATTAGATGTTACATGTGTATTGGGATTTACATGAGCCTTTTAATTATATTGTTATCTACAGTTGATTTATTAAAAATCAACTAAAAGTTTTGATATAAACACAAAACTTCCACAGGGGGCCAAATATTTTTTTGGATGGCCAGATTTGATCCAAGGGCCACTATTTGCCTACGACAAGCACTTTTATTGGCCATCCGGCCAATATCACAAGCAACAAGTTGTGGGTCAAAACCACAGAGCCCTGAAGATATATATAGCAAATGCTCTGTACTATGTTGCTAATAGGTTCAGGCATGATAAGGAAGGTTAAATTTGTGCAAGGCAGAGAAGTATGAGGAAGGAGCAATATCAGGTGCAACTGTAAGAGGAAGGCAGTGGCGAGGGAGACTTAATTAAGATAGTAGAGATAAGTAGAAGAGAGCGGGACATGTTCCTGGAAGAGATGATTATTCAATTTCAGCTGGAAGATTGGGGATGACTGTGCAGTTTTGACAGGGGGTGAGTTGTGGAAGGAGAAGAGAGAAGGCTGTGTGCAGAGATGTCCAGATTGCCACAGGGAACAGGTGAGCACCTGATGGTAGCAAACCGGAGCGCAAGGCTGCTTAATCAATTAAGTGAGTCACACACTATATAAGTCCATTAAATACACAATGAAAAATGTGGAGGCACTGACAGAGTAGATACACAACAAATGCTTAATTATAGATTATCAAAAAAAATCTGTTGTTGGCTTTCAATACTTATTTCAAAGCCTGTTTAATCTGTAACTTTATTGTCTTTATTTTTATTTAATCTATTCATTGTTTAATAAGTCAGTTATCACACAAAAATGCCAAACATTCACTGCTTCCCTTTTCTTAAATGTTAAGATCTGTTGCTTTTCTCTGTTTCATGTCATTGTAAATTCAATGACTTTCTCTGGTAGAATGTGTGTGTTTTCTCCAACACACTTCCTACCACCTCAGTCCACAAATGAGAGGATACGGCTCATTAATAAAGAACACCTGCATTTTTGACACCAAACTTTCTTTGAGCAGTGTTTTGTTTCCTGTCTTGCACCTGGTCTTGTTTTCTGAATGTGCAATCTCTTCATCCAAGCAACCCCATGAATCTGTTATCCATTTCTGGAAGAAGTATTGCTTTTATGAGGCTCAGGAATAGCTTGAAGCGGTCAGGCTTGCAGACAGTGCCACAATGATGCTGTAAATCTCACGGGTCTATATAGCAAAACCTCAGCTTGCTTCTGAGCTTATTGTCTGTTGCATTCTCAGTGTTCCTGTCCTGTTCATTTGATATGTCAATGTGAGCTACTAACTATTCAGTATGGTACTGTAGCGCAGCACACTGGACAATATTCAGCAGAATATGAAAAAAAATGTATTTTCCAGTCTGAAAATGTCACCTACAGTAACACAGAATGGCACAAAGAGTGGAATGTAAATAATAAATAAACAGTAAATTTACTCACTTACTGTACAAACAATTTTAAGGTACCTCTACTCCACTACATTTCAGAATGAAATATTGCACTTTTTACTCCAATACATTTATTTAACAGCTATAGTCACAAGTTACGTTGCAGATTAAGATTTTATAGACAAACACTGTGATGACCTTATAAAATATGACACACTGCTATAGATGAAACTACCCAATAGTATATGAAGTAGATAACATTAGCTCGTCCAGGACCTGCCAAATAATAATCCAGTAATATAATAATATTATGACACTGACAGGAGTCATTATGCTGAATTATGAGTACTTTCACTTTTCATACTTCCAGTACATTTTGCTGATAATAATTATGTACTTTCGCTTAAGTAACATTTTGAATGCAGGGCTTTTACTTCTTATGGAGTTTAAAATATGGTATTACTAGTTTTACTTGAGTAAAGGATCTGAATCCTTCTTCCACCACTGATGGCAGGGTATAGCAGACTAAATTCATCTCAGATTTCAACTTGATCAGAAAGATGGGAATACCTCATGCAAATTTACATGAGAAAACCATGGCGCTATAAAATAGAGTAAAGGAAATTGATTGATTCATGCATAATGCAGAAACATTACTGAAGTGCTCTGCTGATATAATGGGCAAATATGAATCAAAACAAGCAACATGGCAGTCTAATTTGTTGTATGAAAAGGAAATGCAGGCTTCTGAGAGATGGGCTTCCCTTTTTAAAACGAAGGTTGTTTGTGCTTACGACCACAGCCATCAACAAAATGTGCTTCAGTAAGTACAAAGAGCAAGTACAAATAGTTTTGAAGCATTAACAAACTCAAAAGATCATATCATCTTTCTCCCATTCTGTACCTACAGTTCCCCTTTTAGAAAACCTTTGTCCTGCAAAGAGGGCATACCGAATACTTATCCTTGCTGAGATGTGGAACCAATTTTCAGCCTCCCAAGTTTTTAACCGATTTTTAATCTGTATTTTATTCTTTCCAGCTGCACAAAACCATTTTCCATTTTTAAGTGCAGAATAATGCACCTTTCGGCAAAAAACAGTATACAAGTGAAGAAGAGTATTATTCCAGTCAATACAAAAGGTACAAGGAGGACAAATCACCTTGAAAGATGTTTGTGTTTTGCTACTTTTAGATATGAGACATCCCACAGAGCCAGAAAGTAACTCTCACATGTTCATTAATTCATTATTTTGCCCATTAATTAATTTGTTAAGGAGCAAAGATAGTGTTGGCTCCCACTGTATCTGCAACACTGCTGACTGTGCAGGCATTTACAGTATATCAGTATGTGACTTTGTTAATGTATATTCCTATTAGAGATTAAATCTTTATCATCCCATGTTCCATTTAGTGTATCTGATTCACTAAACAAAAAAGTTGGTATGACTCATTGTAGCTCTCTTTTCCTACTACAATTTTATTATTTTCTTTTTTTGTTTGTTTTTTTGATGCAGTAATTGAAAGAAACCTCACTGGAGGCAAATTAAATACATTTGTGCTGCTTTCAGAAAATACCTTTTGTATTTATCCTAATATAAAGTTGCACAACATGCATGTGTTGCATGTTGTGTTGATGACATCCTTTTTTAAGACTGCTGACATTGAGATTAATAAATTATTTTATCCTTTGTCCACATTTCAATATATTTTATTAAGATACAAATACATCAGAAACAGCCTAGCGAAACATACAAGTTAATATCATAAACACTCCCAGGCAGTCCAAGCTACATTTAGGACATACTGGTAATTTGAAGTTTTAATAAAAAAGACAATGGCACAACCTACTGGACATGTTATGAAATGCAAATTTTAAGTGTGTACTGCCAGCACATTGCACAGCAAATAATCATGTTGTACCTCCTTGGAGAATGTATTTTATACTGTATTTCAAATGTATCATAGAATTGCTAAAAATGTATCTTAGGTTTCTTACTGTAGAGTTAAAGTCATGTCCAGTTAGGTATGCTTTTCTGGAAAATGCTTAAAGTGCCTGCAACAACTACATCTAACCACAAGATGTCACAACTCGACTTACTACTCCACTCTGCAACTGAGCTTCAGTCTTTTTGTGTATTTGTTAGTACATGTACTCAAAAGTTGATGTGGGCTTTAGCTGCTGCTTCAGCTTAAGTATTGTTTCACTACCCTGTCATTCTCTGTATTTGCACTACAGCCAACTTCATACAGTGCTGTATCTTAGCACATATTTTACTGGTAATGTGGGGGATGCAAATTTTCATTTAAAAAGACTGAGACATCTGTCTGTGCTATAACACATCATCCCACAAACAGGATGATGTGAATCCTGTTATCTCTATAAATGGTTTGGCATGTGCAACTAAAGGTGCTGCAGTACCTTAGCCATATGTTGTAAATCTTAAACACAACATACAGAATTACAGTACAGTACTGCAAACAACACTACATCCTATAAATCATTAATAACGATGGGAGTAGAGATACAGGGTGGTGGGTTTTACTGGATGGACAGAAAATTTAATAATATCTAATAAAATGGCAATATAATGGGTAAAATGTAGCTTAGAATGTTATATTATTATTTTGGAGGCCAAAGTGAGCGTTTGTATCATAATGATATTGACCCTTTGGGTGGACAAGTATGAAAAATGATCTGCTGCACAGTAATGAAGAGTTTTGCCTTATTTCCCGAGTTTCCTGAGTCATTTGAATCATAGACCCAGCAAAGCACCTGCAAACTTTTTTTTTTTTTAAAAACACAGGTGGTCTGACAAATATTACCACAGTTTTAAAGCCATTTCCATATGCTTCAAAGACTCTTGAAATACTTCTTTATTATACCTGTTACGTTGAAATATAAAATAATGGAATTATTATGGATAGGCTAAATAATAATAAACCAATTCAATTTTGTTGATGATATATGTAACTTTCGCCGCCATCTTTGTTTGGCTGAGCTAACTTAAAGCAATTTGGGAGGGGGATTATTAAATCTGATTGACTGGCGACCAGTCTGGGGTGTACCCTGCCTCTCGCCCAATGTCAGCTGGGATAGCCTCCAGCACCCCCGCGACCCTCTGCAGGATAAGCGGTATAGATAATGGATGGATGGATGGTTATTAAATCTTAAATGTGCAGCCATTTTTTGTTATTGGTATCCTGAAAATATTTTCAAAACAGACATGCTTGCTTGTCAAATTTTCTGCTGGGCTTAAAGCACTTTGACTTGTATTTAAGTGAAAAAACTAATAATTAGCTAGCTTTGACTCGAATTATCAATGCAAAAAGTGTGGCGCTGCTGTCACCCATAGCCTACCTTTTTTACTTGAAGTGGGAGAAAGGAGTTTTTAGGTCAAACGGGAACTGAAGACACAGTTTTGAGTGTTTTGGCAGATACTTCTTTGCTTACCCTGCGAGGAATTCACATGAATGTTTTATGCATGATACAATAGGAACTTTGTGGTAGCTCTTTGCTGCATTCAGCGGTTGGATGGGTGGATGGGTATGATAAGTGAACTGCGCATGCGCTACAAGCAACCGTGGCAACTACGTTTGGAACTTTGCAACCAACGTTGTCAACGTAATAATTTGAGTTTTTAACGTAGAGCTGTGCTATGGTTGGGTGTTGGGTATTTAAGCTAACTTTACAGTTGTACTTAGCTATAATAACCGTTGGCATAGTATGGAGTTAGAAAGGGGTGCCAGAATACCGACTTCCGTTAAATGACAAAGGTTATTGGTTATTAGTCTCTCCTCATTCTACCCGGAAGAACAGGTTACTGGGGAGGAAGCTCTTCACATGCTCGTTTGAGTTAGCAAGTAGCGGCTTGATAGCACTCAGTGTGTTCCCAATTCGGTTACGCTAAATTAAGCTATATTTCACAGATAATATTTACGACTCTGTTTTACAACCTACCCTTCACAAACCGTTTATAAGAAGAACTATAAAAACACCTAAATATTTGGGTTGCTGCGATTGTAGCTAGATTTCACGTGAGGGCTTCTGATGATACCGTAGAGACTTATTACGATCATAATAAGTACAATCAACTATACAGTACTTTTGAACAAGGTGGCCTTGACCATTTAATCAGCTGTGTTATCTCACCCGATCACCACTGAAAATCTAACCGTTTGATCTCTGACAAAAGAAGTATGAAAACACCAGGTTCATTTTTGACAGCCATGGAGTTTCTCCCAGTACTTGACCCTCTAGATAAGCCCAAAGAAGGAATATGGTAAGTCAATTCAGATCAATTAGTTGCACTTTTGATGTAAGGAGCTAACTTTTTATCTAGCTGAAATTGTTTTGTTTTCAACAGGTATTCTTTGATACCCAGGGGAAGTGCTCCAGGTGTTAGTGTGGGTCACACCTGCACGTTTATTCCATCTGAAGATGGAGGAAAAGGAAGAATCCATATTGTTGGAGGAGCCAACCCCAGCGGTAGTTTCTCACATTCACATATCATAAATCTAGGTAAAAAACGTCAGCAAACAATCTGTCCAAGGATATGACATCTGCATAAATGTGTTTTACAGAGGCTGGGTCAGTGTATAATCTATTTGTGGTGAAATCACAGTCACCACTGACAAATGTGTAATTTACAGAAAGAGTAGGCAAAGGAGGTTGTGAAAATGTTCAATGTTTTGGTGCTTAATTTGTTAATTATAGTATAGTTTTTGACCATTTTAAATAAAGCTCCCATCACAAATAATTTTGAAGATGAGACAAGCTAAAGTAACATCAGGGGGTCAAGCATTGTGTACAGTGTATCTTGTAACGGCATCATATTGGTGAAACACATTCGTCATGTACTTGGCAGGGTTATTAATGTGTTCCCTTCACATTTATATCATAAGGCGTTCTTTGCATTTTTGTCCTCTTTAACTCCACCAGATAATCATGAATGGGACATCCCAGAGTGGGAGGGTTTGGAGTCACGATATGAACACTGCAGCTTTGTTCCAGAGAGCTGCCCTCAGAGCCTATGGGTGTTTGGGGGGGCACAGCAGAGCGGCAATCGCAACTGCATCCAAAATTTACAGCTAACAGGTAAATCCTAACTTAATTTCACCTAGTGAAATTAAGTTAGCATAGCACTCAGGTGGTTTCACAGATTAATACGGCATCATTCAAAGAAGAGGTGCTGTATGAATGTATGTATGTATGTATGTATGATGCCCTCCATCATACATGTTTGTCATGTTTCAGATGTAGATGAACAGTCTTTGCAGGTAACAGTGCCAACAATGCTACAACTGTGTTGTAACCAATGTTGTTGCTGTGTTATGACCAGACAGATTGATTGTACATTATGTGACCATAGATTTCCGTAAACTGTGTATGATTCATCCTGTACATGTGTGTCCAGAGAGTGAGTCTCGCTGGAAGAATGTAGTGGTGAATGGCAAACCCCCCAGTCCCAGGACATACCACACCAACACAGCCTGCCTAGGGGACAGACTGTATGTCATTTCTGGTGGGGAAGCAGGAGCTGCACCGGTCTCAGACGCCAGACTTCATGTCTTTGATACAGGTAGGTTTGTGTTGAATTAACCTGCTGCTTAACTTAATTATATCAATCAGTGCTCTACAATGGAATTAGCTTTGGGTCCACATTCACTCCCACTGGTCAAAGGACTTAATGTTTCAACTTGCTAAAACACTGGTAAAGCATTTAAACAAAGTATATGAACATCAGGCATATTGTTGTATCTCCAACACCCAGTTAATATTTCTACAAGGTATCTTGTGTTACCACCAACAATGAGACATTTTGTCCCAAAGCCATTTAAGCTAGATTACTTTTCATTGAATGATCCTGGACATACAATATAGTCATAATTACCTTGTTGAGTTCAATTTAATAATTCACTAATTGTGACTTTTTGTGGCATTTTAGAGATACAGAAATACAAAAGGAGATTGCAAACTGCACACATATTTAGTAGCATTTTAAGGTCCTACAATAACCAAATATGTGATTTTATCTTTTGGTGTTCCCAGTGTCCTCCACCTGGTCCCAGCCAGAAACACAAGGCAGACACCTGCCAGCCAGACATGGCCACATTATCATAGCAGTGGGTTCTAAGATCTACATTCATGGAGGCATGACTGGAGACAAATTCCACAATGATATGTACTCGCTTGACACAAGTAAGCCTGAACTCTTCTGAGTCATAATAAGAGGATCAAAGTGTATCTGTTTCCCAGTTGTCTTGCATTTGTCTTAGATGATCATACAGGATGAAAATATAGAGCCTCTGAACTTGGGAATGGAAAGTTTGTTTTGTTTATTTAAAAAAAAAAAACAAAGCCATGTGTCTACATGTGTTTAAAAGGGAGCATGAAGTGGGAGAAAGTGCAGGCCAAAGGAGACATCCCACCAGGAGTAGCAGCCCACTCAGCTGTGGTGCTGGGCAAGAACATCTACATTTTTGGAGGGATGACTGCAGATGGAGCCAGCAACTCCATGTACAGATTTTACACTGGTACACAATTTTTCCATCAGCTCTTAAAATATGTGACGGAATATTTATACTTCATTATGTCATACACAACACTTATATCTATAAATGATATACATTCATGAAAATATTTTGAGCTTGTTTGACATTTGAATGTTATACCTCCTGTTTTCAGACAAAAGTAGATGGGTCCTCATGAAGTTTGAAGGGGACATGCCACCCAACCGCCTAGACCATTCCATGTGTTTATTGCCATGGAAGGTGTGTGGTGAGGGGAATAGAGATGAGGAGCAAGCAAACAGCCAAGCAGCCTCAGGGACAATACATCTGGCCTTTGCTTTTGGAGGGATGGACACCCAGGGTGTCATTCATAATGACTGTATTGTGACTGTGGTGACATGATGTTGTAATATTTACCCAAGTTGTAATAAAGTGTCAAGTACTTTTATATTTTGTCTTATTGAAAATCCTACAACTGATCAAGAGGTAACTTTTGTGCTGTTGATACCGAAATGAACATCGTTTAGCAAATTCAGAGTTCTGAAGCAAATCTGGTTTGGTAAGAAAAGGCTAAAATGTTAACCGTTTAAGCCAGTGGTGAATATTTGTAAGTGTTGGACACAGCATTCAGTGATAAAAACATATGGAGGTCTATTCCAGATGTAAATTGTAAAAATTAGTGTTAAGAGACAACATTTTGTATCAAACATTTATTTCAATGTCTTTCCAGAAGTACAATGACCAGATTCAATAAATAACTTTTAGCATTGCCTGTGAACATAATGAGCCCTTGATCCCACAGACATCTCACTCAATGGACCCACAAGCACCCCCCCCCCCNCCATCAGGACTGCCTGAGAACAGCAGCAGCAAGCCTCATATCCGGGCTGACGAATATCTCCACCTTGCAGCGAAGAGAACACCTCTCACACACTGAAACTTGTTTTATAGTCTTTCAGAAGATTCAGTATGGTTGCTTGTTGTTATCGCCACCCCTTCCCAACCATTCCTCTCACTTTGAGTCCCATCAGTCCAATATATACACATCTAGATGCCACTATCAGAGGGGCAAGGGGCGACAGAACAGTTGACTTCAAATCTGCCTACAACTCATCCTTCTCTTCTTGCTCACTTTCGGCTCCCTCAGGTGGGGGTCCGCCTGCACTACCATAAAGCTTGCTGATAATGGGCTGAACCACCTCCTCCAGCTCCTTCTTCTTGGCCTGGAAGTCTTCCAAGTCAGCCTCCTGATGAGACTCCATCCACTCAATCTTGTCCTCCACTGCCTTCTCAATTGTTTCCTTATCTTCATCTGACAGCTTGCCGCCAAGCTTCTCTTTGTCGCCGATCTGGTTCTTCAGAGAGTAGGCATAGCTCTCCAACTCGTTGCGGGCATCGATCCTCTCCTTCAGCTTCTTGTCCTCATCTGCAAAGCGTTCGGCATCGTTCACCATGCGCTCAATATCCTCAGGTGTAAGACGGTTCTGGTCGTTTGTGATTGTGATCTTGTTCTTGTTGCCTGTGCCTTTGTCCTCAGCAGTGACGCGCAGAATACCGTTGACATCAATCTCAAAGGTGACCTCAATCTGTGGTACACCACGGGGAGCAGGAGGGATGCCAGTCAGGTCGAACGTGCCCAGCAGATGGTTGTCTTTTGTCAGAGGACGCTCACCTAAAGAGAGTCAATAATTAAGCTTGTGCAACATTGTTTCTCTCTGCATACAAGGAAATGCAAATAATGTTTGAACCCAGATTGACAAGTTTACTCTGCAATGTACAACTCTTACCTTCATAAACCTTAATGGTGACAGTGGGCTGGTTATCAGAGGCTGTAGAAAAGATCTGGGATTTCTTTGTGGGCACCACAGTATTCCTAGGGATCAGCTTGGTCATTACTCCTCCGACAGTCTCAATACCTAGGGTCAGGGGGCACACATCCAGAAGAACCACATCACCTGCAGGAGAGGAAAATGATTAGTAAACAGGATAAAGTTGGCAAGTTCAGTTAAATGGAACAGATACTACAATGTATGAGGAAGATGACTTACCAGTGTCCTCCTCTCCAGAAAGCACTCCAGCCTGCACAGCAGCTCCATATGCCACAGCCTCATCAGGGTTGATGCCTCTAGAGGGCTCTTTGCCATTGAAGAACTCCTTCACCAGCTGCTGGATTTTTGGGATACGGGTGGAGCCACCAACCAGGACAATCTCATCAATGTCAGACTTCTTCAGGTCAGAGTCTTCCAGCACCTTCTGTACAGGCTTCATGGTGGAACGGAACAGGTCCTGGTAAAGTAAAAAGACAGGGTTAGTCAAGGTTTGTCAAACAAAATGTTATAAAAGAACAAGTTATGTTTCAGTTGTGATATAGACATTGTTTTTATACAACTGAACTTACCATGTTGAGCTCTTCAAACTTGGCACGGGTCAGGGTCTCAGAGAAGTCTTCTCCCTCAAAGAAGGACTCAATCTCAATGCGCGCCTGGTGTTGGGCAGACAGCGCCCTCTTTGCCTTCTCAACCTCACGACGCAGCTTCTGCACAGCACGGTTGTCTTTGCGCACATCTTTGCCAGTCTTCTTCTTGTACAGCTTGATGAAGTGCTCCATGACACGCTGGTCGAAGTCTTCACCTCCCAGGTGAGTGTCACCATTGGTGGCAACCACTTCAAACACACCATTGTCAATGGTCAGAAGGGAGACATCAAAGGTGCCACCACCCAGATCGAACACGAGAATGTTCTTCTCTCCATCCCTCTTGTCCAGACCATAAGCAATGGCAGCAGCAGTTCTAAAGAATAAAATGATGAGAATATATTATAGAGGAAGGGAGGGAAATATTTTCACAATTTCAAAGAAACTAATTATTTTCATTAGACACTTACGGCTCATTGATGATTCTCATAACATTCAGACCAGCGATGGTTCCAGCATCCTTAGTGGCCTGGCGCTGGGCATCATTGAAGTAGGCAGGGACAGTGACCACAGCATGTGTGACCTGAGGAAAAGATGAGAACATGACATTCAATTATAGATCGTTTATTTAGAACTGGTACATCTTTTGATGTATATTATTTTATGTTTTTTGTACCTTCTTGCCCAGATAAGCCTCAGCAGTCTCTTTCATCTTAGTCAGGACCATGGCAGAGATCTCCTCCGGAGCAAACGACTTCATCTGGCCACCACCAATATCAACCTGAATATGAGGCTTGCTCTTCTTCTCAGTAACCTAAAGAAGAACATGCATCAACATTAATATGCCAAGCATGTCGTTCAAACATTATCCAAAGACCTTACAAGAATAACTTTTACTCCAAATCGTCAAGAGTAGAAACTTACCTTGAAGGGCAGGTACTTGATGTCCTGCTGCACAGTGGAGTCACCCCAAGTGCGCCCAATCAATCTCTTGGCATCAAAGACAGTGTTCTCTGGGTTAGAGGTCAACTGGTTCTTGGCAGCATCACCAATCAGACGCTCACCCTCACTGGTGAAGGCCACATATGATGGGGTGATGCGGTTACCCTGGTCATTGGCGATGATCTCCACACGGCCATTCTTGAACACTCCAACACTACAGGAAAACATTTTAGAAATCATTACTCAAAAGGAATTTCTGAATGTTATCTCATTAAAAAAAGCTGCATCATTACATTGTCTACTAAAACAATCAAGCCAGAAGTTACTTATTTTTTCTTACCATGAGTAGGTGGTCCCCAGGTCGATTCCAACCACAGTCCCCACACTCTCCTTCTTGTCGTCGTCATCGGCAAACACGGTGCCGGTCACCAGCATTAGAACGCACAAAAGCTTCATCTTTGCTTGTTTAAACTCAGATCTACGAAGAAATCTGCGGAGAACACATAAAATGTAAAAAACGTGGCCTTGCGTTCATGACGTGGGCACCAACTAATGGTAATGCTTGATGTCGTTTACTGGGATTATGTCCCATGATGGATAGGAAGCGTGGCCTTTGCCAAGATATCCCCAAGAAAATGTCCAACTTATAAGCGTTGAAAAAATATGGGTAAACTAGGAGGAGCGCCACTATCTCTTCCGAATATTAACCACAGACTAGATTTTTTTTTTTTCCCCCATCTGCCGGTAGCTAGCTAACCACGTTAGCGTGCCTAGTAGACATGCGAGGGACTTGCCACAATGAACATTTAAAAGTACGTTATTTTAACATTGTATATTGCAACCACAGTGACTATCCATCTGATTTAAAAATCTGTTGAAACTTCGGGTAAATACATCACCATTGTCAAACGTTAGCTTAGCTGACTACACCATAACAAACTTGTCTTAAAATGACGTCCAACGTTGTAGAAAATACAATATATTACTTTGTCGCATTATTATATTCACAACAATGTTTATACATACCGTAACTGCAGAATTGTCAATGGATTAAGCGCCTGGACGTTGCCTCAACTGGTACTAGCCTCTCAATGCAAACTGTGTCTCTCTTAGTTGTCTATTCTGTATTATTTCCTCTGTGAAATGATGTTGAATGAACTGTGCTCTTTCCATATATAACCCGTCACTTCTTCCCAGTCGTGGAGGCCCGCGATTGGCTGAGCAGCTGCTCGTTGGAACGCGCTGATTGGTTTCATCCTGCACGCTGGCCGCAGTTGATTTGCACACATCGGCTCGGGACGGCGTCACGACTTTTGCCCACTGTGCCGATGCTGATTGGCTGTCTGTCAGGTGGATGCATGAACACAGTTGGAGCAACGACACGCCACTCTTAAGACTAGGGAAGGGTGCATTTTCACATTTTGTACATTTGAAGTTAGTGCTACTTTTTTTAAATAATGGCCCCACATGTATTGGATTGACATTCATTCTCATATAGCTGTTGTTTCAAGGAGTGCGACTGTGTGGATACTGTCTTGGTATCTTAGTAATGATGACTCACTACAATGAGTACTAAATGTGCAAACCCTGTGTAACATGCATGTGACTAAATAGCCTGTAAGCAAATGTTATGTCAGATGAACTGGATTGTCTGGACGTTTCATCAGTGAATGTGCACACTTGCATTTATGGCAAGACATCCACCTTGAAATGCAAGCAACCTGCAATCATCTGACTGATCAAGTTTAACATGGGCACACTCTAGCCTACTGTCTCAGTGATCACATAATGATCACAGATGTACTTAATTATTTTGTACACTGTAGGTTAAACAAGTTACAGTACAGCCTACATCAAATAAAACCACATACACCGTATTATCTTATACAATCTCCTATGACAAAAGTCTAAATAGGTCAAGGTTAGGTAACTGGTTGCCAAAGCCACACTTAGTCTATATGAACCCTTTCAAATGTGTAGACTCACGCCAGCCAAAGTATTACTGTAAATGGGATATTTAAGAAACTACTGAAACTAAATATTGAATCAGTGTTACTTGTTTATCTTAATTATAATGTTAACCTGTTCTGTCCTCTTCTTTTGTAGTTGCAGGCCTAGTCATCATTATTACATGTATGTGGTATGTCAGGCTAAATATGAGGAACACAGTGAAAAATACTCTTATAACAAAAAAATCTGCCAATGGGGTGAGATTAATTCACTTGTTTCTAAAACAAATCGGCTTGTTTCAAAAACGTTCTACAATCAAGGATCATTTCATTGATATTACTGCAGTGATCTGCTTTGTGCTGTGTAAGATACACACTAATTTCTAGAACATTTCTGAAATAAGTTATTTTTGTTTCAGGAAAATTCTAGAAATGACAAGAGAAAAAAGAAAATCTGTGAAACAATTTGATTATTTTTGTTTGAGGGATCGTTTGAGGGAGTAACACCGGCATACTTTCTAGAAAATTTAGGCAGAATAAGGCAGACCACCGCATTAGTATGAAGAAGACACTAGAAAATTCTTGAACAAGTCCATTTGTATTGTAATGGAATCAGGTGAAATCATTTTGAAGAACTATAATCTTTTTGGAGAGTGGTGGGTTGTAAACAGTTCTTAATGGTGCTCTTCCGTGGAGGCTACTGAAGCTTCTGCGTGTCTCTTGCTTTCTGATGACCTCTGTCACCACCAGGAACAGTGAGTTCCTTTTACCTATAGCTAAGGTCTCCTCTGGTCCCTGCATAGTTTGAGTGCTGTGGGTCAGACTGGAAGAAAGGCAGAATTGTAATTGTTGTGTCCTTGAGAGGGATTACTAGCCTGTCCTTCTGCAAAACCAGACAGAATTATGAGGGGAAGAAAGGAGTTTTTGACAAGCTACAAGTGTAAGTGAGAAGGTGTCCAGCTTGGAACAGAGGTGGTTATGGGACACTTGGTCTTCAAATTATACATTATGATAAAGTTATATTCCAAAGAGGATTAAACATAGCTTAAACAAAATCACATCTTATGTCTACTGATGTCTTTTCTTAGTCACTAAAATTATTTTATTATTATTTGATTGAGGCTCTTACTTTTGTTGACCTAACTTGGTTTTCTACATTTAGACATTACTTGACAGAAATGGCATAGAATCAATTATTATTCTACATTTAGACTCAAAAGTTGAGACTTGACCCAAGTCAAGAGAGAGTAGTGGATCACATGCAATCTGGAAAATCTGCACTCAATCTGGCTCACAAATATTTCTTGTCCTACATTTTTACTTTTTGCACAGGCCACCAGCTTTGTTGTTTTTACAAGAAGGAAGAAGTATGACACTGCTGGCTGAATGCTGGAGGAAGTGAGACAGATCAGATACCGGAATGGCTGATCCCCATGACATTTATTGATACACATATTAATCACAATCAGCATTAGCTCTAAAATTGCCCCATTCTTTTGTATTTTACCAAATTACCAGTATTGTTTTTTGGTGGATATTCATTTGCAACCATTTTTAAAATTCACTAATTTTGTGTTCAGACTGCAACCTGCAACCCAGGTTCTTTCACTTCTGAATTCCTTGCCTTCCTTACACAGTAACTATTAAAATTAGGTACTATTTTCTGAGATATTATCCATGTACAAAGATAAATATTTTGCATAGATTCTTCTGTCATAATTGACACAGATGTGTCAATTTTTCAACAAAAAAATACCAAGCTGAATGAAAATAAAATAAATACATTTCTAATGAACAAAATTATGATTTAAATGTTCATTATTAACCATCTCCTGTTTCTTGCATATTTATATTAGTTGAAAAAGTAAACAAGCCCATAAAGAGACAAACTAGAGTGTGGCCGATTAGGCAAACCAACCTAACAAGTAATTGCAAAAACAGAAAGAAGACAATCAAGTCACAATGGGCTAAATTTGTTGTAAACATTGTTAACAGTATCTGACAAATTACATTTCATACTAAAGACATATCAACTCAAAAATGAAAGCGGGATTTGCAAATAACAATTGCCATAAAACAATAAATAGGTTAAGTTTGTGTCCAACTAATGTCTGGAGATTTTTTTACGTGACGACCACAGCCTGAGCCCCCCGCCCCCTACCGGCAGAGGCACCGACAGACACCAAACTGATGACGTGGTTCGGTCCGTTGACCAGAGCAGCAGTATGGCAGACCAGAGCAGGCAAATAAAACTCGCTGCAGCTAAGAAAAAGGTAAAGTATTTTACAACTGACCCGGCATAATATCACGGGAAGCATTGGTCTTGTCTCTGTTCTGTGAGTTCGTGTTGCCGGTGCATTTTTCGTTTTGTTTTAAATGTCTTTACGGAGCAGGGGTGTTGTCATTACACGTCGTCCGACCTCTGCGCTTTCGTTTGTCCCATCTCTTTCGCTCCTCTCGAGGCGTCAATGCGCAGGAGAGACCGGTGCTTCTTCTGGGCCTCTATTGATAGCATTAACTTTCCCAGATTATGTAGACTATTTTTAGTTCTTAGAGGCAATTATAGCATCCCACGTCGTTTAGTTAGTCAGTAATTAACTTAACTTACTCTCTTTGCCAAACGGTTTCATGTGTCTGTCTAGCTAACGTTAAATGTGGTTATTAGCAAACCTTAACGTGCTAACTAAGGCAAGTTAACGTTAGCAAGCTGGCTAACTAATGAATTGTTGGCTATGTGTGAGTGTAAAGAATGCCACACAGCATACGGGCAGCTTTCTGTCTTGTCTGCAGGATGGCTCAATTATCTAAGAAAATAACCAACGAACAGCTATTTTAAAACAGCTAGGATTGTAGCACAGTTAGCTGGATAGAATGACGGGGACTGTTTTGACAGCTGACACCCCTCTTCCCTGTCCTGCTGTGTGCTTTAGCTAGGTGTGTTGTTAGGCTAATCAGAAAGATGGCCTTAAAATGTTAGCTTCAGGAAATGACTCATCAGCATTTTTTGCTGCCCTACAATCTTCGTGGATGAGTGGACGTGGTGATACCGCATTTCGCTGCGATTCAACCCCAGTATGTTAGACATGGCAGCTCCAGTAGTTACCCTATAATCCCCTCTGGTCCCCTACGGCAGCTGTCAAAGGCCCCATGGCCAAACACACGCAGTGTGTTGTAATGTTCACATGGATAAATTACACACTGATGAATAGTTTGCCACAAGTTATCAACTTAATCTTGTTTGGTTTAGAACAGTAAGCAGTTGAACAAGCAAGTCAGAGTGACAGTCAATAACTTGTTGGCAGTTGCTATGCATTTGAAACCTTATCTTTTAAGTAGCTAGTGCAGAATTGGTGCAGTCCATCCCTGCTTCATCTGAGACCAAATTCACATCTCCTATTTCAGTTAGCTTGACCCCCCAGTGGTTAAAGATTACTTGTGCTGAGCAATGTCTTTAGTTGGTTGAAAGTTGGGAAAAATTCCAGAGGCCTACTGCTGGATTTGTAAGAAGTAATAAAATAAAGTGTAATTTTATAAAATGGGCAGCAGAGGAGTTTTATTTCTGGCAGTCAAGAATTGCTTGTTGCACTTCTCACACATCTATTGTTACCTTTTCTTATGTGCTGCTCAGCTGAAGGAGTTTCAGCAGAAGAGCTCCCCTGCTAGTGTGGGAGGAGAAAAGGGTGGCGGAGGAGGAGGTGGTGGAGCAGGGGCCAAGAAGAAGAGGAAGGTGAAGGGACTGAGCCAACACGATGCGCCTTCAACAGACAGAAACTCTCCAGACAATGTAAGTCAGGCCCAGTCTTTCCATTTATTTGCCTGCTTGTCGCCCTGCCCTTGTAGGTCAAATAATAACCTCTCTTTGTGCTTGACAGTCTCTGTTTTCTTTTTATGCCTGGTTTCTCAAACCTATTCTGACCCTGTAAAATGAATTTTAATTTCCAAACAGGTTTTTTTTTCCTATTTGTATTTTAATCACTTTTATATCATTAGAACACTTTTAAACTCACTGTTATGTTGGATGCTTAAAATGGGCAGACAAAATGCATGGTTTTGTGTATGTACATGTTATGCGTAGCACATGCAATCTGCAACATTTCAATAAGAACAGTTTTATAGTAACTGTGGGCTGGCAAATCACTATATACCTGATAAAAGACACCCTCATGCTTGTAGATAAAGTCCTTTATTCTTTTTTTTCTCCAAGTGGAATGATTTGTAATGGCCTGCGTGGCCATTGATCACAAAATATTTTGCTGCTTCTGAAATTATACAGCTGCGTTACTATCAAGTTGGCAAATGCTTTCCTCTTTGCTATCAAATACACACAGTGGAAACAACACAGTAGCAGCATTGACACTTATCTGCAGGCCAGGTGACAGGGCAAAAATAATGTTTATCCAAGAAAGAGAAGGACACTGGACAAGTGACAGAGATAGTTTTAGCCCCTGAGCATAACAGTGGCCATTGTAGTGGCCAGAGTTACACACATTTGGTATGAGACTGTGCATTTTGAGATATAATTATCTTTGTCAACTGACCATCAGTTTTGCATATGTTTTGTGTCATCAACCTTTTTTTATAGGGCGCTTTTCCAAGTAGTTACATTCGTGTTACGTACAATTTTATATGCTTGTTTCCATCACAGTAGTGTCCTCTCTCTATTCTCTCTCTATTAATAGCTTCTTGTTTTATGCTGCTCTGATTTAAGGGACAGAATGTTGACAGATGCACAGTGACTGATCCTTATTAACTGCAATGTCTATATCTGATTAATAATAATTAAATAATCAAAATCATGGAAGCAGTGAATCACTCTTGGATGTTTTTAACATGTCAAAATTTGAATTTAAACTTGTCTGAATTGGAAATTATACTTGGCTAATATGTTGTGGCTAGTGATTTTAGAAAACTAAAAGAAATGTCAGCTAAAAACAGACATGCCTATCTGTTTGCGCTCACTGACACTCTTTGCTTATTTGCTGCTTGTCACAACTATAACATTTAAATATCAAGCACTGTCTCCTTCTGTGTGATCTGTTTTAAAGCTTTTGTAAGCAAATTGAGCATGCCAGTGAGGTCACGCAGTTAGGCATGTGACTCCAGCACACAGCTTTCACACACAGGGGCAGGTCAGTTTTCCACAGACCATGTTGGTCAGTAGATTTCTAAGCCTGATTGGAATCTGGGCTCGTCACAGTTCGAGAGCTTGTTGCTGAGTCTTTGTTCTGTTACAATTTTTCCTGAACATATTTGATTTTTGTTGGCCAAGACTGGATAGACTCATGTAGTCTGAAGCAGGATAAGACAGAAAATCTGATCTGATGCTGGCAATAACCAAATGGAGTTAATTTTTATGGGTCAGAGAGAGCAGAGGAGAAATTTTACAATAATGGCCATACATGCATGATGATAATTAATGTTATAAAGATTCCCATTTCTGCCTGCTTATTACCTAAGCATAGTTCTTTGGCCTTTAAGAAAGACAGCACTATTATAATTAGCTTTATATGCAAAGGTGAGTAAGTAGGCAAAGAATCATTGACTTGGCGCAGGTTATGCTAGCGAGGGGAAATGTGAGCATGTTTATGTGTTAGTTTATATAGAGCTGATTGTAGATGAACCTGAAGCAGCTAAGGATTTGTAGTCAGGGATTATGCCACTCCACAAAGGCAACATTGGGGAAAAATGCAGCACTGTTATTCTAAGTGTTATTTACATGAGTCATTTATATTCGCGTAGGGTTATTCTGATTATTAGTGGTATAAAAGACTCCATTTAAAAAAAAAAAAAAAAAACCTTTACTGACTTCTTGGAACGGGCATACTAGCCTCAGTTTCTCCTCATTACACAACCTAGTCACTTCTAGACCCTTTCCTTCTAAGGTTTTCTGTAGCAGCCGCTTCTCTGTGCCTGTTTGTCTATATCTCTATCACTTTCTAAATTGTTCTCTCCCCTTTCACATCTCTTTCATTCTCCACCCTTGTTTCTTCTTTTTTGTAGTTAGACAGTATTCTGAAAGCACTTAGTCAAAGCAATGGAGTAGTCCTACCTCCTTATGGCAACAGCCAGGTGAGCCTCTCTTTCTCTGTTTCTGCCTGCCTGTTTTTTTCTGTCTCCCTCTGCCCTCATCCCTCTGCTGTAAATAGCTGCTCCTCATGTGGTATTTAACATTGTACCTGGCTTCCCCATTCTTACCCCTTTCTTACATCAAGTGCACATATTCCTTTATTTTACATAGACCAGAAAGCATTGCATTGGTGCTGTGCTTTTTAAATCCATGTCAAAAGAGTGCAGAAATGATTGAGAAATGTGGAGGGTGCACAGTTATTTCTCTGCATTCATCCCAGTGTTGTTAGTAATCTTCTAGAGTTCACCATCTTATGCAGAAGTTCAGTGTGGATGGTCAGGGTATGCACAATGGGTGGCATGAGTCTAAGTAGTTGCATGACTGTGATATCTGCGCCTGGGTGCATCATGCCAACATGCATCTGGGAAAACCAGAAATGTATGCATTTCATTTTTCAACTA
Organism: Maccullochella peelii; assembly: GCA_002120245.1. Taxonomy (NCBI): domain Eukaryota; kingdom Metazoa; phylum Chordata; class Actinopteri; order Centrarchiformes; family Percichthyidae; genus Maccullochella; species Maccullochella peelii. The sequence continues at coordinate 31,801 of LKNJ01000076.1, read as the reverse complement.
TATTCTCACTGCTACATTTATGTTTGTTGTTGGGGGTTTTTTCAGTGTCTTCTTTACATGCGCTCGAACACACAGTGTTATTTTGTTATTACAGATGATTACAAATGTCTTGCTTGCATTAGCTTCAAAGTCAGAGTAAGTAACTCAAGTAACAGGGAAAGGTTATTTGTCAGTCATTCAAACTAATGTTGGCATTTCTACAGCACAGTCTGGGTTCTTTCAGTGCTATCATTCTGCAAACGTTTCAGAGAGCGCCATGTGCAAAACAGCTTTCCTGCCACAGCTATCACCATAAGTAACCAAGCTCGCATTAAGGTGCTCTGTAAGCTATTTACCACAGAAATAAATACCAACAAAGTCCCTCCATTTTCTTACTATATTCATATCTCCTCTTAGACTGTGAACTATCATGCGTTCATCTGGACAAAATTACATAATTGAGTTAACTGAACTATAACCTTAACCTGAGTCAGTACAATAATTTCCGTGCATGTAAACACATATTAAGTTTGAGACGACATTGTGATTTTCTGATGCTCTTTCATTAAATCAGTGTGTGCATTTTTTGTGTATGTGTCACCTCAGACCTTTGCTGATGCGGGGGCCATGGGGACTTCAGTTCCCCAGCTGCTGGAGGACCCAAAGGGCGAGCCTGGTCGCGGCTCACCTGTGTCTAACCCTGCTAGCGCTAACACTACTACTAACCCTGAGTCTGTCGGTCACAACACTGACCTGCAGGTGTGTCTCTCTCTCTTTCTGTCATTTTGTCTCTCTTTTTCTTTCTCTGTGTCTCAGATCATATCTGGTCTCCTGTATGTCCATCACATATACGAGTGTATGCCTGAGCATAAAGACTCTTATTGCCAGTTGCTACATTTTTACTAATATATATGTGTGTGATGAAAACAACAGATTCCCTGCTTTGTTTGTTTGTGATGTGCATACATTGTCATCACCCAAATTTCTTTTTATTTAATGTTCTCACTGTATTTTCTGTGTTCCTTCTCTGTCTGTTCTCTCACTCTCTCTTCCTCTTTTGATCTCACTCTCTTTCTGCAGGACTATCCTGATACCAACGGCAATGAGAGTTTAACTGAGGAAAATAGGTGGGTTACATGATTCCTCACTGCCCATGACACCCTTGTATGTTTTTATGGAAACACACACTGTACACAGAACAGAGATTGCATATTAATGTATGTGGACTGGGTATAAGTATTGTCCTCATAACAGAAAAGGCTACTGCAGAATATGCCTACCAAGGTTTTGCACTATTATGACACAGGCATGATTTTTGGGGGGTTAAACACTATATGTTTAGAATTTGGATATATAGATTTATTGCAAGGGGCAGGAAACAACCTCTGGTAACAGCTTTTTCTATGATCGTTAAATATTTGTGCTACACCTTAGAGACTACCTTTACATAAAAACAACATTTGTCATAAATTGGGTATAATAATTAATCAATGCTCCAATATATCCTGCTACTCTAGCCATTGATTACTAATGCAACAGAGTAAATTACGTTAATGTGTGTGATTGATTATTTATGTGTGTTGTCCTGCAGACCACTGTCTTCCACAGAGAGCCTGCGACAGCTCTCTCAGCAACTGAACGGCCTGGTCTCTGAGGTAAGATTTTTAGAACTGCTAATGTTATCCTGTCTATCTCTCTCTCACACACATTTTTTTGTCCTACAGTGTTAGGCTTTTAACAATAACACACCACCACTGATGTGCACTTTCAACAAGGATGTGTTGCATCTATTCTTGGTAGGAATGCATTGGAAACATTTTCAAATTTGCCAGTTGTTCCCAATGGTCTCAAGCACACTGACAGCATCAAATGGTGCAACAAACCAGCTTAATATATTACCTCTGAACTTGGTTTTGCACAGTTGGCAGCAAATCAGTAAGGGTGCTTTTTGTCAGGTTTCTGAGACACAGTTTACATGGACCTTTAATCTACTGACTAAAAGGATTAATAAGATGAGTAGAGACCAGTATCTTGCTGATCTAATAGTGGGTTATATGTAAATATAATATGCACACTGTTTTTATATTACTCTCAAGAAGATATGTTATGGTGGTGAAATGCAGGTGTTACCACTGCTGTCTAAGCAAATTGTCCATCTGCAATGCATCCAGTAAGTTTCAGCTTTAGACTCATACAGACATGTAATTTTTTCTTATGAATGTCTACAGAAACAGTTATAAAAAAATGTTTTGTTGTCATTTGGGACATTCAATGTCGCGGCCTTGAGGTGCCCATAGGGTCTGTATGCAAACTTGACGTAAAACCCATGATGAATTTTGTGTGTTAGGAGTTCATTAATTTGTCATTTGTCTGTGTCATTTCAGTCATCTGCTGCTTATGTGAATGGGGACAGTGCACCTATTTGCAGTGAGAGAGAACTGGAGGTAAGATGGAAATCTAATATTTTCTGTGAACTGAAAACTTGTTTTTGAAATTTGAAACCCAAGTTAGCAGTCAGTCAAGTCACACAATACTATGTTAATGCCATGCGATTAACAGTAAAGTGGCAGCCATATAATATGAGGCATATTTCTCTGCTGTCCTCTGTAGGTTGACAGTATAACCAGCGGAAATAATCTTATCACACAATGCCTACATATAAAGTGAAACTCAATTCAGCATCAACATACTGTGCCCAGAACGGATTTTCTCTGGCAGCACTTTATTTATTTAAAGAATAGTATGCCAGCTAGCTATCTGTCTAAAATGGTAAGCCTCATGTTGTGGCACTGGCAGTGTAATCTACCCAAAACTCACTGTGACTCTCTGTGTGAGGGTGGCCTTTCTGGCTTTGTGTAATTTAATTAACCACACAAAGTATATCACGTCTACTCCCCCAAGTGAGCCTTGAGCTTAAACTTATCATAAAGTGATACGACAGTGCAAGCTAACAATGGACGTGTTTTTAAAATGTATTATAATTACATCATACAACATTTCAGGTAGTTAGTTGTTAGTTTGCGCAAAAGCTGTTAGATGGCTGAAAAAGAATTAAATATCACAAAGCAACAAAACTCTTGCAAATGAAATTGGATTCCCAAGAATAATGGCAGTTTATAACTGTGTTATCTGGTTTCTCTGGCGAGGGCTGTAGAAAAAGTACAGAAACACGTTGTAACCTAAAAATTCCACTGTACCCCTTTGCACCATGTAATGATATTTCAATGACTACTCTTAGATTGGCCCAGTAAGTGCAATTTGGAAACTCTCAGGGACTTCATATGACAGTCTGGATAAATTGAGGTCATGTGGATCCCGTCCACATGTTGCAAATTATATTTAAATAGGTTGTAATGAAAGATCCACTACCTTTCATCTGGCTCTAATCAGTTTAACAACCATCATTTATTTTAATTATTTGCTTCATGTCTCATTATTGAAAACATGTTTTTGCACCACTTGTAAAGGTGCTATTGTTTGCCTCCATGTTAATAATTCACATTTGAATTTTTCTCCTCCTCCCATATGTCCTTTGTTTGACTTTTGCCACTGCACTTTATCCCTCTCCTTTTTTCTTTTTTTTTTCCCTGTCCCGGATGCATGTGTGCACGTAATAGAGTCGGAACCAGGAGCTGGCAGCCGCCCTGGAGTCCAGCAACCTAACAAACACCCAGCTCAGTACCAAGCTAGACCAGCTGGTAAGAAGCTGTGTGTGTATGCATGTTTGCGTGCGCATGTTTGTGTGACTGGAGTAAGCCCTGTCCAGCCATCCTACAATTACCACATCAGTGCATGTACTGTACACTGGAAGTGGCCATGCATGATTTTCATGTTATTTATTTATTTATTTATCTTTGACTGGTTGACTAAAATACATTTATTTAAGCATAACCACTGCATAAGGAGCACTTGGGTGCACACCGGTCGGCCAGAGCTATCATAAACTGATGGAAGATGCCTAATTCTAAGTATTTTCATGCCAGTTTAGCACACTAACAGCAATAGCCTCAAAGCTTCAAATAAACACAGAAGGTTAACATAACATCAATACTATCCCTGTCCTGTGTAGCATGCAGATGAGGTCTTTTGTTTCAGAATTTTGCTCATGTTGTTATCCAACTAGAATTGTGTGACACTGCTGGGTTGATGAAAGAAAAGGTTGATCTTTCCCAAACTTAAATATATATCCTATTGGTCTGGCAGGTACAGCAATCTCAGGGGCTCTCAGATCAGCTACAAAAGGTAAGCAGTTTTTTCTCTCTGTCTGCTGGACTGTGTTCATTCCTGTCTCCATTTATGCTTCTGAATTTTTGCTTCCTTCCTGGTCATTCATGAAGTTTTTTTTTGTTGGTTTTTTTCTTCCTTCAGGAGCGAAAAGACTTTGAACAGAGATTTTCGAAAGAGCACGGAGCCATGCGGGAGCAGTTACAGGTAACTTCTCTCACCTAAACACATAAATTGAATTTGTCTGATGGTTCACTTTTAGAATTTCTGAAACCATATCATGGCAGAAAAAAAATTGTAAAAAAGCCTCATTGTACTGCTATGTAATGTGTCAATTTTTAATGTCATGGTGGAGGCCATGGTGTCACCCTGGTATAACATGGATAGAAATGTGATCTGAGAACACACCCCCCCCATTCCAACCCTACCTTCCTCGATCGCTAACCCGGACAAAAATAAATTGTATAGTCTGCGTAGCAAGGCTGAAGCCCTGAGTGTAAATACTCTGTTGTATTTAGTTTGTTGTGATTTAATGAGGGACGTGATGGAAAATCAGTTGACATTATCTAGTCTCATGAAAAGCTTTGCACTCTGTTTGCCTGTTCTCTGCCTGTTAGGTTCACATCCAGACCATTGGTATACTGGTATCAGAGAAATCAGAGCTACAAACAGCACTACAATACACACAACAGGCTGCACGGCAGAAAACAGGTGTGTGTGTGTGTCTTATAATCAGCCATACATGCACTTGAATGAAGATTTTTCATCTTGGCAAGACCTTACCCTCTCTCTCTCTGTGTGTGTGTCTGTGTGTGTGTCTGTGTGTGTGTCTGTGTGTGTGTCTGTGTGTGTGTCTGTGTGTGTGTGTGTGTGTGTGTGTGTGTGTGTACGCGCGCATGCATGTAGCTGAGGCGGACGAGTTGAATAACCGTCTGCAGGCAACAAAGCAGAGAGTGTCAGAGCTGGAGAGAACTCTCTCCTCTGTCTCAACACAGCAGAAACAGTTTGAAAAGGTAACAAATATTGCAGTAACCACTCCCCATAAACAGAATTCACTGAGACATGAGTTATGCAGATGCAACCTATAACATATATGACAAACTTACTTAAGTCGCAATGAGATGCATGCATGTAATACAGAACAGAAAACACACAAAAGCATGTACCTTCATTCTTCATTTCAGTTGTTTTAAATTATTTTCTGAGATGTTTTTGTCATGCTGGCTAAGTGTCTGTTATTTTGATTAAATGTTTTCTTTTTTGTCTCCAGCACAACAAAGATCTTGAAAAGGACAGAGACAACCTGAGGCTAGAGGTGTTCAGACTAAAGTAAGTCACTTTACCTTAACATAGACGAGGAGATGTGTTTCATAGCATTTCCACAGCAGAAGATTTACTAAGAATAGCTTTGACATTATTGATGGTATTAAGAGTCAGTCAAATTCTATGCAATGCAACAGATGGCATGAGCAAGTCTCCCAAGTCCTGTTAGAATCTGGTAAGTCAGAAATGATGAACAATCTCTGCATATGTGTGTTTGCAGCAATTTGAGTGAGGAGTCGAAGCAGCAGAGCTCAGAGCTGTCAGAGCAGTTAAAGCTGAGTACGCAGGAGAATGGAGCAATGAGGCTGGAGGTGGAAGATCTTCGCAAGAGGCTTGAGATAGCTGACCTCATGTTGCAGCAGGTGCCCTATGACACAGGCACAACGTTTTACATTACATACACATTTAAACTCATCTTTTTCTTACCAATCATTGGAAGAGGTAGATCAGCTCTACAGTCAATCCATGACAAAAATCAATGTTTGTTTGCCGACAGCGTAGTAAGATGTGATTTTGTCATGTATTACCTGCATTTCTCTCCTTGTTGTCCTTTGTTTTTCTCCAGTGCTCCAGTCAGTCAGATCCCACCAGCGCCAACCAGCAGGTCCAGTTACTGCTGGAAGAGAAGCAGCAGCTGGAGGCACACAATCACCAGGTCTGTACAAGGACCTTTCTCTTAGTTATCGGCATGTGTGTCATGCTAGTGCCTGTCTGTGTGGATATTCATTTAAAGGGTTTTGAGTTGGTGCACAGTGTTTTGATATTTATTCTAAAGCTCTTATGACCAGAAAGTATTGTTTTGTTAACACCATTTTCCCCTTTATGTTGTAGCTGATGGAGTCGATTGCCCAGCTGCAGACGGAGAGGGACTGCTATGCAGAGCAGATCCAGGAGGAGGGCCGTGTATGGAAGGACAAAACGGAACAGCTGCTAACACAGGTAAACTACACAGTAACATCTGACTATAGCTTTGAAAATAAAACGAGTGGTATGTTCTTTGTTGTTGTTTTTATTGTAGTGTCAAACAAATGACTAATTGGTCTGTGTCAATTTCTGTATCCTTGCAGGTGTCTTTGGTTGCAGAGGAGAGGGACAGAAACATCAGTCGAGTCCAAGAACTGGAGGCCAGCATCACAGAGCTAAAAAATGCTGCAGGTAAGAGGTTCACACTGCCCTTATCTAATGCTTCCTTTTCCTGGCTTTTCTGCAGCTCCTAGCTTGATGTGTGACCTTTGGTAAATAAAGCTGTCCAATTGCCTGACTAACGGAGTGGGCTCCCCTTATCTTCCACCAATGTATACCTGATTAAGGTGGTTCTGGGATCAAGGAGAGCAAACTCCAGAGGGAAAGAAGACTGGAGCACGCTGGTTGATGTGCAGCTATAATAGTGCAAACAGATTGATGTTTGACAGTATTGTTAACTAGTGTTAAAATGTTAATTACTGTCCAAACCTTTGTCCTTTTTAAAGGCTGTAAATCAATCAGTGTGTTTCAGTCTTTCTTCCTTCCATAGCAGAATTAACCTCAGTGTAATATTTTACTTTTATTGTCAAGTATTCACATAGTTTAAAAACTTAACACATTATATTTTTTGTTCAGCATGATCTTAAAAGCTTTAGTATATGGGCACATGCTTGTGACACAGCTAACTCAGTCTGGTGTATTTCTCTGTAGCAAAATTATTAAACTTGATAACTGTCATTCTTCCTCTTCTCCTCCAGCGCTATTGTCCCAGGAGAGAGAGGCCCAGGATGTTGCAGACCCTCAGTCCTCAGGGCCATCAGAGAGTGAGGTGGCTCTGCAGGAAGCCCTCAATTCTCTACAACAGGAGAAGGATGCTCTCATTGCACAGTACCAGGCACAGGTATGCATTACATTGACACATGCTTGAACAGGCCTGTTTTACCTAATCACAAATGTCTTGAATTCTAATGGTATTTTATGTGAGTGTTCAGGGTTCGTACAAAGTCTTGAAAGTTTGGAAAATGTTAATTTTAACCATTTAGTTTTTAAGGTTAGGAATTAGCTTTAATTCAAATATAGTCCTTGAAAAATGCTTGATTTTCAGCATAATTTGGTGTTTCATCTACACAATCACTCATGTAAACCAAAAATCGTTTAATATTTGAAATGAAACAATCCCGTCGTCATATTTGTTTGTTGTCTTATAGTAACAATTAAAGGCTTCACGAGTCACATTTTTGGTTTAGATACCTTAAAAGTTCTTGAATTTTGCTCTTAAAAAGTTGTATGAACCCTGAGTATTATAATGGTCATTAGCCCATAACATTTGAATGTCACACCAATGTATCTGTTCTTTACATAATGTGTTCAAAGACCATGGGTACTGTTTGGTTTGAAGTTTCTTTAATCAGCCCCTGTAATATTTCCCCCAGCTGCGAGATAACGAGCAGCTGAGCCGCATGTGCGCAGAGCAGGAGAAGCGTCTGGGGGAGCTGGAGCGTCAGGTGGAAAGCCAAGTCCAGGAGGAAGAGGACCGCCGGCGCATGTTGGAGGATGTTCAATCAGACAAGGCCACTATTAGCCGTGCTCTCACCCAGAACCGTACACTGAAGGACCAGCTGGCTGAGCTACAGAATGGTTTTGTCAAACTGGTGAGGCTAAAAATCTAGCTGTGCATTTGTCCTTTTTTTAATGGCACATTTCGAAAGTGCTGTTATTTATGTACTTGATTTTTCTTTTATTTCTGTCCTTACTTGCTATAATTTTGCAGGGATCATATCCATACGTCTTTTCTTCTTCTTGCAACCTGCTGGCATTCATGCCTTAAATGCATTTGGTTATTGTACTAAAGTTTGATTCACGTCTCTGTTACAATAAGTTGTCAAAGTTTTCACAAATTAGGGAAGTACACTCGTAACAAGTATTACCTCAGACAGTGGGAGACTGCTGTTAAAGCCAACATTCCTGTTACTCCTTCATTTGTACAGACTAACGAGAACATGGAGCTGGCCACTGCCATCCAGTCAGAGCAACATGTGAAAAAGGAGCTAGCTCGCAGAATGGGTGAACTGCAAGAGAAACTGCACGATGTCAAGGAGCAGGTATGGTCTCACACACACACACACACACACACACACACACACACACACACACACACACACACACACAGTACTCTCCATGACAAACACAATTGGAGGTCTGCTGATGGATATGGCATGTTGGATGTTATGGCATTTGTCAGTTTTTGCACTATTTCTTTCTTCACTATGCTATCTTGTGTTTTTGGTTATTTTTTTCTATACTTATTGTCTGCCATACACATAATAGTTATTTAATACAATAGAGCAATATATGATAATAGCATCTAGGAAGAGATTGATTTTTTTTTTTTTTTTTTTTGACAACACATCGTCGTTTTCTGCCTCCTGTTGGTATTCATTTTCCTCTTCGTTCCCTTGGCTCCAGCTGGAACTGAAAAATACAGAAAGCCAGGGTCTGATGGAACAGAGGGACCAGGTAGTGGCCCACCTGCAGCAGTACTGTGCTGGCTACCAGACCCTGGCCTCAGAGAGGGAACAGCTCCACCACCAGTATCTGCAGCAGATCCAGCTCATGGACCGGCTGCAGCACAATGAAAGCCAGGGCCGCGTGCAACTGGAGATCAGTCACAATCAGCTCAAACAAGCGCAGGTGTGTGTTTCAGGAATAAAGCCTTGTTCACATGACCATTGATGATGAAAAACTTGAAAATATTGCAATCCAGTCTGTTACGATATATTTAGTGCAGTAAACATCATGCATTTACGTTTCTCATCAACTAATGTAATGTGTTGAGAATGCTTTAAAGCGACTGGAGTCAGTTTATTATACAGTATATTGATAATATGCTGTGTAACCTCACCTTCTGTCACTGTCCCTTCTTTATTTCTCTGACACCCTTAAACACACATGAACTGTTTTTCCATCGTTTTGAATGACACTCCTCCTACAGGAGCATTTGGAGCTGTTGGTCAGAGACAACGAGCAGCTGAAGGCCGAGGTGAAGGAGCTGCTCAACAGTTCAGCTCTTGCCCCGTCATCCAGAGACCAAGGTAAGATTTTTCTATTACTGGTATGTTGGTACATTTTGCCAGTTTGTGTTTTACTGTCACTGTGCGCTCCTCAGTCAGTTCCAACTCTGTGTCCAAAAAAAAGACTCAAGTTTCCTTCACAGGCATTCATGTGGTTATGACCCACATGTTCAGCAGCATAATGGTGTTCTCGTTTCACATTGTTTATTTTGAAAGAAATGCAACCTTGAAACAAAAAACTGTAGTCTTTCACAAGAAACAAGGACACTGTGTCAGTGATGCAAAAAAGCATCTGACACCTTCCTGCAGGCAAGGAAAGTAAGAGCAGCAGTAATTCTGACACGTTGCACCACCTGTGGGGAACGAGTGTTACAGTCTAAGACCACTCACATAAGAGAATGGGGAAAATATCTGTCTTATTAATAGTTTTAATTTATCATTATGTCACTTAGGCGATGGAGTGGAAAGCCAGTCCCTGCAAGAGAGCCCAAAGAAGTCCTCCACCATAGTTATCCCAGAAGACTTTGAGAGCCAGAAGGAGATGGTGAGGGGAGAGATGAATGTTCTTCCCCAAAAAACTGCTTGTGCAAATATGCTTTAAGGATATCTCGTTTTCATTTGCTTTGTTTTTATTACATGTTATGAAGGCCTAGATCAAGTTTGAAGTTGACATTTACATGTTCCATCTAGTGCTATGCCAGTGTGAATGATTTAAATTTAATTTTGATGCATCTGCTCCCTCCCACCATCCTCACCACCACCTTCTGTACCGCCGCAGGAGGAGTTTATCCGAGGAGCTTTGGCTCAGTTGGAAGTGGAGAGAGACGAGGCCAGAAGGCAACTGGAGGAAGAGCACAGGCTCCACATGGCAGTCCGGCACCAGGCCACTGTGGCCCTCAGCCTTGAGCACCAGCACCACAGCCATAAACCTGTTCATGACCATCATCACGAGCATTACGAGCATCATGAGCACGATCATACTCAGGGCCAACATAGTCACTGTGAACACAGTCACGAGCATTCAGGTGAGGAAGACTAGATGGTTTGTCTATGTGTGGGCAGCTGATGTTTTTACAATGAAAAGGCCAAAACTATACCTCTCGAGTAGGACAATGAGTGTGACTAAGTTCTGATGAATACAATTAAGCTTGGTTATATTTCTGTAATGATCATATAGATAAAAAGTACAAGGGGTGCATTATGTAAACCAGCTGTATACTTTGCTGTCCTCTTCCCAGAAGGAGGAGTACCTGTGGAAGTTCATCAGGCCCTGCAAGCTGCCATGGAGAAGCTTCAGCAGCGTTTCACCTCCCTCATGCAAGAGAAAGCTGACCTGAAGGAGAGGGTGGAGGAGTTGGAGCACCGCTGCATCCAGCTGTCTGGAGAGACCGACACTATAGGTGAGACAGTAGGATATTTTTGTTGGGAGTATTTCTGTGTACACATGAGTTTTGGATGAGTGTAATATCTTAATACTTTGTCAAAAGATAGAAATACTCTTCACTACCATTCGAATTTCTGTTACTATGTTCTCTGTATGTTTTTCCAGGGGAGTACATAGCCCTGTACCAGAGTCAGCGAGCCATCATGAAGCAGAAACACCAGGAGAAGGAGCAGTATATCAGCATGCTGGCCCAGGACAAGGAGGAGATGAAGGTGCTGTATGGCAACCTATTTATTGAAAATAACCATCAGTGCAGTCCAATGTAGTTGCATAAGATGTTTGTCTTGGTGCATATAGTTTTCTTTCTTACCAACATTCAGAGCCCGTAGAGACTAAAGAGAAGGCTGATCCAGATGGATGTCACATTATTTCTGTATTTTCTCTTTTTCATGTCAATCCTAAATGTGATTTGGCTTCAGTTTGGCAGCCCAAATCAAAACAGACAGACAGTCACAAACAAAGTAATAAGTATCCTCCCAAAACATGGCAAAATGTGAGGCTGTCTAGATAGTTTTGAGGATCAGTGATTGCACTGGCAAAATAAAAATCTGGAAAAAAATAAATTCTGAATTTTATTCTCAATCTCCAAAATGAGATGGATGAAGAAATCAGTCTTTAGAAAGCTCCCTCGCATTGACCAACACTTCTTAAACAAACCTCGATCTTCACACAATAGAATGATTTCTTCTGTAATCTAACGTTTTTTTTTCTGTATGTGTCCTTGCCTTTGTTTATCCACTGTCAGGCGAAGTTGGCAGAGCTGCAGGATCTGGTGATGAGGCTGGTGGCAGAGAGGAACGACTGGTACAGCCGCTACGCCGGAGCTGTAGCCAGCGCGGGCACAGTGAACCCCGACCTGCTTCCTGTTGGGGCGGATCACTTTCACCCAGAGCACCAAGCACATGCACACACAGAGCTTAATGCTGTCAGCAGAGCAGGTAGGCGCAACCAGTTGTACTGCCCTTGCTACATCATAAATCAATGCAAAAACAATTACACACCGATCTTGTGTCCAGAGGATGGTCGGGGGGGGGGGTTTAAGCGTGTCCTCTCTCGACTCGCACGTGCCCAACAGGTTGAGCTGTAACTAGTTTTCTCCATTTTGCTGGTGACTACATTTACCATTTACATGGACATCAGACAGCAGCATTTACCTTAGTCAGGATAGTGTCTTATACAGAGTCACAGTGCAGTCACCCTGGATATCACCAGGTGAAATTTAGACATAAACTGCAGGAGCTAGCGTGGCTAACAGATCTGCTGTTGTTTATAGCCGTTATAAGAATGGCAGGAAGCATGGCGCTTTTGCAAAATTTGCAGGAAGATAGCATATATATATATATATATATATATATATACACACACACACACACACACACACACACAAAAAAATAGTGAGAAACAAA